>JAIUZE010000039.1:0-416444 GCA_022085475.1 Heliosperma pusillum
AACTCTAGTTAAACCGGGGGTAGGGAAAGACGAAGAAGCAATTGACCTTCCACACGGGATCGTTTAGAGGCCATTTGGAAAGAAACCTTCAAATAGATGCCGTTCTCACCCGGAAAAGCAGAAAAACGTCTCCGACTCCGGCCCGGAAAAATTCAAGTCTCACTGATTTTGACGAAAATACCACCAAAATGCTCCTTAAAGTCCCCTTAGTCTCCCCTAAAAAGATGGCAAGGAATAAAGGTAGAGAAGTTGCTCAAAAATCAAATCTAAGGAATTATGGGGAGAAAATAAATCTTCAACCAAATTGATTTTTTTAGGCTTGTTGTTGTTGTTGATGATGAAAAAGTGTTAGTGATGTATTTATTTGAGTGGATTTGAAGGTAGTTTGGTGGGTTGAGTTGATTTTGGAGGAAGTTTGGTTGTTGGGTTGAAAGGGGATTGGGAAAAATGAGAGGAAAGAGATGAAGATAATAATGAAGATGAGGAAAAATTGGGTGGGCCGTGCGTTTTGTAAGTGCAGCATTTATTATTTTATTTTTTTTTTCAAAAAGTTGAGAATCGCACGGTTCAAACCGCACGGTGGAAGCTGGACGGCATTAGTTGCGCACGGCTGGGTTGAGTTGCGCACGGTACGAACCGCACGGTTGACCATGTCCTGCATTAGTTGCGCACGGCTTCGTTTTTTGCCCATCATCTTCGATTTTTCGATTTTTGCTCCGATGATTATCACTCTTAAACCCCAAAAATCTTCCACAAGTCCTCCTTCAAAACCCAAACACCTAACAAAAGCATTAGAAACTTGAAAAAGTCCCCGGATTGCCTCCTACAAAATCTCAAAATCACACCAAAACCGTCAAATGTGGGTTGCCTCCCATAAGCGCACTTGTTTAACGTCGTTGGCTCGACCAAGTTTAGCAAACAAAGGCTAAGATTGTAATGATTATGCTTCAATTGGGGCAAGGTTAATGACAACGGCCTCCTCAATCGGTTGCCCAACTACATAGTGTTTAAGCCGTTGCCCATTTACCTTAAAAACTCTTCCGTCATTGCTAGCTATCTCAACGGAGCCATAGGGAAACGATTGGACCACTTTAAAAGGGCCGGACCATCTCGACTTAAGCTTACCCGGAAAGAGTGTTAGCTTAGAGTTGAAGAGCAACATTAGATCACCCTTGTTAAATTCTCTTCTCATGATTCTTTTGTCGTGCCATCTCTTTGATTTTTCTTTGTAAATCCTTGAGCTTTCATAGGCATTCAAACGAAACTCCTCCAACTCGTTCAAATCGAGTAGCCTTTTCTCCCCCGCCTCCTTCAAGTCATAGTTCAAGTGTTTTACGGCCCAAAAGGCACGATGCTCTAGTTCGACGGGGAAGTGACAAGGCTTACCGTAGACCAACCTAAAAGGCGAAGTGCCTATTGGGGTTTTGTAGGCGGTCCGATAAGCCCAAAGGGCATCATCAAGCTTCATTGCCCAATATTTCCTCGATCTATTAACGGTTTTCTCAAGTATAGACTTAATCTCTCGGTTGGAAATTTCGGCTTGCCCATTAGCTTGGGGGTGATAGGCAAGGCTTCTCCTATGGTGAACCCCATACTTCCTAAGCATAGCTTCAAAAGTCGTCTCTAGGAAGTGTGATCCTCGATCGCTAATAAGCACTCTTGGCACTCCAAAGCGAGAAAAAATCACCCTCTTCAAGAAATTTCCAACCGTCTTTGCATCACAAGTCTTGGTAGGAATCGCCTCCACCCACTTACTTACATAATCCACCGCAACCAATATATACTCATTCCCATAAGAAGATGGAAATGGTCCTTGATAATCGATTCCCCAAACGTCAAAGATCTCCACCTCAAGAATGTAGTTCATAGGCATTTCATTTCTCCTAGAGATCTTTCCCGTTCTTTGGCATTTGTCACACCCCTTCACATAGAGTGCAACATCATGAAATAGAGTGGGCCAAAAGAAACCGCATTGTAGTACCTTGGCGGCGGTCTTCATAGCACTAGCATGTCCTCCACATGGCAAATCATGGCAATGTGACATGATTGAGACAATTTCTTCCCTTGGGACGCATCTCCTCATTATACCATCCCCACAACTTTTGTACAAATTGGGCTCATCCCAATAATAATGTTTGACATCATGAAAGAATCTTTTCTTCTTGTGAGAATCATAGTCATGTGGAATAATTCCCGACACCAAATAATTGACAAAATCGGCATACCAAGGTGCTTCTACTATGGCAAGGGCAAACAATTGGTCATCGGTGAAAGAATCATCAATGGGTATTGCATTACCCGGATCTTCAATTTCCAATCTTGACAAGTGGTCCGCCACTAGATTCTCCGTCCCCTTTTTATCTTTGATCTCAAGATCAAATTCTTGCAACAAAAGGATCCATCTTATTAATCGAGGCTTGGCGTCCTTCTTCAATAAGAGATGCTTAAGGGCGGCATGATCGGTGTGGACTATCACCTTAGACCCCACTAAATAAGAACGGAATTTATCAATGGCAAATACTACCGCCAATAACTCCTTCTCGGTAGTGGTGTAGTTAGCTTGTGCCGAATCCAAGGTTTTGCTTGCATAATATATGGCATGAAGCTTTCCATCTTGCTTTTGTCCTAGGACGGCCCCCACCGCTACATCACTAGCATCACACATGAGCTCGAAAGGTTGTCCCCAAGTAGGAGGTTGCATAATAGGAGCGGTGATGAGAGCTTGTTTCAACCTATTAAAAGCATCCAAACAAGCATTAGTGAATACAAATGGAACCTATTTTCCTAGCAATTCGGTCAACGGTCTAGCAATGGATGAGAAATCCTTGATAAAACGTCGGTAGAAACCGGCGTGACCAAGGAAACTACGAATGCCTTTCACATTAATGGGAGGGGGAAGGGTTTTAATGACCTCAATTTTTGCTTGGTCAACTTCCAAACCATGACTCGATACTACATGACCCAAGACTACCCCCGACGTCACCATAAAGTGACACTTCTCCCAATTTAAAACTAGACCGGTTTCTTGACATCTTTGTAAAACTTTGGTTAAATTGCCTAGACACTCATCAAATGAGGTACCTACAACGGAAAAATCATCCATGAACACTTCCATGATGTCCTCAACAAATTCCGAAAAGATTGCCAACATACACCTTTGGAACGTGGCGGGTGCATTACACAACCCGAACGGCATGCGCCTATATGCGAACGTTCCAAAGGGGCATGTAAAAGTAGTTTTTTCTTGATCTTTCGGATGGATCGGGATTTGGAAAAATCCGGAGAAACCATCCAAAAAACAAAAATAAGAGTGTTGGGCAAGTCTTTCAAGCATTTGGTCGATGAATGGCAACGGGAAATGATCTTTCCTAGTAGCCTTGTTGAGGCGACGATATTCTATGCACATACGCCACCCGGTGGTCACTCTAGTGGTTATTAGCTCATCATTTGCATTTGATACTACCGTAATTCCCCCCTTTTTGGGCACCACATGCACCGGGCTCACCTATGTGCTATCCGAAATGGGGTAAATTATGTTAGCATCATAAAGTCTCAACACTTCTTTCCTAACTACTTCTTTCATAGTGGGATTGAGGCGTCGTTGAGGCTCTACCGAAGAAGCACCCTCATCATCCAAAAGGATGCGGTGAGTACAAAATGATGGGCTAATACCCTTGATATCGTCAATTGTGTACCCAATGACATCTTTGTACTTTTTCAAAACATCAAGCAATTTAGAAATTTCAATGTCATTGAGTGCACTATTGACAATAATCGGGAAAGTATGGTTGGGGCCTAAAAATGCATGCTTTAAAGAAGAAGGAAGAGGTTTCAACTCCACTTGAGGAGGCGTGGATCTCTCCTCTCTTCTACCATTCATTTCTAAACTCTCAAACTTCTTGTTGGGGACTTCTTTGATGATTTCACCCCAAGCTTTAGCAATCTCCAAGTGCTCTTCACACTCTTCCTCTTGGCCACTAACAAACCCATGCCAAAGATCACCACTTTTCATCGGCCTCTTTTCTACACACTCTTCAATGACATCAATCATATAGCAAGACTTTCCACTTGAAGGTTCCGCCATGGTTTTGTTCAATGAGAACTCCATCTTTTCATCCCCTACTTGAAGCGAGAGCTTCCCATTTTTTACATCAATTAAAGCACCCCCCGTGGCAAGACAAGGGCGCCCCAAGATGATCGGTATGTTGGAGTCTTCGGGAATGTCCATGACATAGAAATCACAAGGGATTATAAGGCCTCCCACCTTAATTGGAACGTCTTCAACTAAACCCATGGGGAATTTGATTAACCGGTCCGCAAGTTGCAAAGAGACTCTTGTTGGAGATTGTTCAAAACCATCTAATCTCTTGAAAATTTTGAGTGGCATGAGGCTAACACTTGCCCCCAAATCACAAAGTGCCTTATCAATTTGAACGGTCCCAATGGTGCAAGGTATAGAGAAACTACCCGGATCTTCAAGTTTCGGGGGTAGTTTGTTCAACAAGATAGCACTACATTCCTTTGAAAGATTCACCGTTGTGGGAGCATTCAACACTCTCTTGTTGGAGATAAGTTCCTTCAAGAACCTTCCATAAGGTTGGGATTTCCTTAATGGCTTCAATAAAAGGGATGGTGATGTGCATTCCCCTCATCATTTCCAAAAATTTCCCATACTTTTGTTCAAGCTTAGCCTTTGCCAACCTTTGAGGAAAAGGGATAGGTGGCACATATGGTCTCACTTCATGCTTGACGGGTTCATCAACAACCTTTGGTGTTACCTTTGCAACCTTGGGTGGTTCTTCCACAACTAACTCCACGACTTCATCATCAACTACCTTTTCTTTCTCAACCACCTCCTCTTCCCCTCTAGTCCTTTTCTTTTTGGGGTGAGTAAATTCATCCAACACTCTCCCATTTCTCAATTGGATAGCATTCATGGTTTTGGGATTCTCCTCGGTTCTACCGGGGAATTTCCCATTTGAGTTTTGTATTTGGCTCAATTGAGTGGCCAATTGAGAGATTTGGGTGTCGGTCATCCTTTGAGAGTTTTGCATTTGATTTCTTAATTGGGTGATCGAAGCATTTGTTTCCTCATGTTTTTGGTTTTGTTGTGCCATGTATTGATTTTGATTACTCAACATTTGCTCCATCATCAATTCCATATTAGACTTGGGTGGTTGGGTTTGTTGAAATGGTTGTTGGAATGTTTGTTGTTGGGGTTGTTGTTGAAATGTGTGTTGTTGAATGGGTTGATTTAAGGGTTGGAAATGTTGTTTTTGTTGGAAACCCCGGTTTTGGAAACCCGGTGGATTTTGGGTGGTTCTTTGTGCTTGGAACGTTTGGTTGGATTGTGGTCTAGTTTAGATGAAGGTTGGGTTTTGGACATTTTGTGAAGAGTAAGAGAAATTAGGGTGGTTTCTCAAACCCGGGTGAAATTGATTGTTGTTGAAAGCTTGCTTGGCCGGGCTAGATTCCCACAATCCATTCACTTGTTCCACATAACATTCGTCCTCAACCGGTTAAATCAAGGGGCAATTAATTGGAGAATGACTTTGCTCACCACAAAGTTCACAATACAAGACTTGCTTCATTTTGGAGTTTGTAGCCTTGTTTGAATTCATCAAGGCCATTTGTTGTGATAGTTCCTCAAGCTTTTCCTTGACCTCAATATTAAGCACCGAATTAGAAGCCTTCCCTTTTCCCTTCCTAGCTCTCCTATCATCATTCCAATCAAGGGTCCTTGAGGCCATTTCCTCAATCAATTCCTTGGCCTTCTTGTGATCTAAGATATCCAAGGCTCCTCTCCCCGATGCCGCATCTAGGCTCAATCTCAACTCATTCGTCAACCCCTTATAAAAGTTGTTGACCAACTCCGGTTCGGCTATGCCATGGTGTGGGCATAACCGTTGGAGTCTCTTATATCTCTCCCATGCCTCATACAAAGTTTCATCTTATTCTTGTGTAAAGCTTTTCAAATCACTCTTGACTTTAGCGGTCCTTGACGGAGGAAAGTATTTGTTCAAGAATGCATCGGATAGCTCATCCCATGTGGTGAATGAGTCGGGGTCACAGTTCTTTAGCCATTCCTTGGCCGATCCCCTCAGTGAGCGTGGGAATAACCTCAAACGGATGGCGTCATCTGAAACTCCGTTCATTTTCACGTTATCACAATTATCAAGGAAATCGTTTAAGTGCTCATTGGGGTTCTCAAGTGGTCCTCCTCCGAATTGGTTCTCTTGAACCATTTGGATTAATGAATTCTTCACTTCGAAATTATTGGCTTGGACCCTAGGCCTTCTTATGCTTGGATTTACAATGTGTTTGGGAGCCATATGATCTCGAATTGGTACCGGTTCACCCATGGTTGTTGCTATCGGTGTACCAAAGGGATTCTCAAAGGGATCTTCTTGGGTAATTCCTTCTATTACAAGTTCCTCTATTACCGGTTCACCTACTAACCCTCTTCTCCGTTGAGCGTTGAGTCCTCTTGTCGTAGCCTCGATTTCGGGGTCTATGGCTTGTAAAGATTCCCCTCGTCGAGATCGCCTACTCATGCAATAGACCTAAACACTTGAAAGAGAAGGTTAAAAAGAAGAATACTCAAGCGGCACACCAAAGTGTGCAAAAAGAAATATGACTTAGTCTAAGCTAGATTAAAACCTACTAATATCGCAATTGCTCCCCGGCAACGGCGCCAAAACTTGATGTGGTTTTAAATACCGCAAGTGCACGGTTATCAAAGTAGCACTTGAGGGTCGATTTCCACGGAGAGCAAAACGATTACTAGTCGGTTTTAAGGGATGCTAGCTAAGTCGATAAGAGGGGAAAAATTGAATTCAACTAGCGACAACTAAATGCAATTAATAAGATCTAGACTAAAATGCAAACTAAACAAATAACTATGGAAAATACGGGATTTAATCAAGATTAAGGGTAACTAGGATCCGATCAAGTCTTATTTCACGGGTTACAACGGTGGGTGGTCTATCAACAAGTGGCGAAATATGGGTTCAAGCGAGACGGTGTTATCTATACTAACTACCTAACCCTCCCGAGTATAGGTAGCCTCTAGGGTCGATAAAGGGTCCCACTCCCATGGATAACCCCTACACGAGTCCAAGACATTTCGGGTCAACACTAAGGTCCCAGCTAGGGTCTTTCCCACTCCCGCGGATGAAATCCCCTAGCCAAAAGGTAAAGTCTCTTCTAAGGGGTCTCGCTCCCGCGAATAACCCACCTAGAGTCGATCCCTAAACTTACCCAAATCCACTACCGTAAGCCCGACTCCCATCGATAGCCTAAGTAGCCCCTAAGTCGGCCCAACTCCCATTGATAGCCTCTAAGGGTTGAACAAGGGTCAAATAAAGGGTCAATACAAAACAACCTCAACCAAAAACAATCACCCATAAACCGCTACTTGCTAATTCAACCAATCACCAATCAAAACCCATAATTAGACTTAATCGGACCCTAGAAAGGGTTACTACTCACTAAGCATGGTTACTAAGCACTCGAAAGTAATAAGGGTTGAATATTTAAGGTTGAACATGATAAAGATGAGATTTTTAATTAATAACATGCAATTACTAACTAGATGATGAAATTCAATCTATTAGACTAAAATTAAACAAACAATGAATTCAAAGATGGAAACTTTACCTATAAGCAATCTAAACATTCAAACTTGAAAGACATAAAACATAAACAAAAGCATAATTGAAAGTTAAGAGGAAGAAAATGTTACCAACTATGAGGAAATTAAGAGATGAAAAGAAAGAAATTAGATTAAAGCTTGGAATTTTTGGATTACAATTGAATACTAGATCTAGAATGCTATTTTGATTTTTTGTTGTTTTCTCTCTAGGAAAGCTAATAATAAAAACCTCCCTCTACAATTTCAGGTTTGGGCTATTTATACAAGAGGCAAAAAACACGCAAAACGAGGTCGTTTAAAAGACGGATAGGCTGTGCTCAAATCTGGAGCTGCGCACGGTGAAGATGAGAACCGCACGGTCAGAACCGCACGGTGGAAACGTCAAAGAAGAGGTCACTTGTGTTACGCACGGTGGGAACCGCACGGTTGACCCCGTCCTGCATTAGTTCCGCACGGTTGAATAGCGCAACGCACGGCCGTGCTTTTTCTCCTTTTTTTCGCCTTTTTTCCGCTTTTTCCTTCCTTTGTTGAAGCATGGGCTGTTTGGTTGGTCCATGGGCCTTGCTCATGCCAAGATGTGAGCATTTTGAGTTCAACTTGTTCCTAAACAACCCAAAGAAACAAAAATACCAAACAACACACCCGGAAGACGGGTTTTACGTATCTAAAGCCTCTAAACGTGATTCTAACATAAAACACATGAAAATAGGGAATAAATAGCATAATTATTAGCTTATAAAACGCGCAAATAGTGCGGTTATCAATATGCTTATTAACTTTTCCTTTTCAATTCAAGGGAGGCATGCGAACAATTGTAAGAAACTAAACTGTATAATGTTACTCACCTCGTCTCAGTTGATAATTATTTACTTTGTGGATAAAATTCAAGGCAAAACAAAAGAATATCAAATAAAATAAGTGTTCACCCCTAACATTAGGAATGGTCAAACATTAGGGCCGACCTGGCCAACCCAACCCTACTCGCCCTTCGGGTTGATTTTTTCCCAGCCCGTTTAACCCGTTAGTGGGCCAGTCAGGCCCGTTATAAACTGGGGCCGGATCCGAGTTGGACAGTTCTAACTCCACCCACCCCTAAGTTAATATTATTTGAATATAATGCTGTATAAATGAGGGCCCGCTCACTCGCCCTTGACCCGGACCAGAGCGGTTTTGGGTCCACCGCCATCAAGTCTGACCTATCCCGTGTTGACCTGCCGGTTATGGGTTCGCTTAGCCAATCCCAGCCCGCCACGATGTTAGCTATGCCCGAATGTTTGACCCGTACTAAATAACTGCATAATGTCAGCATTTAAGTAAAAATTCCCCTCATAGAAAAAACAACCAACACTATTAAGTATCAACCAAGTCGAAATAATAACACATATATACTCTACATTTTAAAATTAACATGGTAACTAGTTTTTTTTAAATAAGATAGATTTATAGAACTCAGTTGGTCAAAAGCCCGACCCGACCTGGTGCTTTATTCAGTTTTATTCTACCTACCTGACCCGTTTAAAGCTTAAGTTCGATATATCCGTCTTAACTAAGAATTTACGTGAGTCGTGTACTCCGTAGTAACACAAAGTAGCTATGAGGTTGTTAAACAAGAGGGATATTCAGTAAACTTAGCAGCAAAAATAGGAGCAAAAAGAGAACAAACATATAACAAACTGATAAAGACTCCTTCCTCCATATATTCACTCAAATTGTCAGAGATACACACTGCTATTCGCTTACTTGTTCGTATCATCGTTCAGCTATGACTTGTTTCTTCCGTGTACGTTTTTCTCGTCGTAAGCAGCCAATTGATAATTCAAATGCAGGTTGCGCTATACGAATTGATAGTTGTTTTTTGTAGTGTCAATATTTTGTTCGTTTTGATTCTTGCTCTGCTTTTCGTTTTTCGCTTCAATTTCAGTACGACTTACGACTTACGAGAATGATTAAACTCTACTGAGGTTAACTTATACACATTGGCTTTCTGTATTATGATTGTAAGTTGTAACGTCCTTGGAAATTCAAATTTCGTGTTTTGTACATCATTGTACAATTAAAGGCACAAGTTGGTCGGATTTTTCTTAATGCAATTTTGTCATTGTTTTCTTCGTGGACAGTAAGCAAGCGTAAAGTCCGCAAGCCAGACCCATGGGCTCACCCTGAGCCTATTACTAGAGCCGAGCTCAACATGATGCGTCAGAAATTTTGGTCTGAACCTAAATGTCGCGGCACAAAAGGTATCAAACCCGGTATTAGGCTAACTTCAGTACAGTTGCATGCTATAACTCTCTTCACTGCTTCAGTATCATAAAATGATGAACTTACTTTGCCTTGCAGAAATCTGGGGTGTGCTTCGAGCCGCTGCAAGCAATGAACCACACATGTCTCAGATAATGATTAACGCTGCTGGTATCGCCCATCAATATCTTGATCTGAGAGTTTGCTTTGATGAGACAGGTGCTTTGCATAACATTCGCTGTTTGTCGTTAATCGTCTCTTAAATTAGAAGCATTCAATCAGTTAATCTGTCTTTGGGTTAATGCAGGTGAGAGGTATGAGCTGCCCTTATATGTCCTGAGTGAACCAACAAACTTGATCCCCGACAATTCTTCAAACTGTTGAGAAGGGGGATACAAACCTGCTTGCGATTACATGATGCTACGACATCTTGTGCTAGATTTCGAAAAATTTAGGATAATCAGATCAACTGCAGTGTTATATTATCCTGCTATCTATGCCTTTAATATTTGCTTGAATTGGTTTGCATAATAAAGTAATGAAACAGATTGTTGCTGTTATTCTGTTTGTTATACAATTTATTTGCTAATTTTCTCGGCTTATTTATCGTCTTCTGACCCTGACTTAGAAGATTCGTTATATGGGAACGGTATCACTCATGGTAAGTTTTTATTAAAGTTGTCGGCCTTAGGGATGATAGAGTCGATACCCAACCAGATAACCACCCGATTAAGTGGATACATATACGGAGATTGCCCGTTTAACAACACATTAGGATGTTCATATGCTTTGCTGCCCATGGGAGATTAATGTGCAACGTTAATCGAGTCATTCGAGGACTCTCGTATGATACATTGATCTCGAAGTCTTTTTCTCCTCAAATACGCCCCAATTAGATACCTTACACAAAGTCAGCAATATCCTTCAGTTCAAACAGACAAGTGACTTGGGTAATTATTTAGGTGTATCTACTATCAATGGTAGAGTGACTCGGGCAACTTTTGCTCGTCTTGAAGAAAACTTTAATACGAAAATAGCCAGTTGGACTACAAAACATCTTTCTTTGGCACGACGAGCCATCCCCGTAAAATCAACTCTATCAACAAAGGCTAATTACAGTATGCAATCTCCAAAAAAAATTTCTGCACGGTTTGTGATTCTCCTGATAGAAACTCTAGACGATATCTAAGGGGAGGGGATGAAAATTCACCTTATAGCGTGGGAGCTAGGAATTGTCTCAGCTCGAAAAGCTAATGTCGCCTTCCTTTCTAAGCTTGGATGTAGGGTTCTAGCTAATGAGCCTCATAGCCTATGGGCAGGAGTCTTACGTTCTAAATACTGTAATGGTAGATGTGACATGCATTGACATGTTTAAACCAAAGCCAAATATGTCTAATGCCTGAGCTTTCGTCTCAAGCAAAGATTATCATGGAAGCCACCGGCCTCTTCGGCTATTGGTAACGGGCGCGGGACTCTTTTTTGAGACCGTTCTTGGATAGATGGTATGCGTTTATCTTATAGAGCAATAGCCAGTAATTCCGTCCCTATACTAGGTGTTACATACTTACAGTCAGTGATCTATGGTGTGAAGAATCAGGTTGGAAATGACACTGATCTGTTCGCTAATTATCCTTCTAATTAAAGACAATCTTTATATCATGATCCTGACATGGAAGATTCTCTTTATTGAAATGGGACATCTGTGAAGAAACCCAATAATCTCACATGTGAGTGTTATCCAACATTAATAAAAGAGGGGAGAGTTTACCACTTTATAAGGGAGATGACTACTCTCTCTCAGTTCAGCAGAGAATTGGAATGTTTATGTGGCTCACCGCCATTCATGGAGAACTAATGTGAAATGTTAATCGTATGAGACGAGGTCTTGCAGATGTTACATCAGGCCTAGGTGCTAGAAAGGGAAGGAAAATACGGATCATTTGCTTCATTTATGTCCGTTTTCGAGAGCTATTTGACAACAACTAGTCATGGCTGGCCCCGGATCATTTTTCTCAATGCCATTCTTAGATGAGTGGCTCGACATAAATGATAGCATTTCTGGTCATCTAAGTTTCTCGCACGTGAGAACCTAGTTTAACAAACAACACAAGGTCGTTGCACTTCCCTCGAACCACTACTTGCAACCAACAACCACCATAAACAATATAACTACGGCCTACCTTGCACTCCCCTCTACCTACATGCCAAATAAACCATCATAACCCTATTAAAAGACCCACAAACCCCCCTGACCACCCACTGTAAATCCAGACTTACAACAACCCTCTCTCACAAGTACTTTACACACCAATCGACCCCACGTAAGGCCACCTTTGACCACCATGTTGATAACTTATGCTACATTTAATATTGGGGATCTTTCTCCTTACCTTTATGATGATGGGATTGCTGAATTAAGGACAATTCCTTTCGGAGTTGATGCATTTCTAAGTGACAAAGATCATGAGTTGAGTAACTGTCCCCATGACCGTTCAATTACATAAACCTTGTACACCCTCATTTTGAACAAGTTCAAGACCACCTCAAAACGACCTCGTTTGCTATCTCAAACCTCGACTGAAAGACACTCCTAGAAAGCATGTACTTATTTGAATTCGATTACATAAATAATGCTGAGTCATCACTGTCTTTTTTAATATTGGTCAAACTCCGGCCAAAATATTGTGTTTGGTAAAAAAAAATTAAAAGGTTTTGTTAATATTTTTTCTTATAAAGATGGTGTTTTACAAACAAAGTTTTTTAAAGGTTGTGTTTGACAAAAAAAAATCAATACTCATTTTATCGCGAATGTAAGAATTGAACACTAACCAACCAAAATCCGTATCCGGGTGTACTAAAATCGGATATACGAAAAATTACTTGCTATACGCGCGGTTAAACCGGATCGGTTCCGTATGGCAAACTTGTGATTTTATATGGTTTTTAAAACCGTAATTGTATACGGTTTTGCTCAACCCTACCGATTAGACTACATAAAGTCACCGTTTAACTGAAAATTCGCCTAAAAAAGAAAACAATTAACATTATTATGTATCGACCAACTCGAAAAAAACAATACATAACTTATTAATTAACATACTAGTAGTAAATAATTTACGTAAATAAGATGATATCGAACTAAGTACCACCCGACCCGTCACCCGACCCGTCAGTCCCTCAAGCTCTATCGAAGACTCTTTTTTCTTTCCATGCCAACAAACTGTCTAACCGTAATATGCAGAGAGAAAATAACAGAATATACACATCAACGTCCACACACTCCTTTCCTCCATAACTAAATTGTTAGTGAGAGAAATTTTCTAGAGAGAGAAAGTTGCTCTGAAATTTGCTTCGCTAGCTTACTTGTTCGTCGTACCATCGTTCAGCTATGTTTTGCGGTTGTTCTAGTGGTCCTCCTGGTATCGTTTACTTCACTCTTTCTTCTCTTTTAATGCTTGATTTTACGATGTTCTGCGAATCGTGATTATTATTGTTGTTGCATTTCGTTGTTCTTTCAATTTTTACGCATTTTCTTGAAGATTTACTGTTTTTTTTTGCCGCGCAATTTATTATTCTTGTTGCGGAATATGTACGTAGCTGTAATTACTGAGTTTTTCGATGTTTACCGCTTTTTTGCCGCGAAATTAGTACGGAGTATGTACGTAGCTGTAATTTATGAGTTTTCCGGTGATTTTCGTTATATTCATGTTGTTGTTTGTGATTCTTGTTTTTCATTTCGTTTTAAAGAAATTTCGTCATGATTTTAGTAATGTTTCAACTTATGACTTGTGAGTTTTCTAGCGTTTTTTCGGTATGATATGTTATTAGCTGTATGAAGAGTAATTAGTATGTATCCGTATATTGTAGTGATTTTTAGTATGACGAAAATTTGACTAAATTAACGAAACGGTGATCTTGAGATTGACTTCGATTATAATTGCTTCTTATCAATTTTGTTTATATAAACTTGTTTTTGTGCTTCTTGTTTTTGAATTTCGTTGTTGATTGATTTTATGCATTTTCTCTATGATTTACTGTTTTTTTTTGGCGCGGGATTTGTATGAAGTAGTGATTTCAGCGTCGTCGTGTTTTTGCTTCGCAATTAGCCACTTCTTTACGGAAATATGTTGATTACAACTGTTGACGAGAATGATTGATAAATTATTGCTGGAGGTTGATCATTTTGATTAAGTGTTGATTTAAAGAATGATATCGAATATGATGTTCCTTCATAGTTTTATGAATGTCGCTTATTATATCGGTTTGCTGAAAGTATGTTGAGTTGATTTGCTGCCGCGAATTTGTCCATCTTAGGTGAATCATAGCAAATACTCTGATCTTAGTCTGACTCGTCACTCCTGAATTTGAAACTCTGATCATTTTATGGTTGACGAATGGCGAATGAATAAGTACAGTGTTAGTATCGGCTGCTAAGATGAGAAACATCGGAATTTTAGTCATTCAAGTAACATTAGCTGTCTTCTTGGTGGTGAATGATTGAGCTCTTTTGCGGTTAACTTATACACATTGGCTTTCTGTTTTATGATTATTTACCGTTCTTTATTAAGATGTTATTTAGCAGCAGTAAAGCCATAACTGAGGCTGTTGATTGGCGAGCAATGATTCATTCTGCTTCCGGGGTTGGTGGTTTCCTGTTCTTCTCGTATATAGTTGGTTGTGAATTACGATTTACTTGTGAATTGTCTTATATTCTGGTTACCGCTGGAAAAAGCCATGACTGTCGTCTTATATTCTGGGTTCCGTGGGTATAAGTTACCGCTAGCTGTCTTTACTGCTTCTTGGAGTTTGGTTTGTCATAGGAAAAGTAATACTCCGTAAATGTGATGGAATTTTGGCAGACGGAAATTAAAATTTTTGTGATTTCTACTACATCGTTGTAGAAGTAAAGGCGTGAGCTGATGAGCTGGTCGAATTTTTCGTGATGCTATCGTCATTCTTTAAGCCAATGCTCTTTCTTTCCTTGACAGTTAGCAGGCGCAACCTCCGCAAGCCAGACCCATGGGCTCACACTGAACCAATTACTAGAGCAGAGCTCAACCGGATGCGCGAGGAATTCTGGGCTCAACCTTACCGCCGTGGCAAAAAAGGTGATCACTTAGTTTAACATACAACACTCGACATCTCTAATACGCAGATATTAAACCCGGTGTGAATGCTATTTATGTATCCATACAAACTGATAGGCTTCGCTGCATATCCTAATCATCTCTGATAATCCCTTTTAGCTATTAACCCTATCTTATCATGCGACCGTCTATTATAAAAATTGGCGTGATTGTTAGCCTGACATCAGTACCATGGCAATCTATAAATCTCTTCACTGCTTCAGGATCATAAAATGATGAAATTATTTACGCCTTGCAGTAATCTGGGAAGCACTGCGAGCCGCTGCAGAATCTGAACTACCAATTGCTCAGATAATCATTAACGCTGCTAGTATCTTCCATCAATTTGCTGATATGCAAATTTGCTTTGATAAGAAAAGTGCGTTTCATAACATTCATTGTTTTTTAACGGTCTCTTAAGAAGCATTTACAGTATTAAACTAATCCCGTCTTTGGGTTTTTGCAGATGTGAGGTATGACCTGCCCTTATATGTCCTGAGTGAACCTACCAACTTGATCCCCGACAATCAGTGATGACTGTGATGAAGAACTGATACAGCAGAGCTGAGTTAACTGAAAACTGTTAATAATGCGAGTAATTCTTCGTCGAGGCACTTACAGACCTACTGAGTACATTCTTCATAAACTGTTTTGGCGTTTACTTCGTATAAACCTCCTTGCGATTATAAGATGTTGTGACATCTTGTACTAGATTTCAATAAAATTTATGATAATCAACACTGCAGTATTAAGTACCAAGTACTTGGTTAATCTGGTGAAATTGTTGCATGATATGTTTCCTGCTATATTAGTAAACAATTTATGTCGTGTCGGTCCTATATATTTGACGTCTCATATAAATATTGAGTATTTAGTAGAATGTGATCATGGCTAAAATCTGAAGGGATTAAAATTTGTAGATTCTTTGCAATCGATTCAATTATTTTCTGTAAGGCGAACACAAAAAATGCTGATGCTATTGCGCGGGTATGTAATCAAATGTTATGGAGATACCTCAGGACAACGGATTAATATGATGAAGTCGGGAATTTTCTTTAGTCGTAATACTAAAGAGGAGATCCGTCATGGTGTGAGGGAAGTGCTGGATTTAAAAGTCGTGAATGGCATTGGGTAAACTCCATTCATGACTGGCAGTGGTTATTAGAGATGACGGGAGCAGGGCTGACGTGAACCTAGTTCGTCATTGCTGGGCTCCGGAGATAGTGGAAGCAAGGCCTGCTTTGCTTGGCATGACGATGGCGCTGCAAATGGGGGTGAGTATGGTGTCCTTGGAGACGGACTCACTTCAGTTGGTTACGGCTTTGACAACGTGGAAGATTCCGTCAAATTACTTTGGTAATTGTTAGACAGTCTCGTACAAATACCGTAATGTTCGAGTATATCAACGAGCTGGTCGACCGCCGAGTATTGTTCCGAAAAGCTGAGGATTTCAGGCGGGCTTGTCCTCTCTGATATGTTTGAAATATTCATTGCATTTTTATACTTTTTGTTTCTAATTTGACTGCAATTTACTTTGCATCTTACCAATTACCATCTTACCCGGATGCTCTTTTCTTTGTTCATTCACCAAACATATACAATAAGAAATTAAGACCTATTAGTGTTTTTTCTTTACCTTTTCTTTTAAATTTTTATTACATATGCATGTCAATTTTTTCGGTTTAAATCACCGGTAACATTACGGGTGATCAAAAACATAAAGGTGATCGAGCTCGCTCGAACCTGACTCACCCTTTGAGTTCACAGCTCGCCTCACCTGTTAGTGGACTAGTCATACCCGTCAGAAACTAGGGCCGTGCCCGGGTTGAACAATTCCAACTTTGACCCGCCCATAATCAGACCACCCCTAATTTGATATTATTTGAAAATGCTGAACCGATGGCCCGACTCGCTCAAACCCGCCCTCGAGTAGGATCAGACCGATTCTGTGTCCACCGTCTTCAATCCTGTCCTGGCCCGTGCGTGTTGACCAGCCCCTCTACCCTCGGTCGGTTTCGGTCCGCCTAGCCAATCCCGACCTGCCCTCTAGTTAGCTACGCATGAAAGTCAGAATGTTTGACGAGCGAGTATTGACAAAGTTAACATTCAAGTAAAAATTCCCGTTCATCATAGAGAAAACAATTACTCCGTAACACTATCGAGTATTTGACCAAGTCGAAAATAATAATACATACTCCACTTTTTTAAAATTAACATAGTAAATAGTTTTGTAAATAAGATGAGAAAATGATATCGAACTCAGGACCACCCGTCACCTACTATCGAATATACAGTTTTTTTTTCATGCCAAAGCGACTAAGGTGGACTCGAATATTGTCTAAGTCTTAACAGTAAATAACAGAATAACAGAATCAATAACAGAATAACAGAATAACAGTTATTACAGTTTCAATCCTTCCCTCCATCCTCAAATTTCTAGAGAGAGAAAATAAAGAAGCTAGAGAAAGAAAGTAGCTACACTGATATTCTTCGTTTTCTTGTTCTTATCATCGTTCAACTATGGGTAATCGCGTATCGCTTTCTCGACGTCCAGCTCATCCTGAATGTATCGTCTTCATCTGTTGCTTTGCCTTATTTATTATCATATTTTGTGAATTATGATTGCTTCTTGCTGCAATTCGTTTTTGATTTTGTTTTCGTGATGATTTAATGTTTTTTTGCCGCTAAAATAGTAAGAATCGAACTACAAAGTACTGATTCGAGTATGAGTAGGTTGATGAAATGGTGCTTTCGATAATGTTCAAGTTAAACTTAACAGTTGTGTAGCGTTTTCTTTGTATCAACAATTTGTCGTTGTGATTGAGTGTTTCTTGTTTTGCGTTGCGTTTTCACTTCAACTTTTAATCATTTTCTTGACGATTTTTACTTTTTTTTTAGCGTTGAAATTAGTGTGAAGTGTTGAGTAGGTTGACAAAATGATGATTTCGATTTGAGATTGTAGCCACTTTTCTGTTTTTTCTTCTTCTCTGGCGCATAATCTGTTTTTGATTCAAGTACTGATTGCGTCGTAATGTTTTTGTTTCACAATAAGCCACTTGTTAGAGCGATAACGAGATTCATACTACTCAGTAGATAATTCATGTCAGAGCGAGCTAGGTAGACAGAATGAGCTGTGTTTCGTATATATGATCAATTTATGGAAGAACATTAAACGACTTTCTAAAGAAGTATGCAATGTGAGGCGTGATCACGAAATCTTTTCTCTTAGGCACCTGAATTGATAAAGTAGCAAAATGTACTCACCTGAATCGAAACTCTTGAAAGAATAATTTGATTTGTTCTGTTTTCGGGTTGGTGGTTTCATGTTCTTCTCGTGTATTCTTGATCGTGAATTACTCTTTGTATTCCTTTTTCGGCAAGCTGTTGAATGGCCTAGATCATAGCATCTTCGGAACATTTACTTCAAGAATCGGAAAAACCATCACTGCAGTCTTATATTCTGGTTTAATAGTAACATGTAACGGAATTCTGCTTGATGGAAATTCAAAATGTCGTGATTTCTACGATATCATTGTACAAGTAAAGGCATTAGCTAGTCGGATTTTTCTTGATGTCGTTGCAATTCTTTAAAGCCAGTGCTCTTTTCTTCCTGGACAGTTTACTGGGGCCCAATCCGCAGGCCGAGACCATGGGCGCTCAGAGAACCAATTACTCGAGCACAGCTGAACTCATTGCGCGAGAATTTTTGGTCTCGATCTCATGATCACGGTAGACAAGGTAATCACTTAGTTTAACTTACAACACTCGACATCTCTAATACGCAGATATTAAACGATTGTTACTGCTTCAGGGTCGTAAAATGATGATATAATTTGGCCTTGCAGAAATCTGGGATGCAATTCAAGCTGCGTGTCAAGTCCTGATCTTTTCTACAGAAGATCGATTTCCAGTTGCTGAGACGATCTTTGAAAAAGCTCGACTCGAACGTCAATTTCCCGATCTGAGAGTTTCCTATGATAAAGACGGTGCATTCATTAAATTAATCCGTCTTTGCTTCAGAAATCAACGGACTGCACTGTTAATTGTTTCTTAAGAGGCATTCATTGTTTGTTAATTGTGCTCTTAATCAAGAAGCGTTCGTTCAATTAATCCGTCTTTTGGTTTTTGCAGGGGTGAGGTATGAGGTGCCCATGTATGCCATGAGTGAACCGACAAACTTGATCCCCGTCAATCAGTGAAGACTGTGACGAATTGATACAGAAGAGTTGAGTAATTCTTCAAACAGGCTCTTACAGACCTACTATGTACATTCTCCAACACCGTTTTGCTAGCGTTTACTGTCGTATATTCCGTAGGAAAAACTCATTGATTCAAATTCCGGAGTTATATGTGGGATATAATCCTGCTTCGCTAGTGCTCTGTCCTCAATGGAAGGATCATCAGTTGTCGCGGTATTATATAGTACTTTCATGTATGAAATTCTTGTATGATATGTTTTCTGCTATATGCCTTTTTGAGATTTGCAATACTCCTTCCCTCCGTGATCTCCGTCCCAATCATTTGTTTATTTTTATTTTTTTGGTGAGAAGCATTTTTAGTCAAAGGTAAATAAATGATTGAGACAACGGGAGCATGGTTTTCCATGTAATCTTGTATGGAGTTGGTATGCATATGAAACCGACTATTATTGCACCCGAGATTATTTAGCTCATTGAATCGTGAAGTAATCACTCTAAGGACGTCTCATATAAGACTCGTGTTTAGTTATTCATCAACATGTATATCTGAAGGCTGTCTGTCTTTGAGACCAACCCTATATTGTTTAAAAATTACTACGGAGTATAAAAATTTGATCTTCCGTATTATGCATACGACTGAGATGAGTAAGTAGATTGTGATCATGGTTACACAGTCTCGTACAAATTCCGTAATGCTCGAGTATATCGACTAGCTGGTCGAGCATTGGGATCTTGTTCTAGCTTAGCTTCGATCTCAATCAATCATTGATTTTTCAATCGTCTTCTGAAACTTAGCTGAGGATTACAGGAGGGCTTGTGCAGTTTTTCTCTCTAATTTGACTGCAATTTACTTACCATCTTACAAAATTTGTCCACATATATATGCGTATCAATATTTTCCATTTCAAATCACCGGTATCATTACGGGTACGTGGTCAAACATTAAGGCCAACCGAGCCCGCTCGAACCCGACTCACCCTTTGGGTTGATTTTTTTCACAACTCGCCTAGCCCGTTAGTGGGCTAGTCGTACCTGTCAGAAACTAGGGCCACGCCTGGGTTGAACAATTCGAGCTCGAACCCCCATGCCCGACTCAACTCACACCTAATTTTATATTTCCTCCATTCCAATCATTTCTATACATTTGTGGAAATTATGTGATCAGGTATACTTTAATCAAATGTATATAACTGATTGTTATAAAGTGAGTATTATTTGAAAATGCTGAGCCGGTAACCCGACACGCCCTCTACCCGGACCAAACCAGGTCTCAATCCACCTCTATTAGGCATCGCCTAGCCTGGCCCGTGTTGACCCACCCCTCTACCCTCGGTTGTTTCAAGTCCACCTAGCCAAGCCCGACTTGCCCCCGTGTTAGTTAGGCCTGAATGTTTGATTAGCACTAGGTCCGGTGACACGAATGAAGTCAACATTTAAGAGAGAACAATCCTCTTTCTCCAAAATTGAAATGTTTTCCCTCTAAAATGCATTCCTCTTAAAAGGCAACAATTATTATTAGATTTTATTTAATTAAAATTTTGTCTTTTCAATAACATATAATCTCTTCATAAAACTATCTTTTTTAAGCAAATTCAAAACTATAATATTTTTATTTTAAAAAATAATTTTTTTTATACACGCAAAATTTACAAATTGCTAAATATTTCATTTGATGTTGTTACTGAGGGATGATTTGATGCATATTACTCGGTATAAAAAATATTATAATTTGTTGTTATCATTAGCTTAATTATTCCCGACGTTACTCAATTGTCCTTATTACTTTTGCATATCGGTTTGTTTTCTTAAAACAAAGTACATGTAAGTAAAATTAAAAACTAATGCGGTGTCACTTAATTTATAAGTAATACACTAAAAAAATATTAAAAAAAATGTAAATACCGCGCATTGCGCGGGATTTAAACTAGTTAATACTGTTAAGTATTGACCAAGTCGAATATAATAATACATACTCAATTTTTATAAATCCCCTATATACTAAAAGATTAATTCATCTCCTAATTTTCCCCCTCAGTTTTCCCCCTTAGAGAGTCTTCTACAATATTTACATCTAATTAACTATATAACATAAATATTAATGGTAATTAATTTTTATGGTCACAACTTCTTCATAAACTATTATTTAGTTTTACATGAACAAAACAAATTCTTTACCGTCTAAAAAATAAAATAAATACTATCATTATTATCAAACTCTCTAATATTTATATCGAAGACACTTCTAGAACTAACAGAAAATAACAGAATGTACGCAACAAACTTCCACAACTAATTTAAACAGTTATTACACTTCCTTCCTCTGTCTTCCCTCCATTCTCAAATTTCTAGAGAGAGAAAGTAGTTACACTCATATATTCTTCGCTTTCCTGTTCTTATCATCGTTCAGCTATGGGTGGTTGCATATCGCCTTCTCCACGTCCTGCTCTTCCTGCATGTATCGTCTTCATTCGTTCTTTTGCCTTTTCTTTGTAATCAATGTTTTGTGAATTATGATTTTATTAGTTTTCTCGCGTTTTTTGTTATCGATGTTTTATGAATTGTGTGTTACTTCTTGATTAGTATTCTTCATGATTTACTGATTTTTTTAGTTTATTTGTGATTGTTCTTTGTGATTGTTGATTTGCATTTCGTTTTTGTTTATTTTAAGCGTGTCCGTGATGATTTACTAAGAATCGAACTACAATAATGCTTTCGATAATGTTTATATTAAACTTCACATTTGTCTAGCGTTTTCTTTGTATCGACAATTTGTCGTTTCGATTGAGTGATTCTTGTTTTGCGCTGCGTTTGCACTTCAATTTTTAATCATTTTCTTGATGATTTTAACTCTTTTTCGCTGTCTAATTAGTATGATGATGACGTTTTGAGTAGGTTCACCAAATGATGATTACGAGAATGATTTCGATTATGTTTGAATTTTCTTTTTGTTCTTCTTCTCTGGCGCATGATCTGTTTTTGATTGAAGTATTGATTTTAACTTTTTTTTCGCAATTAGCCACTTATAAATTACGGTTATTCATGAAAAAGTTTGATGAAAAAGATTGATGATTTCGATTAAGGGTTGCTTTGAGTACTTTAACAAATTATGCTTTAAGTGTTCCTTCGTCATTTATGAATGTCGCTTATTATATTTGTTTGAATTCGCAACAATTTGTTATACGAAGTATATGTTTGATTAATTGTTTGAGTATCAATTTATGGAAGTATCAATTTATGGAAGAACATTAATCGTCTTTCTAAAGAAGTATGCAATATGAGGCGTGTTCTCGATATTATTACTCTTAGGCACCTGAATTGACAAAGTAGCGGAATGTGCTCGATCACCTGATTTGAAACTCTTGAAAGAATAGTTTGATTCATTCTGTTTTCGGGTTGGTGTTTCATGTTCTTCTCGTGAATTCTTGATCGTGAATCACTCTTTATTTGTATTCCTGTTTCGACAAGCTGGTGAATGGTCTAGATCATAGCATCTCCGGAGCAAACCATGACTCCCGTGTTAATGCCAGTTGTCTTTACTGTTTCTTGGAGTTTAGTTTACAGTAAAAAAATGTAATGGAATTCTGCTTGATGGAAATTCGAAATTTCGTGATTTCTACTATATCATTGTAGAAGTAAAGGCATTAGCTGGTCGGTTTTTTCTTGATGTCATTGTCATTCTGTAAAGCCAATGCTTTTTTCGTCCTGGACAGTTCATGATGGCCCACTTCGCAAGCCGAGACGATGGGCGTTTACTGAACCACGTACTAGAGCACAGTTCAAAGCATTCCGCGCGGAATTTTGGTCTCAACCTCACGATCACGGTAGACAAGGTAATCGCTTGGTTTAACATACAACACTCGAAATCTCTAATGCGCAGATATTAAACCCGGTGTATGTATCCACACAAATTGGTAGACTTTGCTGCATTGCCTGCATATCCTAAGTGTAAATTGTTCTGTCTACAAGACCGTACCATACTGTTGAATCAATCTCCTTAAAGGATTATCGAATGTTAATATCGTCTATTATAAAAACTAGAACGATTGTTAGCCTGACATCAGTACCGCTGCATGCTGTAAATCTGTTCACTGCTACAGGATCAGAAAATGATGAAATGTTTTTGCCTTGCAGAAATCTGGGATGCACTTCAAGCTGCGTGTGAAGTCGTGATCTATTCTACAACTGTACATTTTCCAGTTGCTCAGAGGATCATTGACAAAGCTGGTATCCGACATCAATTTCGTGATCTGAGAGTTTGCTATGATGACAGAGGTGCTTATTAATAGTTTCTTATAAGAAGCATTCATTCATTGTTAATCCGTCTTTTTGCTTAATTAAGACGCATTCATTAAATTAATCCGTCTTTTGGTTTTTGCAGGTGTGAGGTATGAGCTGCCCTTACATGTCCTGAGTGAACCTTCAAACTTGATCCCCGACAATCAGTGATGACTGCGATCGAATTCCGTTTAATTTGCTAATACAGCAGAGTTGAGTAATTCTTCATAGAGGCTCTTACAGACCTACTAAGTACATTCTTCATATTCCGTTATATTTCGATAGCTCCCGAGGTACATATGGGATATAATCCTGCTTGTGATTACATGATGTTATGGCATAATCAACTGCAGTTTTATATACTACTCCTAAAAACGGTTATACTGTCGGTATATCCCTGGTTCTTGCTTCCATGTATGGAATTCTTGCATGATATGTTTTCTGCTATGCCTTTTTGAGATTCGCTTATTGCTATAACTCCTCTGTCTCGTCCCAATCATTTGCTTACTTCTAATTATATTTTTCTTGAGAGGGATTTTAATCAAAGGTATACAAATGATTGAGACGATAGGGGGTAGAATTTCCATGTATGGAGTATTATAGGTATTTTGTGTGGGTCCTATATATTTGACGTCTCGTATAAGACTCGGTCCTATATATTTGACGTCTCATATAAGACTCGGTCCTATATAAGACTCGGCCCTATATATCTTCCGTATTATGCATAAGACTGAGATGAGTAAGTAGATTGTGATCATGGTTACACAGTCTCATACAAATTACATAATGTTCGAGTATATCGACGAGCTGGTCGACCATTGTGGTCCTGTTCTAGCTTAGCTTATCTAGTTATCTTAGCGTGTATTTTTCCATCGGCTTCTGAAACTTCGCTATGGATTTCAGGAGGGGATGTGCTTTTAGATAATGTTTAATGGATTTATACCATTTTGGTTCTAACTTGATTGCAACTTAGGCATATAAGCCAACTACCTTATTTTCTTGCTAAATGTTTGGAAATAGTCTTATTTACCAAATAAGTTATCGGAAATAATAAGCTACCCTAGGTAGCCTTTGAGAAATAAGCTTTATTTTATTTTAATATTTTTCTCCTACTTTTTATGATATTAAAAATGTATACTATGCTCATTTTTTATATTATCAACTTCTAATTTTCAACTAATTTTTCATGTGTTTAGTTAGTTTTTTGGTTTTCAGAAAACTTTTCGAATTTTAGTTAATTTTTCAGTTAATTTTGTCAAACAAGTCTTACTTTACATCTTACCTCCATACCAAGATGCTCTTTTCCGGTTCAAATCAAAGGAGCCACACGAACAAGGGGAAGCATCATTATATAAGGATTATACATTTATACACCAATTTAAACACCATGGCAAGAAAATACACCGCATAATAGTACTCAGTTCGATTAAACCAACAGTTAACAAGTGTTTATCCATTTTCACGATAAACAGAGGTACTTCCGAACAACGTATATCGCATACCGACACCCTCAAATCTCCTCTGTTTATGCTCAAAATTTGCGTGGGAGCTTTATCTGAGTCAATAAAATGTTTGTGTGATTTACTGCCATTTCTGACCCGGGGCCACAAAATACCGAAAACCATGTATTATAGGCTGTAATTTGGGCCGTTCAGGAGGGTCGTAGTGGGTTGCGTTTTAGTTTCTCACGATTTTTGTACCACGTGTCCTGGGCTGTGTTAGTAGTTATCCTGTTCGATTAAACCAACAGTTAACAAGTGTTTATCCATTTTCACGATAAACAGGGGTACCTCCGAAAAACGTTTATCGCATACCGAAACCCTCAAATCTTCTCCGTTTATGCTCAAACTTTGCGTAGATGCTTTATCTAAGCCAATAAAATGCTTGCGTGATTTACTGCCATTTCTGACCCGGGCCCACAAAATACCGAAAATCGTGTATTATAGGCTTTAATTTGGGCCGTTGGGAAGTCGTACTGGGCTGCGTTTCAGTTTCTCACGATTTTTTTACCACGTGTCCTGGGCCGTGGTAAAAGTTACCATGTTCGATTAAACCATCAGATAACACGTATTTATCCATTTTCTCGATAAACCGAGTTACTTCGAAAAACGATTATCGCATAAGGACACCCTCAAATATCCTCCGTTTATGCTCAAAATTTGTGTGGGAGCTTTATCTGAGCCAATAAAATTTTTGTGTGATTTACTGCCATTTCTAACCCGGGGCCACAAAATACCGAAAACCGTGTATTATAGG
This sequence comes from Heliosperma pusillum, assembly GCA_022085475.1. Lineage (NCBI taxonomy): Eukaryota > Viridiplantae > Streptophyta > Magnoliopsida > Caryophyllales > Caryophyllaceae > Heliosperma > Heliosperma pusillum. The sequence goes on from JAIUZE010000039.1 coordinate 25,749, forward strand.
CTGTAATTTGGGTCGTTCAGGAGGTCGTACTGTGTCACGTTTTATTTTCTCATGAATTTTGTACCACGTGTTATTCTCCATGTTAGTAGTTACCATGTTCGATTAAACCAACATATAACAAGTATTTATCCATATTCTCGATAAAACGAGTTACCCCTAAAAAACGTTTATCGCATACCGACACCATCAAATCTCCTCCGTTTATGCTTAAAATATGTGTGGGATCTTTATCTGACCCAATAAAATGTTTGTGTGATTTACTGCAATTTCTGACTCGGGGCACAAATTACTGAAAACCGTGTATTATAGGCTGTAATTTGGGCCGTTCAGGAGGTCATACTGGGCTGCGTTTCAGTTTCTCACAATTTTTTTACCACGTGTCCTGGGTCGTGGTAGAAGTAACCATGTTCGATTAAACCATCAGATAACACGTATTTATCCATTTTCTCGATAAACCGAGTTACCCCCGAAAAACGTTTATCGCATACCGACACCCTTAAATCTCCTCCGCTTATGTTCAAATCTTGTGTGGGAGCTTTATCTGAACTAATAAAATGTTTGTGTGATTTACTTCCATTTCTGACCCGGGACCACAAACTACCGAAAACCGTGTATTTAGGCTGTAATTTAAGCCGTTCGGGAGGTCGTAATGAGCTGCATTTCAGTTTCTCACGATTTTTGTACCACGTGTCATGGCCTGTGTTAGTAGTTATCCTGTTCAATTAAACCAACAATTAACAAGTGTTTATCCATTTTCTCGATAAACCGAGTTAACCACGAAAAACGTTTATCGCATACGAACGCCCACAAATCTCCTCCGTTTATGCTCAAAATTTGTGTGGATGCTTTATCTGAGCCAATAAAATGTTTGTGTGATTTACTTCCATTTCTGATCCGGGGCAACAAAATACCGAAACCATGTATTATATAGGCTGTAGTTTAGGTCGTTCGGGAGGTCGTGATTAGGGGTGAGCAAAACCGTATATCCGATACGGTTTTCAAAACCGTATCGGATATCCGGTTTTAAAAATCTCAAATTTGAGTATCCTTATCCGATACGGATTTTTCGTATATCCGGAAACCGTATATCCGGTTTTTCCGTATATCCGGAAACCGAATATCCGGTATCCGGTTTTTCTTTTAATTATGTGAAATTTTATTTCTTTTTTTTTATTTTTTTTATTTTTTTGTGTGATTTTATGATTTTTCTTAATAAGTTAAAAGAGTATCACATATTATAAGAATAAATAACTTAAAAATTTATAAAAGTAATAAGATTGAGTCACGGATATACTCGACGTTTGGTGGTTTTATGATTTTATTTTTAAATTTTATATTAAAAATTGGAACCGTATCGGAAACCGTATATCCGGTTTCAAATTTTGCCGATACGTATCTGATACAATTTTTTATAAACCGTATCGTATATACGGAAATTCGTATCGGATATACGGAAATCCGTATAATTGAAACCGTATATCGTATCGGATATGTATAATAAAACCGTATCGTATATTTTTGCTCAGCCCTAGTCGTGATGGGCTGCATTTCAGTTTCTCACGATTTTTGTACCACGTGTCCTGGGCTGTGTTAGTAGTTATCATGTTCGATTAAACCAACTGTTAACAAGTGTTTATCCATTTTCTCGATAAACCGAGTTACCCCCGAAAAACGTTTATTGCATACCGACACCCTCAATTTCCTCCGTTTATGCTCAAAATTTGTGTGGAAACTTTATCTGAGAAAATAAATGTTTGTATGATTTATTACCATTTCTGACTCAGGGCCACAAAATACCGAAAACCGTGTATTATAAAATGTAATTTGGGCCGTTCGGGAAGTCGTATAGGGCTGCGTTTTAGTTTCTCATAATTTTGTACCACGTGTTTTGGCTGTGGTAGAAATTACCATATTCGATTAAACCATCGGATAACACGTATTTATCCATTTTCTCGAGAAACCGAGTTACCCCTGAAAAACGTTTATCGTATACCGATACCCTCAAATCTCCTCCATTTATGCTCAAAATTTGCGTGGGAGCTTTATCTGAGAAAATAAAATGTTTTTGTGAATTACAATCATTTCTGACCCGGGGTCGCAAAATACCGAAAACCGTGTATTATATATAGGCTGCAATGTGGGCCGTTCGGGAGGTCATATTGGGTCATGTTTCATTTTCTCACCATTTTTGTACCACGTGTCCTGGGCTGTGTTACTAGTTATCCTGTTCGATTAAACCAACAGATAACAAGTATTTATCCATTTTCATGATAAAAAGAGGTACCTTCGAAAAATGTTTATCGCTTATGATACCATCAAATCTTCTCCGATTAGGTTTAAAATTTGTCTGGGAGCTTTATCTGAGCCAATAAAATGTTTGTGTGATTTACTGCCATTTCTGACCCGGGGTCACAAAATAGCGAAAACCGTGTATTATAAGCTGTAATTTGGGCCGTTCAGGTAGTCGTATTGGGCTGCGTTTCAGTTTCTCACGATTTTTCTACCACATGTCCTGGGCCGTTTTAGTAGTTATCATGTTCGATTAAACCAACAGTTAACAAGTGTTTATCCATTTTCACGATAAACAGAGGTACCTCCGAACAACGTATATCGCATACCGACACCCTCAGAACTCCTCCGTTTATGCTCAAAATTTGCGTGGGAGCTTTATCTGAGTCAATAAAATGTTTGTGTGATTTACTGCCATTTCTGACCCCGGGCAACAAAATACCGAAAACCGTGTATTAGGCTGTAATTTGGGCCGTTCGGGAGGTCGTACTGGGCTGCGTTCCAGTTTCTAACAATTTTTGTACCACGTGTCCTGGGCTGTGTTAGTAGTTATCTTTTTCGATTAAACCAACAGTTAACAAATGTTTATCCATTTTCACGATAAACAGGGGTACCTCCGAAAAACGTTTATCGCATACCGACACCCTCAAATCTCCTCCGTTTATGCTCAAAATTTGCGTGGATGCTTTATCTGAGCCAATAAAATACTTGTGTGATTTACTGCCATTACTGACCCGGGGCCACAAAATACCGAAAACCGTGTATTATAGGCTTTAATTTGGGCCGTTCGGGAAGTCGTAATGGGCTGCGTTTCAGTTTCTCACGATTTTTTTACCACGTGTCCTGGGCCGTGGTAAAAGTTACCATGTTCGATTAAACCATCAGATAACACGTATTTATCCATTTTCTCGATAAACCGAGTTACCCCGAAAAACGATTATCGGATAAGGACACCCTCAAATCTCCTCCGTTTCTGTTCAAAATTTGTGTGGGAGCTTTATCTGAGCCAATAAAATGTTTGTGTGATTTACTGTCATTTCTAACCCGGGGCCACAAAATACCGAAAACCGTGTATTATAGGCTGTAATTTGGGTCGTTCCGGAGGTCGTACTATGTCACGTTTCATTTTCTCATGAATTTTGTACCACGTGTTATGCGCCGTGTTAGTAGTTAACATGTTCGATTAAACCAACATATAACATGTATTTATCCATTTTCTCGATAAACCGAGTTACCCCCGAAAAACGTTTATTGCATACCGACAACCTCAATCTCCTCCGTTTATGCTGAAAATTTGTGTGGAAGCTTTTTCTGAGAAAATAAAATGTTTATGTGATTTACTGCCATTTCTGACCCGGGGCCACAAATGACTGAAAACCGTGTATTATAGGCTGTAATTTTTTGCCGTTCGAGAGGTCGTATTGGGTTGCGTTTCAGTTTCTCACGATTTTTGTACCACGTGTCCTGGGTCGTGGTAGAAGTAACCATGTTCAATTAAACCATCAGATAACACGTATTTATCCATTTTCTCGATAAACCGAGTTAACCCCGAAAAACGTTTATCGCATACCGACACCCTTAAATCTCCTCCGTTTATGCTCAAATTATGTTTGGGAGCTTTATCTGAACTAATAAAATGTTTGTGTGATTTACTGCCATTTCTGACCCGGGACCACAAACTATCGAAAACCGTGTATTATAGGCTGTAATTTGGGCCTTTTGGGAGGTCGTAATGGGCTGCATTTCAATTTCTCACGATTTTTGTCCCACGTGTCATGGGCTGTGTTAGTAGTTATCCTGTTCGATTAAACCAACAGTTAACAAGTGTTTATCCATTTTCTCGATAAACCGAGTTACCCACGAAAAACGTTTATCGCATACGGACACCCTCAAATCTCCTCCGTTTATGCTGAAAATTTGTGTGGATGCTTTATCTGAGCCAATAAAATGTTTGTGTGATTTTTTTTGCCATTTCTGACCCGGGGCCACAAAATACCGAAACCATGTATTATATAGGCTGTAGTTTGGGTCGTTCGGGGGGTCGTGATAGGCTGCATTTCAGTTTCTCACGATTTTTTTACCTCGTGTCTGGGGCTGTGTTAGTAGTTATCCTGTTCAATTAAACAAACTGTTAACAAGTGTTTATCCATTTTCTCGATAAACCGAGTTACCCCCGAAAAACATTTATTGTATACTGACACCCTCAATTTCCTCCGTTTATGCTGAAAATTTGTGTGGAAGCTTGATCTGAGAAAATAAAATGTTTGTGTGATTTACTGCGATTTCTGACCCGGGGCCACAAATGACTTAAAACCGTGTATTATAGGCTGTAATTTAGGCCGTTCGGGAGGTCGTATTGTTCTGCGTTTCAGTTTCTCACGTCTTTTGTACCACGTGTCATGGGCTGTGTTAGTATTTATCCTGTTCGATTAAACCAACAGTTAACAAGTGTTTATCCATTTTCTCGATAAACCAAGTTACCCACGAAAAACGTTTATCGCATACGGACACCCTCAAATCTACTCCGTTTATGCTCAAAATTTGTGTGGATGCTTTATCTGAGCCAATAAAATGTTTGTGTGATTTACTGCCATTTCAGACCCGGGGCCACAAAATACCGAAACCATCGGATAACACGTATTTATCCATTTTCTCGATAAACCGAGTTACCCTCGAAAAACGTTTATCGTATACCGATACCCTCAAATCTCCTCCGTTTATGCTCAAAATTTGCGTGGGAGCTTTATCAGAGAAAATAAAATGTTTTTGCTAATTACAATCATTTCAGACCCGGGGTCGCAAAATACCGAAAACCGTGTATTATATATAGGCTGCAATGTGGGCCGTTTGGGAGGTCATATTGGGTCATGTTTCATTTTCTCACGATTTTTGTACCACGGGTCCTGGGCTGTGTTAGTAGTTATCCTGTTCGATTAAATCAACAGATAACAAGTATTTATCCATTTTCAGGATAAAAAGAGGTACCTCCGAAAAACGTTTATCGCTTATAATACCATCAAATCTTCTCCGTTTAGGCTTAAAATTTTTCTGGGAGCTTTATCTGAGCCAATAAAATGTTTGTGTGATTTACTGTCATTTCTGACCCGAGGTCACAAAATAGTGAAAACCGTGTATTATAGGCTGTAATTTGGGCCGTACAGGAAGTCGTACTGGGCTGCGTTTCAGTTTCTCACGATTTTCCTACCACATGCCCTGAGCCATTTTAGTAGTTATCATGTTCGATTAAACCAACAGTTAACAAGTGTTTATCCATTTTAACGATAAATAGAGGTACCTCCGAACAACGTATATCGCATACCGACACCCTCAGATCTCCTCCGTTTATGCTCAAAATTTGCGTGGGAGCTTTATCTGAGTCAATAAAATGTTTGTGTGATTTACTGCCATTTCTGACCCCAGGCCACAAAATACCGAAAACCGTGTATTATAAGCTGTAATTTGGGCCGTTCGGGAGGTCGTACCGGGCTGCGTTTCAGTTTCTAACAATTTTTGTACCACGTGTCCTGGGCTGTGTTAGAAGTTATCTTTTTCGATTAAACCAACAGTTAACAAGTGTTTATCCATTTTCACGATAAACAGGGGTACCTCCGAAAAACGTTTATCGCATACCGACACCCTCAAATCTCCTCCGTTTATGCTAAAAATTTGCGTGGATGCTTTATCTAAGCCAATAAAATACTTGTGTGATTAACTGCCATTTCTGACCCGGGACCACAAAATACCGAAAACCGTGTATTATAAGTTTTAATTTGGGCCGTTCGGAAGGTCGTAATGGGCTGCGTTTCAGTTTCTCACGATTTTTTTACCACGTGTCCTGGGCCGTGGTAAAAGTTACCATGTTCGATTAAACCATCAGATAGCACGTATTTATCCATTTTCTCGATAAACCGAGTTACCCCGAAAAACGATTATCGCATAAGGACACCCTCAAATCTCCTCCGTTTCTGCTCAAAATTTGCGTGGGATCTTTATCTGAGCCAATAAATGTTTGTGTGATTTACTGCCATTTCTGACCCGGGGTCACAAAATAGCGAAAACCGTGTATTATAGGCTGTAATTTGGGCCGTTCAGGAACTCGTACTGGGCCACGTTTCATTTTCTCACGATTTTTCTACCACATGTCGTGGGCCATGGTAGTAGTTACCATGTTCGATTAAAACAACATATAACAAGTATTTATCCATTTTCTCGATAAAACGAGTTACCCCAAAAAAACGTTTATCGCATACCGACACCATCAAATCTCCTCCGTTTATGCTTAAAATATATGTGGGATCTTTATCTGAGCAAATAAAATGTTTGTTTTATTTACTGCAATTTCTGACTCGGGGCTACAAATTACTGAAAACCGTGTATTATAGGCTGTAATTTGGGCCGTTCAGGAGGTCATACTGGTCTGCGTTTCAGTTTCTCACGATTTTTGTACCACGTGTCCTGGGTCGTGGTAGAAGTAATCATGTTCGATTAAACCATCAGATAACACGTATTTATCCATTTTCTCGATAAACCGAGTTACCCCCGAAAAACGTTTATCGCATATCGACACCCTTAAATCTCTTCCGCTTATGCTTAAATCTTGTGTGGGAGCTTTATCTGAACTAATAAAATGTTTGTGTGATTTACTGCCATTTCTAACCCGGGACCACAAACTACCGAAAACCGTGTATTTAGGCTATAATTTAAGCCGTTCGGAAGGTCGTAATGGGCTGCATTTCAGTTTCTCACGATTTTTGTACCACGTGTCATGGGTTGTGTTAGTAGTTATCCTGTTCGATTAAACCAACAGTTAACAAGTGTTTATCCATTTTCTCGATAAACCGAGTTACCCACGAAAAACGTTTATCGCATACGGACACCCTCAAATCTCCTCCGTTTATGCTCAAAATTTGTGTGGTTGCTTTATCTGAGCCAATAAAATGTTTGTGTGATTTACTGCCATTTCTGACCCGGGGCCACAAAATAACGAAACCATGTATTATATAGGCTGTAATTTGGGTCGTTCGGGGGGTCGTGATAGGCTGCATTTCAGTTTCTCACGATTTTTGTACCTCGTGTCCTGGGCTGTGTTAGTAGTTATCCTGTTCGATTAAACAAAATGTTAACAAGTGTTTATCCATTTTCTCGATAAACCGAGTTACCCCCGAAAAACGTTTATTGCATACCGACACCCTCAACTTCTTCCATTTATGCTGAAAATTTGTGTGGAAGCTTTATCTGAAAAAATAAAATGTTTGTGTGATTTACTGCCATTTCTGACCCGGGGCCACAAATGACTGAAAACCGTGTATTATAGGCTGTAATTTAGGCCGTTCGGGAGGTCGTATTGGGCTGCGTTTCAGTTTTTCACGATTTTTGTACCACGTGTCCTGCGTCGTGGTAAAGTAACCATGTTTGATTAAACCATCAGATAACACGTATTTATCCATTTTCTCGATAAACCGAGTTACCCTCGAAAAACGTTTATCGCATACCGACACCCTTAAATCTCCTCCGTATATGCTTAAATCTTGTGTGGGAGCTTTATCTGAACTAATAAAACGTTTGTGTGATTTACTGCCATTTCTGACCCGGGACCACAAACTACCGAAAACCGTGTATTATAGGCTGTAATTTGGTCCGTTCGGAAGGTCGTAAAGGGCTGCATTTCACTTTCTCACGATTTTTGTACCACTTGTCATGGGTTGTGTTAGTAGTTATCCTGTTCGATTAAACCAACAGTTAACAAGTGTTTATCCATTTTCTCGATAAATCGAGTTACCCACGAAAAACGTTTATCGCATACGGACACCCTCAAATCTCCTCCGTTTATGCTCAAAATTTGTGTGGATGCTCTATCTGAGCCAATAAAATGATTGTGTGATTTACCGCCTTTTCTGACCCGGGGCCACAAAATACCGAAACCGTGTATTATATAGGCTGTAGTTTGGGTCGTTCGGGGGGTCGTGATGGGCTGCATTTCAGTTTCTCACGATTTTTGTACCACGTGTCCTGCGCTGTGTTAGTAGTTATCTTGTTCGATTAAACCAACTGTTAACAAGTGTTTATCCATTTTCTCGTTAAACCGAGTTACCCCCGAAAAACGTTTATTGCATACCGCCACCCTCAATTTCCTCCGTTTATGCTCAAAATTTGTGTGGAAACTTTATCTAAGAAAAAAAATGATTTTGTGATTTATTACCATTTCTGACTCGGGGCCACAAAATACCGAAAACCGTGTATTATAAACTGTAATTTAGGCCGTTCGGGAGGTCGTATTGGGCTGCGTTTTAGTTTCTCATAATTTTGTAACACGTGTTTTGGGCCATGGTAGAAGTTACCAAGTTCGATTAAACCATAGGATAACACGTATTTATCCATTTTCTCGATAAACCGAGTTACCCTCGAAAAACGTTTATCGTATACCGATACCCTCAAATCTCCTCCGTTTATGCTCAAAATTTGCGTGGGAGCTTTATCAGAGAAAATAAAATGTTTTTGCTAATTACAATCATTTCAGACCCGGGGTCGCAAAATACCGAAAACCGTGTATTATATATAGGCTGCAATGTGGGCCGTTTGGGAGGTCATATTGGGTCATGTTTCATTTTCTCACGATTTTTGTACCACGGGTCCTGGGCTGTGTTAGTAGTTATCCTGTTCGATTAAATCAACAGATAACAAGTATTTATCCATTTTCAGGATAAAAAGAGGTACCTCTGAAAAACATTTATCGCTTATGATACCCTCAAATCTTCTCCGATTAGGCTTAAAATTTGTCTGGGAGCTTTATCTGAGCCAATAAAATGTTTGTGTGATTTACTGCCATTTCTGACCCGGGGTCACAAATTAGCGAAAACCGTGTATTATAGGCTGTAATTTGGGCCGTTCGGGAAGTCGTACTGGGCTGCGTTTCAGTTTCTCACAATTTTTCTATCACATGTCCTGGGCCGTTTTAGTAGTTATCATGTTCGATTAAACCAACAGTTAACAAGTGTTTATCCATTTTCACGATAAACAGAGGTACCTCTGAACAACGTATATCGCATACCGACACCCTCAGATCTCCTCCGTTTACGCTCAAAATTTGCGTGGGAGCTTTATCTGAGTCAATAAAATGTTTGTGTGATTTAGTGCCATTTCTGACCCCGGGCCACAAAATACCAAAAACCGTGTATTATAGGCTGTAATTTGGGTCGTTCGGGAGGTCGTACCGGGCTGCGTTTCAGTTTCTAACAGTTTTTGTACCACATGTCCTAGGCTGTGTTAGTAGTTATCTTTTTCGATTAAACCAACAGTTAACTAGTGTTTATCCATTTTCACGATAAATAGGGGTACCTCCGAAAAACGTTTATCGCATACCGACACCCTCAAATCTCCTCCGTTTATGCTCAAAATTTGCGTGGATGCTTTATCTGAACCAATAAAATACTTGTGTGATTTACTGCCATTTCTGACCCGGGGCCACAAAATACCGAAAACCGTGTATTATAGGCTTTAATTTGGGCCGTTCGGGAGGTCGTAATGGGCTGCGTTTCAGTTTCTCACGATTTTTTTATCACGTGTCCTGCGCCGTGGTAAAAGTTACCATGTTCGATTAAACCATCAGATAACACGTATTTATCCATTTTCTCGATAAACCGAGTTACCCCGAAAAACGATTATCGGATAAGGACACCCTCAAATCTCCTCCGTTTCTGCTCAAAATTTGCGTGGGAGCTTTATCTGAGCCAATAAAATGTTTGTGTGATTTACTGCCATTTCTAACCCGGGGCCACAAAATACCGAAAACCGTATATTATAGGCTGTAATTTGGGTCGTTCCAGAGGTCGTACTATGTCAAGTTTCATTTTCTCATGAATTTTGTACCACGTGTTATGCGCCGTGTTAGTAGTTACCATGTTCGATTAAACCAACATATAACATGTATTTATCCATTTTCTCGATAAACCGATTTACCCCCGAAAAACGTTTATTGCATACCGACACCCTCAATCTCCTCCGTTTATGCTGAAAATTTGTGTGGAAGCTTTATCTGAGAAAATAAAATGTTTATGTGATTTACTGCCATTTCTGACTCGGGGCCACAAATGACTGAAAACCGTGTATTATAGGCTGTAATTTAGGCCGTTCGGGAGGTCATATTGGGTTGCGTTTCAATTTCTCACGATTTTTGTACCACGTGTCCTGAGTTGTGGTAGAAGTAACCATGTTCGATGAAACCATCAGATAACACGTATTTATCCATTTTCTCGATAAACCGAGTTACCCCCGAAAAACGTTTATCGCATGCCTACACCCTTAAATCTACTCCGTTTATGCTTAAATCTTGTGTGGGAGCTTTATCTGAACTAATTAAATGTTTTTTGTGATTTACTGCCATTTCTAACCCGGGACCACAAACTACTGAAAACCGTGTATTATAGGCTGTAATTTGGGCCGTTCGGGAGGTCGTAATGGGCTGCATTTCAGTTTCTCACGATTTTTGTACCATGTGTCATGGTGTTAGTAGTTATCCTGTTCGATTAAACCAACAGTTAACAAGTGTTTATCCATTTTCTCGATAAACCGAGTTACACACGAAAAACGTTTATCGCATACGGACACCCTCAAATCTCCTCCGTTTATGCTCAAAATTTGTGTGGATGCTTTATCTGAGCCAATAAAATGTTTGTGTGATTTACTGCCATTTCTGACCCGGGGCCACAAAATACCAAAACCGTGTATTATATAGGCTGTAGTTTGGGTCGTTCGAGGGGTCGTGATGGGCTGCATTTCAGTTACTCACGATTTTTGTACCACGTGTCCTAGGCTGTGTTAGTAGTTATCCTGTTCATTAAACCAACTGTTAACAAGTGTTTATCCATTTTCTCGATAAACCGAGTTACCCCGGAAAAACGTTTATAGCATACCGACACCCTCAATTTCCTCCGTTTATGCTCAAAATTTGTGTGGAAATATTATCTGAGAAAATAAATGTTTGTGTGATATATTACCATTTCTGACTCGGGGCCTTAAAATACTGAAAACCGTGTATTATAAACTGTAATTTGGGCCGTTCGGGAGGTCGTATTGGGCTGCGTTTTAGTTTCTCATAATTTTGTACCACAAGTTTTGTACCGTGGTAGAAATTACCATGTTCGATTAAACCATCGGATAACACGTATTTATCCATTTTCTCGATAAACCGAGTTACCCCCGAAAATTGTTTATCGTATACCGATACCCTCAAAACTCCTCCGTTTATGGTCAAAATTTGCGTGGGAGCTTTATCTGAGAAAATAAAATGTTTTTGTGAATTACAATCATTTCTGACCCGGGGTCGCAATATACCGAAAACCGTGTATTATATATAGGCTGCAATGTGGGCCGTTCGGGAGGTCATATTGGGTCATGTTTCATTTTCTCACGATTTTTGTACCACGTGTCCTGGGTTGTGTTACTAGTTATCCTGTTCGATTAAACCAACAGATAACAAGTATTTATCCATTTTCAAGATAAAAAGAGGTACCTCCGAAAAACGTTTATCGCTTATAATACCATCAAATCTTCTCCGGTTAGGCTTAAAATTTGTCTGGAAGCTTTATCTGAGCCAATAAAATGTTTGTGTGATTTACTGCCATTTCTGACCCGGGGTCACAAAATAGTGAAAACCGTGTATTATAGGCTGTAATTTGGGCCGTTCAGGAAGTCGTACTGGGCTGCGTTTCAGTTTCTCACGATTTTCCTATCACATGTCCTGGGCCGTTTTAGTAGTTATCATGTTCGATTAAACCAACAATTAACAAGTGTTTATCCATTTTCACGATAAACAGAGGTACCTCCGAACAACGTTTATCGCATACCGACACCCTAAGATCTCCTCCGTTTATGCTCAAAATTTGCGTGGGAGCTTTATCTGAGTCAATAAAATGTTTGTGTGATTTACTGCCATTTCTGACCCCGGGCCACAAAATTCCGAAAACCGTGTATTATAAACTGTAATTTGGGCCGTTCGGGAGGTCGTACCGGGCTGCGTTTCAGTTTCTAACAATTTTTATACCACGTGTCATGGGCTGTGTTAGTAGTTATCTTTTTCGATTAAACCAACAGTTAACAAGTGTTTATCCATTTTCACGATAAACAGGGGTACCTCCAAAAAACGTTTATCGCATACCGACACCCTCAAATCTCCTCCGTTTATGCTCAAAATTTGCGTGGATGCTTTATCTAAGCCAATAAAATACTTGTGTGATTAACTGCCATTTCTGACTCGGGGCCACAAAATACCGAAAACCGTGTATTATATGCTTTAATTTGGGCCGTTCGGGAGGCTGTAATGGGCTGCGTTTCAGTTTCTCACGATTTTTTTACCACGTGTCCTGGGCCGTGGTAAAAGTTACCATGTTCGATTAAACCATCAGATAACACGTATTTATCCATTTTCTCGATAAACCGAGTTACCCCGAAAAACGATTATCGCATAAGGACACCCTCAAATCTCCTCTGTTTCTGCTCAAAATTTGTGTGGGAGCTTTATCTGAGCCAATAAAATGTTTGTGTGATTTACTGCCATTTCTGACCCGGGGTCTCAAAATAGCGAAAACCGTGTATTATAGGCTGTAATTTGGGCTGTTCAGGAAGTAGTACTGGGCTGCGTTTCAGTTTCTCACGATTTTTCTACCACATGTCCTGGGCCGTTTTAGTAGTTATCATGTTCGATTAAACCAACAGTTAACAAGTGTTTATCCATTTTCACGATAAACAGAGGTACCTCCGAACAACGTATATCGCATACCGACACCCTCAGATCTCCTCCGTTTATGCTCAAAATTTGCGTGGGAGCTTTATCTGAGTCAATAAAATGTTTGTGTGATTTACTACCATTTCTGACCCCGGGTCACAAAATACCGAAAACCGTGTATTATATAGGCTGTAATTTAGTGCGTTCGGGAGATCGTACCGGGCTGCGTTTCAGTTTCTAAAAATTTTTGTACCACGTGTCCTGGGCTGTGTTAGTAGTTATCTTTTTCGATTAAACCAACAGTTAACAAGTGTTTATCCATTTTCACGATAAACAGGGGTACCTCCGAAAAACGTTTATCGCATACCGACACCCTCAAATCTCCTCCGTTTATGCTCAAAATTTGCGTGGATGCTTTATCTGAGCCAATAAAATACTTGTGTGATTTACTGCCATTTCTGACTTGGGGCCACAAAATACCGAAAACCGTGTATCATATAGGCTTTAATTTGGGCCGTTCGGGAGGTCATAATGGGCTGCGTTTCAATTTCTCACGATTTTTTACCACGTGTCCTGGGCCGTGGTAAAAGTTACCATTTTTGATTAAACCATCAGATAACACGTATTTATCCATTTTCTCGATAAACCGAGTTACCCCGAAAAACGATTATTGCATAAGGACACCCTCAAATCTCCTCCGTTTCTGCTCAAAATTTGCGTGGGAGCTTTATCTGAGCCAATAAAATGTTTGTGTGATTTACTGCCATTTCTAACCCGGGGCCACAAAATACCGAAAACCGTGTATTATAGGCTGTAATTTGGGTCGTTCCGGAGGTCGTACTATGTCACGTTTCATTTTCTCATGAATTTTGTACCACGTGTTATGCGCCGTGTTAGTAGTTACCATGTTCGATTAAACCAATATATAACATGTATTTATCCATTTTCTCGATAAACCGAGTTACCCCGAAAAACGATTATCGCATAAGGACACCCTCAAATCTCCTCTGTTTCTGCTCAAAATTTGCGTGGGAGCTTTATCTGAGCCAATAAAATATTTGTGTGATTTACTGCCATTTCTGACCCGGGGCCACAAATGACTGAAAACCGTGTATTATAAGCTGTAATTTGGGCCGTTCGGGAGGTCCTATTGGGCTGCGTTTTAGTTTCTCACGAATTTTGTACCACGTGTCATGGGTCGTGGTAGAAGTAACCATGTTCGATTAAACCATCAGATAACACGTATTTATCCATTTTCTCGATAACACGAGTTACCCCCGAAAAACGTTTATCGCATACCGACACCCTTAAATCTCCTCCGTTTATGCTCAAATCTTGTGTGGGAGCTTTATCTGTACTAATAAAATGTTTGTGTGATTTGTTGCCATTTCTTACCCGGGACCACAAAATACCGAAAACCGTGTATTATAGGCTGTAATTTGGGCCGTTCGGGAGGTCGTAATGGGCTGCATTTCAGTTTCTCACAATTTTTGTACCACGTGTCCTGGGCTGTGTTAGTATTTATCATGTTCGATTAAACCAACAGTTAACAACTGTTTATCCATTTTCACGATAAACAGGGGTACCTCCGAAAAATGTTTATCGCATACCGACACCCTCAAATCTCCTCCGTTTATGATCAAAGTTTGCGTGGATGCTTTATCTGAGCAATAAAATGTTTGTTTGATTTACTGTCATTTATGACCCGGGGCCACAAAATACCGAAACCGTGTATTATATTTGCTGTAATTTGTGTCGTTCGGGAGGTCGTGATGGGCTGCATTTCAGTTTCTCATGATTTTTGTACCACGTGTCCTGGGCTGTGTTAGTAGTTGTCCTGTTCAATTAAACCAACAGTTAACAAGTGTTTATCCATTTTCTCGATAAACCGAGTTACCCCCGAATAACATTTATCGCATACGGACACCCTCAAATCTCCTCCGTTTATGCTCAAAATTTGCGTGGGAGCTTTATCTGAGCCAATAAATTATTTGTGTGATTTATTGCCAGGAAGATAATTATTAGGAAGTAAATCACTTAGGTTAGTTGGGTAATATGTTCCTTGACTTGATGAGAGGTTTGCAATCTTTGCATGTAATAATAATTAGTGAGATAATTTTTTACCTCAGTAGTTATCATCCAAGTGGTGGACAGATAATGTATTACTCTTTCACGAGGGTAATAGATTCAAGTAATAATTAATTTCACTCATACTAAATATAAATGTATTTTATTTTCCCTCTTTTACCCTCAATTTAAGAAAGCCTAAATACTCCATATTAACCACGTCATAAATAATACTATAAAGACAAGGACAAGAAAAATAGAGGGGAGCATTTGTGGGTAGTGTTACTGGATGATAAGTGGACAATTGTCCTACTGGGCGGTGATCGAATTACTCATCAAAAGTCTCCCTAATATAAAAAGGTAAATAAATGAATAACACACCCAGAAATGGAAAAGGTAAACAAATCAACAACATAAGATCGAGTAATATCGAACTCTGTACAACCGAAAAAAGAATTACGCATCGAATGTATTACCTCATACCCTCTCTAGATTTTGAGTTTACCTGTATTTTTTCTGATTATTTAAAATTTATATGTTATTTAGGAGTAATTTTTTTATGGCAAATATCAAAATTAATTGAATTTACAATTCTAGTTTTTAGCAATGTTATATTTTTTTTTTATCTTAATATTTAAGTGAAAGGGCTCAAATTCAAAAAAAATTATTATAAAACTCAGAAAATATGTAATCAAATGTACAACTTTTACTTAATATATAATCTATGAACTGCAGTACACCGGTCGAATTGTATCGTATCGAAAACTCTTTTTTTGTTTCCAGGAGACTAAGGAGGACTCCAAATGTCTAACACTCTAACCGTAAAATAGAGAGAAAATAACAGAACGTACGCATTAACTTCCACACTCCTTCCTATTGTTAGAGAGAGAAAATAAGCTTGCTAGAGAGGGAAAGAAGAGTTACGCTGAACTTCGCTTCATTGTCGTGTTCGTATATCGGTCAGCTATGGGTTGCGTTTGTTCTGGAGGTACAACGGATCGCCGTGGTATCTTCATTTTCACTCTTTCCTCTCTGTTTTTTATGCTCAAATTTTCGAGTTTTTTGCTTTATGTTTTTTTGTTATCGATGTTTTCTGAATTATGATTTTTTTTTTTGCTAGCTGCGTTTCGTGTGTAATACAGATTTAATGAGTTTTTAGCTGTTTTTCAGTTACATTCATGTAGTTCGATGTCATTCTTGTTTTGCATTTTGTTTTTATTTCAATTTTATGCATTTTCTTGATGATTTACAGCTTTTTTTACCGCGGAATTTTATGAGATTTCAGTTGTTTTTCGTTATATTTATGTTGTTCTTTGTGATTCTCGTTTTGCATTTCGTTTTTGTTATAAGTTTTTAAGGAATTTCTTCATAATTCACTGCTTTTTAAAAGAGAAAATAGTAGAACTACTTGTATGAACTAGTGATTTCAGCGTTGTTAGAGTATAAAACCGATCATGGGACTCCGGCCATCAGCCTAATCTTTTGGTTGAGATGGTTTCTTGACATGATAGCAGAGCTCACGGGTGCAAATACTCCGTATTCTATGTTTTTAACACCATTAATTGGTGACTCAAGTTAATTGAATGAGGGATTGTTCAGATTACGAGTTGAACGGATTTGAAATGCTGATCATTTCTGTGCTTGCTAATGTTCGTTTTAAGAATTAACAAGTACAATGTTTGTATTAGCGATTAAAATTACAAACATCTGAGTTTTAGTCAGGTGATTCACTCTTAAATAAGGTGAATTGAGTGTTCATTCAAGTAATTAACATTTTGTTTATTGCTACATTAGATTTAAGTTAAGTAATATTATTCCTAGATAGTTCATGTCAGAATTAGAGAATGATCTGTTTCCCGTATATGTTTGATTAATTACATGTGGATCAATTTACGGAAAAACATTAAACGTCTTTCTAAATAAGCATGAAATGTGAGGCGTGATCACGAGAACTTCACTCTAAGGCCGTTGATAGGTGAGCAATGAGTTGTCAGATTTAGTTTCTTAAAGTTGAAAGAAATCAAGAATCGGGTTGGAGGTTTCATGTTCTTCTCGTGTATTCTTGGTCGTGAAACACGCTTTTGGTCGTGAATCACGCTTTACTTGTTCCAAGTTTTGTACTCCTTTTCCGGAGCTGTTGAATGGTCTAGATTCATAGGATCTCCAGGACATATGCTTCAAGGATCGGAAAAGGCCATAACTGTCGTTTTATATTCATTCTGATTACTGCCGCAATCAGTTAATGCCAGTTGTCTTTATTGTTTCTTAGAGTTTAGTTTATCGTAGGAAAAAAATCACTCCATAAAAGTAGCGGAACTCTCCTTGATGAAAAATTCAAAATTCCGTGATTTTTACGACATAATTTAGAGATAAAGGCATGAGTTGATCGGATTTTTCTTGATGTTACTGTCACTTCTTATTTATGGCACTGAAATTTGAACCAAACCTGCAACTGTGCAATGTGCAGTAATGTACAAATCACATGAGACCCTTCATATTGAAGAATTTCTCTCGGACAGTTTTATTTGAAGACAATGCTCTTTTTTTCTTCCTCGACAGGTGACAGGTGCAGAATCCACAAGCCAGACCCATGGGCGCACACTGAACCAATTACTAAAGCAGAGCTCAACAGGATGCGTGAGGAATTTTGGGACACTCAGCCTCACTATGGCGGCAAAAGAGGTAATCACTTCTTTAACATACAACACTCAACCAAACTGATAGGCTTCGCTTTTCATATCATAACCATCCTCAGTTTGTCTACAAGCACTGATGGAGCCAGGATTTGGAGGGGTGAACGTAATTACATACGTCTTATCATGTGACCGTCTATTATATAAAGATTGCCATAACTCTCGTTAGGAACATAAAATGCTGAAATTATTAATCCTTTCAGAAATCTGGGATGCACTTCGAGCTGCTGCAGAAGCTGAACTACTACTTGCTCAGACGATCATTGACAGTGCTGGTATCATCGTACAGAACCCTGATCTGACTCTTTGCTATGACGAGAGAGGTGCGATGTATGAGTTACCCTTATATGTCCTGAGTGAACCTACAAACTTGGTCAAGTAGTAACGACTGAGAAAAACTAATACAGCAGAGTTGAGTTATTTTAAATGAAGAAGTGTTAATAAAGATCAGTAAGTAAATCATAGCGACTCTTACAGACCTAAGTACATTCTTCATACACCGTTTTGCTGGCGTTTACTGCTGTATATTCCATAGAAAAAACTCATTGATTCAAACAGGTAAGAGAAATAATCCAGTAGCCATTTTTACATTTACAAGCAGATACCTTAGACTCTTAGAGTCTTGGACTATTTTTTTATGGAAAAGTGAAAGATGGTGTTTGTTTTCGTAAAAGGCCTATTCTGTGGTAGTCGCAAGGTTTGATGTCGGGGAACAATTTTTTTTTCGTTATTAAAGAATACCGTAGGTTATTTCTACAAGACCTTTGAACGTGTTATACTAATAAAGATTAATTTCCGAATTAGGAGAATCCGCCCCTGGGCGTATCTAAGTTAAATGTTAAATCACATTGCGGCAAAACATAAGGTCACCATTCCATATGGCACATTACGCTATTGCGAGTGTTCTAAATATTAAGTCAAATAATCATATATTAGTAATAGAACTCGAAGAAATTATTGCTTCCAATACTTCAATCCCTCATCAGAACTTTACAAGGACTCGCCAGTAGGGTAATAGACTTCGAAGAAATTGTAATAAAAGTGGGGATGAATTCGGATGGATGGAGGAATTATTTTACTCGGAGGTAATTCATTACCCTCATAAACGGGTAAAATAATTCCTCCATCACCTCCTCTTCACTACCATCGCTAATCACCAATTTCCTCGTCTCTCTTCTTGTATTTAAACAAAGCTCCATTGTTCCTGTTATAACTATCCATAACTTCTCACATTTTACCACAAAAAAAAAACTATCCATAACTCAAGCAAACCCTACGACATGATAAATACTGATACACGGACAGTCGTTTCCGAACAGATGGAATCATAAGAAAGTAACTAAAAGAAAACCAATGTACGAAACAGAAGACTGAACTGAATTTCCCTAGGTTTATTCAGCCAGGAAGTGAGAATAACATGGAAGTATTATCTCCAAAAAACAAAACAGCAAGTAGGGGCTTCCAAAATTACAAGGGAAAAAGCGTTCCGAATACGGGAATTCACGATAATAGTCACCATTTACTCAGCAAAATGGGGCTTTAATCAATCACTTGACAATGCAAATCTTAATGACGGAAGCAGCTCCAATACGATGAAGTGCGACAATCGAGTCTCCAGGCTGACAAAGACCTCTCTGAGTAGCCTGCTTGAGTGCGGCCTCGAGGATCACCTCTGTTGACTCGGAATCAGTAGCCTTGGCAGACCCCTCGGCTAGGAGAGGAATCAAACCCCGGTAAACAAGACTATGCCTTGCTGGGGTCTCATCACTGCAAGTCCAGTCAAAAGAATCGGTTGTCAAGACGGGGACCACCACCGAGAGAATTGGGACGGCTGGCCTGTACTTGGCAACCAATTTGGCTGTTGTCCCACCACGAGTCAGGACTACAATGAGCTTTGCTCGGGCTTTGTTAGCGGTTCCCACAGCAGAAGATGCAAGACTCTCGAGCGGACTCATTGGGAGAGGAGTACCCCTTATCATCTCCTTGAAGATAGCACCATAATCGAGGGAGGATTCGGCCTCGATACATATGTGGGCCATGATCTTGACAGCGAGCTCTGGGTAGGCCCCAGCAGCACTCTCACCACTAAGCATAACACAGTCAGTTCCGTCAAGAACAGCATTGGCCACATCTGTGGCTTCTGCACGGGTGGGCCTTGGGGATTTAATCATTGATTCAAGCATTTGAGTAGCAGTTACCACGGGCTTGCCAGCTAGATTACACTTGTAAATCATCATTTTTTGGGCCAGGAAAATTTTCTCCACGGGGATCTCCATTCCAAGATCACCACGAGCAACCATAAAGGAATCAGTCTCTCGTAAAATCTCATCAAAGTTGATAACTCCCTCCTGGTTCTCAACCTGAAACCATCCGAACAAACCAAAGGAAAAAGTTATATAATAAATAATTAAGATCTATACAGATGAGAATAATAATCAAAACTGGTTGTATGTAGAGCTGGCAAGTCTGACCCGACCCGAGTGACCCGACCGGAAACCCGAGCAAAACCGACCCGACCCGAGAATACTGCAACCCGAAACCGACCCGACCCGACCCGATGATGACCCGTAACCCGTTGACGACCCGAAAATCAGTGACCCGAACCCGACCCGAACCCAACCCGACATTGACCCGACCCGATATTGACCCGATTAAATTGACCGATTAAATTGACGCTCTGACAATTATTAACCTTAATAATGATCAAAATGAAAGTGATTTATTGTTTAAATTAATATGTTTGACTTAATAATGAATTAATTAAACCAAATAATAATTTAAAACTAGATTTAATGGAAAAATATTGAAATATTGCGAAAAAATAACCGGACCCGATTACGACCCGACCCAAACCCGAACCCGACCCGATGTATCATTTGACCCGAAAATGACCCGACCCGATAACGACCCGAACCCGAACCGACCCGACCCGAAAGGATTGTCTGACCCGATACGACCCGAACCCGATACGACCCGAACCCGACATGACCCGACCCGAACCCGACTGACCCGATTGCCACCCCTAGTTGTATGCATACAACCGTATCATAGAGGTTTCATAAAATTAAGGCTTTTTACAAACCTTTGACATAAGCTGGATATGTTTATTTTCGGGACCAAGAACCTTGCGAACATGAACAAGATCAGAACCCTTGCGAACAAAAGAGAGTGCAATCATATCAATGTTATTGGGGACACCCCACTCCAATATGTCTTCCTTGTCCTTTTCGGTGAGGGTTGGCAAATCAACCACGACTCCAGGAAGATTCACATTTTTTCTCTCACCAAGTGTGGCTGTGTTCTCACATCTACACTTGACGGTCCCTGCAGCTGTATCACAAGACAAAACAGTGAAAGTGATAGTACCATCAGCACACAATATTGTGTTCCCTGGCTTCACGTCAACAGGCAGCTTTTTGTAGCTCATCGAAATCGTGGTTGTGTCCCCTTTAATGGTGTAATCAGTGGAAACAGTAATCTCCTGGCCTTCCGTAAGTTGGATGGGATTCCCATCCTTCAAAAATCCAGTACGAATTTCAGGTCCCTGCAATAACAAAAACGATAACACTTGTAACACATGAATTTCAGGTCAATTTGTTCAGATGATTAATATAAGTGTAAATCTATGTCAACACACTTTCAGAGTTTAAGATTATCATGAAGCAAAAATTGAATCAAATAAAAGTTATTGGGGAATGAGACCTGTACTCCAACATGTGTTCCCTGTTCTTCTCATGTAACAAAATTTGGTTACAAAGGAGGGTATAAGTACTTGATGGGAATCAAGACACGAAAGGATGAAGCCCATACGGGAAAAAAAAAAAAAAAAAAAAAAAGGTGGACTACTTATGCCCTCAAATGATTAGTTATAGATCCAGAGGCAGATTATTCGAAAAGATATAAAGAGGAGCATGGGTACTTCTCTGCTAAACATCTGATATGATCTTTAGCATCATTTGGGTTCACATTTTTTGCTTTTCAGACATTATTAAAAGGAATGTAAGCAAACAATATACGGAAGGAATTGAAGAAGAACACAATGGACACGCAAATGAGTAGGACTCGTGCTGATATGCAGCAAACTTCGCTTGAATAATTCATATACAAATCTCCCCATAACCCTCTTTCCAAGTACAAGAAATGAGCAAAATACACATGCCCAGTTTAACAACCTAATCATATATAGTAAAACAACAAAGCTCACACACATGCACAGACGTCCTTCACCGTAATTACTGCAAATCTCCAAGTTCAGACTCACATAATCTCCATCGTGAAAGCGTAAAACGCCAACACCAGCACATTGATTTCCGTTTCTTACTGCCATTTCAATACTAACTTTACATAGTCGACAAGTGTAAATTTCTCTCCACACACAAGGACAACATACTATATCCACCAAGACCACGAAAACAATCATAATTTATAATGCCAATTAACCGATGAATAAAGATTAAAAAAGATCATTATCTTGCACTTAATCACAAGATCCACAATCTATAACAGCAATTAGCAAAGGAAAAAACTTGCATCATTTACAAAACAAACAATATGCAAAAAATTTCACGATTAATCAGATTAAAAAGAGGAAAGTAAGGACCTTGGTATCAAGCATAACAGCACACAAAGTTTGAGTGTTCTGCATAGCAATCTTCAAATTGTCAAGAGTTTCCTGGTGGTACTCGTGAGTTCCGTGTGAGAAATTGAACCGAGCTACGTTCATGCCTGCTTTCAACAGCTTCTCGAGCATTACCACGGACCTTGAAGCTGGTCCTAGTGTACATACTATCTTTGTCTTTGGCACTCTCCCATCGTTGGGCTGCTCCTTGAGTATTCCTTCTATGTCTATGTTCGCCATCTATTACCTGTATTCACATAATCATCACAACAATACCGACAACAGTTACTTATGATCCATCAAGTCCATGTTTTCGTGCTATTGCAGTGTGAGACCAACACATTCAAATAAGAAATTCTGCCATATATCTACTAGACCAATAACCACTAAAAAGTGAAATGAAGCAATAATTATAGGTCTGACTTAAGACCACTACGGCCATGTTTTTCGGGACTCAAAATACCTAACCGAACCTGAATGAAAGTGGAGAGCAAAAGTGAACTGAACAGAACAAATTAAGTCAAACAAAACATAACCTAAGACCATTGTAGGAATCGGTTTTGTGAAACGGATCCAAATCATCCCCATTAATTCCCTCAAAAAATTGAATCCGTTTCACAATAATGACCCATATTAGCAATATATAACAATCTTCAACGATAATTAGATAATCATCTTGTTATACAGGTCCGTCTTTAACTTACAAAGAGAGACCGTCTGAAATGAGAATTTCAGTTTCTAATCTCAGTGATTTACTCATGACACACGTTACCAAGACTACTCAAATCAACAAAATACAGCTCAATAAAACATATAGATTAATAATTAAACACTTTCTAACAACATAATCAACATTAATTTCCGCGATTTACTCGGAACACTACAATAAAAACACTAATCACTCTCAAATCTCCAAAAACACAACCAAAAACCCACAATTAAATCAAATCAAATCAACAATAATACCTAATCACATAAAACCGTAATCAATTCACAACAACAACAATCACTTCACTACTCTGATCAACAATATACAGCTCAATAAAACATACATTAATAATCAAACACTTTCTAACAACATCATCAACAAATTTCCGCGATTTACTCGAAATACGACGATAACAACACTAATCACTCACAATTTAATCAAATCAAATCCACAATACTACATAAACCTTCGAATCATTCACATATAATCACAAAAAACCGTAATCAATTCACAACAACAACAATCACTTCACTGATTTACTAATCAATACGTAAAATTTCCAAATTTATAAATTTACAACAATCAAAATTACCAGAAATTAATTAAACAATAATAAAGCGCAGATCCAAGTAATTAACAGTATAATCTAATCTAAAACCTAACATAGAAATATACAATCAATAATCAATAATTAAGAATTAAATACATACAATAATTAATAAGTAATTAAGGAATTAAGTAGAGAGAGAAAAGTAAATCTCACAGAAAATGAAATCGAGGAAACCCTAGAAAAATTGGGGATTAAAAAGTCAAGTGAAGAAAATGAGGTTTTTGGTGAAGAGAAGAGAATAGAGAGATATTTGTTTGTCTCCCACGAGTGTTTTTATAAACAAAAGTATGAACCACCAAATATACGTCACACTATATACCATACGAATATGCCATGTTGGAATATTATTATTTTATTATTTTTATTATTAAGATTAAGATTATTAAATTCAATTTCTAGATGATTTGATTTTTTTCCACATTTATGTGCTATATTATATATGTAATGTAATTTATCTTTTGTTATATTTTTGGTTAGTGATTTAAGGTATTTATTAGTGAAGGCAAGGAACTATTGTTAACTTTTTTACCAAGAAAAAGAAACACAAAAAATAAAAATCGGTATTTGGTTTATTGAAATAACTTTTCTAACAAGAAACACATCAATCAGAAAGCCTTACTTGTGACGGGTTAAGCTCTTCTCACAAAAAACAAGTCAGAGTGCAAGTGGGGGATCCATTTGTCCTCACTTGTCTTCCCACTTGCACTTTGTGAGGAGAGCTTGACCCGTCGCAAGCTTGCTCATCCCGACACAAATGAGAATTTGTGCACATCAATTTAGATACCTAAGTCCACAGGACTAGCATTGGGTGTTTTTGGGTGTTTTAGTGTTTAATTGAGTCCGGAGTCAAATTTTCCGAAGTATGTATTTCTTCGAGCATGATTAAAAGTGTACCGTTTAAATAGATGTTGGTTCGAAATCTAATAGGTTTGAGATTGAATTAATTATAAGTTTGAACTCGAATATTAGCTCATCGAGTTGGAAAAAGTGAAACTCGGGTTCACGTCGTTGTTATGTTCATTACAATTTTTCAACTTTTAAAAGTTAACTAAAAATGCATAATTTTAAAAGGCAAATATAATAATATTATAATACTAAAACAAAACTAGCATATATTTTAAATAGACATAAACATGAGATATTAAAACTATACTAAAAAATAAGTCTAAGGGAGTTTTCAATCTGAAATTTGCTTGACTCGGGGTCGGTATATATTTGGTCTTAATATTAAAACGGTCAGATATTATCTCATATAAGACAATTTTTCTACCTTTGTATTACTCATCCCACATTGACATATTCGACCCGTTTTAAGTTTAAGACGGATCTACGCGTTTTGAAATGAAAATATCCCTAGTTTATTTTCATTATTGTACGCCACATCAACGAATTAGGGATGATCGACATCTTATAAACCAAAAAGTTACTCTTATTGTTGATTGGTTGATGAAAGCTTTTTAAAACTTGTTATTTCTAAATTCTGTAATTTATATGTCGGCATTTGTATTCGTTCGAAAGGAAAAAAATTCAGTGTATAATCCGAAACCATAGATAGAAGACTAAAGCCCATTAAATTTGCCTCCAACATCAAAACAGGCCCATATTATTAGCCCAGCCCATAACAGCCCACCTTCATGGGCCCGATTTTACACAAACTGTTACATTACTACATAAGACCATTTTATGTATACGACAAGCTCAATCACGGAAAGACTACTCAAATTAAAAAAAAAAAATTGACAATCTAATATTTGATCAGTTGCATATATTTAAATATGTCAGTATTACTTATAAAATATCGGGTTATTAAAATTTAAAATAAAATTAAAATACAAATATAATCAAATGATAACTTTGGACTATTCTCTTTTTTGAGTCAGTTATGTGTTATAAGACGTTCATACAGGAGAGTTGATGCTTTGTTTGGTCTGAAATTTGGTATGTAGGTTGAGGGAAATAAAAGGTAGGTCGTAGTTGTGTTTTTTCTAGTGGTTGTTCGTTGGAAGTAAACTTTCGAGAAGAGTGAAGTATAAGTAAAAACAAAACAACATAAAGTTAAAGTAGAATTTTTTCGTGGGTCACATCCCTCCCTTCGAACCACTACTTGCAACGAACGAGCACAACAAAAAACATAACTACGACCTACCTTGTACTCCCCTTTACCTACATAACAAATTTCAGACCAAACAAAGCATCATAACCCCATTAAAAGACCCACGCAAAACCCCCGATCACCCGTTTGTAAACTCAAACTTACAAGAACCCTCTTTGACGCGCCTTACTTTACACACAAATTGACCACGCATAAGACTACCTTTGACGACCGTGTTGACAACGGTTGGAAAATATGTACTCCCACCTTTCCAACGAGTTCAAGAGCACTTCAAATCGACCTCATTTACTATCTCAAACATCGACTGAAAATCAACCTATTGCAAGACGTCAAACTATTATCAAAATGTTGAGTACTCCGCCCAAAATGTTGTGTTTGGCAAACAATATCTTTTTTAAGGTTGTGTTCGACAATTTCCTTTTTTAAAGGTGATGTTTGGAAGAAAAAGTTTTTTAAAGGTTGTGTTTGACAAAAAAAACCCTTATTATTATTATTATTATTATTATTATTATTATTATTATTTATATTTACTATTATTAGTGTTGAATGTGAGAGAGCTGGTGGGATTCTGAAAGGAGCTCTTGTCCTGGTTGGATGACATGACGTCTATTGGAGATTTACAGGAAGCATTCGACGTCATTGGAGCCTTGGCTGACGTGTTCTCTGGCGGGTTCAAAAGTTGTGAAGAATTTGTACATGCTGCCATTAATGCTGGAAAGGGCTAAAGCATAGTTTTGTGTACGATATGGTGTACATTATGTCGAGTAATTTGCTTCGATTAGTGCTTGATTTTGAAAGACCAATAGATGGTTTGAACAAGGCAATAAAGGTATCATCCAAAGTAGTATTTCATCTCAACAAAAAATATTTTTACAACATGAAAAGCCAAATTTAGCAATATCTGTCCGTCTACTTATGATTTGTTTACGTGACTGTAATTAACATTAAACGTCGATAAGCAAAGAAGGGAGACCCTAAGAAGAATTATAAGCCCAAATCTCACTGCATAAGATCATAGTCATCCAAATTGTCGTTATACTGGCGAATTTTCACGTTGATCCTTGAGGAAGTTTCCCAGGTTAATAAATCTTCCATGTTCCTCGTCACTAGGAATGCTGGATCAGTCACTGTCTCAACACCCACTCGGATATGACCCTGCTCTATGTACTGCACTGATGCTTTCTTGTGCTGTGCAAACTTTTGCTTCACCATTATAGTTGCTAGGCGGCGTCTGCAAATAAAGCAATTATAAAAAAAAATTAATATGAGACCGTCTCACATGTGAGAACATGAGAGCAACCCATTAAATGTATTATCAATTGATATATATATATCATACGCATGACCGTCTGTCTCATAGAAGACTATCATTGCTAACTAAAGTTGCATACATCTTCAATTTCTCTCCCGCATTTCAACATGGCATTTGGCTAGAAAACAATATCCAACATCAGATATAAGGGAGCATGCAATACTTACTTGCAAAAGGATGAGACGCTCAATCTTTCACACACAGCCAAGCTTTTTCTATTTGGTATAACACCCATATTATATCTGCAAGCAAAAGAACCCCCAAAATTTAAGAGCATGGGACAATGACCAAACAACTAATCAGGATGTTGAAGTTATCTCATGGTCCACGCTTACGGTATCGACACAAATAGACAATAGACATAACTCGAACATACAAAGAAATAATGTTGGAAATTAATAATAACTTCGGAACAAGAGCAGTACTGGGAATATAATAAAGTGAACGAGTGATTTGCTTTTACTGCTATTTAGGTCCAAGGAGGAGTAGAAAATGATCAACAGTGAACATGATAATGTTACCGGGTGAGGCATTGCTTACCTAGCCTAACAAGCGAAAAGGGGAATCTACGTGCAAAGGCCCTAAACAAAGCGCCTCACGGTGACATGTAGAAGGAAATGGAGGGTCCCATCATGTTAGAAGGATCTCGCTTGTCTTAGTAGGGATCCATTACCCCCCCCCTCTATTACGTTCTTTCATTTCTCTCTCCAAATCCGTCCACACAAACCAAGGGTTAAGCATCTTGTGCAAACATAATCATGTAGCATAGGTAGTTTTACACTATCACGTAATATCGAAAACCAACATGCCAATTCCACAAGTGATAAAAAAACGGCAACCAGAACTATCCCTAGCCCTTTCCAGATGAAGCAGATGGTCGTTTTTGCATTTGATCGCCAATTTTCCTCTCTACTCTCCCTCATTTGAATCTACTCAACCAAACAACAACCCGAATCAATGCTCATCACTCAATAATCATCCAAATTCCCGAAGGAAAGTCCATCTAACTATTCCTAATCACAAAGCATAAACCTCACTTCTCAAACTCAAACCAAAACACGACAAATCCTCAATTGGGGTACCAAGGTTTCAGAAAAAATCCAACTTGGGTACCTCAAATTTACATAATTCCAATTTGGGTAATTGAATCTTCAGCTTAATTCCACTTCAAATACTTGTGCAAGGCAGTTGTACACAAAAAATATCGTAAAACTACCGATTATACCAGATAACCTTATAAGAGGTAGTTCATAAGAAGGTTTTGCTAGGTTATTTGGGTAACTAATTGTTGAATTTTACAATAAACATTCTGTAAAACCGAATTAATTGATCCAAGTATATATATCAACAAATACAAGGGAAAAAAAACCAACAAATTAAGGGGGAAAAAAAAGAAATAAATAAATAAAAAGCTCACAGCTTTTCCAAAAGTTGATCAGTCATCTGAATTCTAAAAGGGTCTCTGGGATCCATCTGCTTCAAAATATTGACCAATTTCTGCACCATCCTACCCATAACATTATACCTGCAATTTACAGAAATCAATTAAAACTAGAATTAGCCCAGAAAAATAAAACTAAAAAATGAGAGTAAATGAAATGAAAAGAAGAAGGGAAAGAAAAAGAAGGATACTTTTTGTAATCATCACGGTCAGTAACAAGGTAGCGTTGCATAACACCAGCTTCTCGGTGTCCACCTTCTCTCTTCCATTCTAACAAATTAAGTTTCTTCAATAACTTTTTCTCATGAAATTTCAGTTGTCTCGTCATTTTAGTGTTTCAGTTGTCTTCCCCTGCAAAAAGTGGAGAACAAAAGTGAACTGAACAGAACAAATTAAGTCCAAAAGAACATAACCTAAGACCATTGTAGGAGTCGGCTTTGTGAAATGGATCCAAAACATCCCCATTAATTTCCTCAAAAAATTGGATCCGTTTCACAATAATGACAATATATAACAACCTTCAACGAGAATTAGATAATCATCTTGTTATACAGGTCCGTCTTTAACATATTAAGAGAGACCGCCTCATATAAGATTTTCCGTTTATAATTTACTCATAACCGACGCTACCACTACTACTCAAATCAACAATATACAGCTAAATTAAACATACATTAATAATTTAAACACTTTCTAACAACATCATCAACACTTATTTCCGCGATTTAATCAAAACACTACAATAACAACACTAATCCCTCTCAAATCTCCAAAAACACAACCAAAAAACCACAATTAAATCAAATCAATCCCCAATACTACATAAATCTTCAAATCACACATAATCACATAAAACCGTAATCAATTCACAACAACAACAATCAATTCACTACTCTGATCAACAATATACAGCTCAATAAAACATACATTAATAATCAAACACTTTCTAACAACATCATCAACATTAATTTACACGATTTACTCGAAATACGACGATAACAACACTAATCACTCACAATTTAATCAAATCAAATCCACAATACTACATAAACCTTCGAATCATTCACATATAATCACATAAAACCGTAATCAATTCACAACAACAACAATCACTTCACTGATTTACTAATCAATACGTAAAATTTACAAATTTATAAATTTACAACAATCAAAATTACCAGAAATTAACTAAACGATAATAAAGCGCAGATCCAAGTAATTAACAGTATAATCTAATCTAAAACCTAACATAGAAATATACAATCAATAATCAATAATTAAGAATCAAATACATACGATAATTAATAAGGAATTAAGGAATTAAGTAGAGAGAGGGAGGGAGAAAAGTAAATCTCACAGAAAATGAAATCGAGGAAACCCTAGAAAAAAAGGAGAAATCAATTTAGATACCTAATTCCACAGGACTAGCATTGGGGGTTTTAGTGTTTAACTGAGCTCGGAGTCAAATTTTCCGAAGTATATATTTCTTCGAGCATAATTAAAAGTGTACCGTCTGAATAGATGTTGGTTCGAAATCTATTAGGTTTGAGATTGAATTAGATATAAGTCTGAACTCGAATATTAGCTCATCGAGTTGGAAAAAAGTTAAACTCGAGTTCACGTCGTCGTTATATTCATTACATTTTTTCAACTTTTAAAAGTATAACTAAAAATGCATAATTTTAAAAAGCAAATATAATAATATTATAATACTAAAACAAAACTAGCATATAATTTAAATAGACATAAACATGAGATATTAAAATTATACTAAAAAATGAGTCTAAGGGAGTTTTCAATCTGAAATTTGCTTGACTCGGGATTGGTATATATTTGGTCTTAATATTAAAACGATCGAATAATATCTCATATATGCATTCTACCTTTGTATTACTTATCCCTCACTGATATATTTAACCCGTTTTAAGTTTAAGATGGATCTACGCGTTTTGAATGAAAATATCCCTAGTTTATTTTCATTAGTGTACGCCACATTGACGAATTAGGGGATGATCGACTTCTTTATAGACCTTTTTAAACTTTTTAAACTTTTTATTGTTGATTGGTTGAGGAAAGCTTTTTAAACTTGTTATTTATAAATTCTAATTTATATGTCGGCATTTGTATTCGTTCGAATGGAAAAAAATTCAGTGTATAATCCGAAACCATAGATAGAAGACTAAAGCCCATTAAATTTGCCTCCAACATCAAAACAGGCCCATATTATTAGCCCAGCCCATAACAGCCCACCTTCAAAGGCCCGATTTTACACAAACGGTTACAAAAGACCTTTTTATGTATACGGCAAGCTCAATCACGAAAAGACCACTCAAATAAAAAAAAAAAATTGACAATCTAATATTTAATCATTTGCATATATTGAAATATGTCAGTATTACTTATAAAATATCGGGTTATTAAAATTTAAAATATAATTAAAATACAAATATAATCAAATGATAAATTTGGACTATTCTCTTTTTTAACTCAGTTATGTGTTACAAGACGTTCATATAAGAGAGTTGATGCGGATTTTATGTGATGGCCTGGTCCAAACCGGATTCGTCCCAACCTAAATCCGTCCGTCAATCCCAATCAAAAGTAATACTTTCAAGTTTCAATATAAATTAACAAAAGTATCAAAACGTGATACTTACGAATAATCTTTTGGATAAAATAACAAAGTAAAATAATTATTCACAACATTTTGATTTGCTTTTTCAAGTGTATTATTATGTCGAAACTTTGTTACACGATCTCTAAACGATAAATTTTGTACAAAACTGTTTTACACAAGTGTTATTATAAAACTAAGTATTGAGCAACCATTTACCTAAATAGTAACCTCATTAATAGCTTTCACCATGTACTATTTTCTATAATAAGGGCACATCAGATAATTTTACAGTGATATATTATAAAATCATTTCATACGAGACTTACTCATCTTAGATCACCAAACTGTACAATATAACTTAAATCTCAAAGGAACAAATTGCAACACTTTAAGGACATCAATAGAAACTACAGCTCGTATTACTGAAGACGGGTCTAAGCTATGAAACAATATTCGAGTGCGGAAAAGTGAAAGATATACTTTGGTTTGATTAGCAGGCCAGATTAAGTTAATCACATTGCGAGCTAACCACATGGTGTGGCACGTTATACGTACGTAGCTGCTTCATATCTTACTCCATTTATTATAAATTAATAAGGATTAATAAAAGTCCCAATTCAGTTAATTAAACCATATACTCTAAGCCTAAGACACGCGTAGCGAGGTTGAGAGAGGAGAAAAAGTTGATAATGAATTCTCCATCACATTTTGATGTCTCATCTTGTGTTTTACTATTTCTGAATTTGACACGTAATAAACCATTATTTAATCCTTGATTATTGAAATTAAAATCCTGTAAATTACGTTTATATTAAATTGTTGAAGTGTCATAAGCTAAAAAAAATAAGATACAAGATGAGATACTGAAATGGATAATTCATCGTCAAACGGATCCAACATAGATTAGCTAAAATTAGATACTATGCTTTGTAAGCCTTTTTACTTAATTACATACAACATGTAAATTAGAGTGGGTGTAATCATAATTAGCAATAGGGAAATTACCTTTTATGTCTAGTTCTCGAGAGACAATAACTTGGTTATTTGTTCTTGAACTCAATTAATTATTCCTTTAAATTGCTTTGTCTTTTGATGGCATGAGTGATGGCCTACCTCTTGCCTTAGCCGATTGCCAATTATAAGAAACTGTCTTGAATTATGATGACATACAACTATACAAAGTTTACGGGCAATGACCTCAGGAGATTAGATACCGAAATTTTAGTGTTTTTTTTGCGAATAGATAAAGATAGCGTATACTGCCTAGCGGATAACATTGTTAGTCATCTAGAAATAAGATTTAGGGCAAAGTTTAATAGCTAAATAGCAAACATACCAAATACTAATAAAACAACTACAACAGTAAGATAAGACGGGGATACGATAGCATAAAGATGAAGTTCGGTAGAATAAGCACGTGCGATCGAACCCGCTTCATCATCATGAAGGCCTACAAGATGCAATGATACAAAACTTAAATTCAGAAGACATAGATGACGAAGAACCACCACTTCCAGAGCAGCCAACCACACCGACAACCCATCTCCGACGACTCACGCCCTCACCAGTCACCAATCAAGAAGAACAAAATACATCCAGCATTGAATCACCAACCCAACAATCACCAAAAGGACACCAAAAGATCCCAAAGCCTACAACAACAAGAAAATGAGCTACCAAATCCGAAAAGACCCGAGACTTAAACTGCGACACACACGAGAAAACCTCAGACTCACATGCATGCAACAAGAACGACCGATGACAGCCCAACAACACCACCCCATGGTGGAACACATACCTGAAACCCGGGCGGAGAAAGTGGGCGAGGGGGAGGGGAAACGCCATATCGGTCCAAGCACTGACACTGACCAGACCCATAAAAAACAACCATCATCAACAACCTTTCTCAATGAAGAGAAAGGACAACACTAAGCCACGAGAGATGGGGGAAGAGGGCAAGGGGAAGGGGGAACATCTCCCCTAAAACCTCGACTCATTACATGCAAGAGACCCAGTGACAGACGCGGAGAGAGGGATATCGGAGAATAGCAACGCCACACCCCCAAAAAACCACAAAGCTTGTATGAACATTAAAATTTGTAGAGCTAGTCTTATGTAAAATGGTTTTATATTAAATTCGCGTAAAATAATCCATAAAGATAAATATATCCGTTTCCAAACACATGGTAGTTGATAGGAAAAGTTATAAGAGGGTATTTAGGTAAAATTGCAAGACGATTTTACACTTACATGATTAGAGTCGTACACATTTCCAAAGGTTTATTTATTTTAGCCTATTATTGGACAATTAATAACATCAAAAGTTTTGCTTCCTATGTCTTGATCGGAACACCGATTTCATACACATCGGTCCAACATTAGTTGTACTACACTAAACATTTGAGGAGATATTCTAAATATTATAGTATATACTTCGTACTTAACTTTCCATAATAGAAATTACATATAGTGAGCTATTTTAACTATAAAGTTCCAATAATGATCGAGGTTCAATTTATAATTCCATACTTATATCTCCGAATAGGGTAACTCTAAATACTGTTTTTAGGTGTGTTTCACATGTATCTTTGGCTTTGAGAGTTTCAAATTTTGTCAATGTAGAATATTTACAAGTGACTTTTTTAGTTATACATAAATAACTTTCGATAGTTTTAATGTTACATATGACTGTACAAGTATGTAACTACTTATGCAAAAACAATTCTTATTTAAGATGGTGATATTCATTTTATTATTAAAATAATTAAGTATTATTCACTGTAATAGACGAAGACAAAAGAAGCTATTCGGTTTATAAAGAAGGTTATTGTTTATGTGAAGTTCATACAAATTTCCCTAAGATAGTCCCCATTGATATTATTCGATGCAACACGTAATGTGATTTAATGGCTTCTACTCTTCTAGATTCTCTCAGGTTTTGTAGTTTTATACTACTTTCATATGCTTGCATTTGATATGGCATAGTATATTACTATCATATATGGAGTATTCATATAATCACGAGTAAGTCTCTCTTGTAATGAATATATCCGTTACAGACTTCTAACATGTTAAGTATCTCTCACTTACGTAATTAATACAAGTATAGGAAATCAAAAGTAACTTTGTCCATTTATCTGACTTACGTATTATCTCTCAGACTTCTAACGAGTTAAGTAACTCTTACTCACAGACTTACGAATTGTCTCTCACAGACATACGTATTATCTGACCCGTCACAAGCTTGTGATGCATATACCCGTCATTGCGTATAATCATATGCGTTGTACATTTGTCAAAATTTTAGGCGGAACCTATTTCACTCTTGCCATATTAAAAATAAATTAAAAAACTTGATTAAAATTATTACAACCTCGTGTTCATTTAGGTCCCCTCCTATATAATTTTATTGACAGCAAGGATTTGAATCATGGAAACAGAAATAAGTTATACGACAAAAATTCTTACATACATATATTGATATATATATGTGAACTCACTCTTAAAAGTTTGCCTAATTATTGAAATTTCAATTTCAAGTTTACATGATTATTTTCATATGACGCACGTTACGACAAGAATTTACCATCTTTGATAACTTATGGCATCTTCTATGTTCACAAGAAGTAATAATGAAGTACAATATGAGCTATCCTAAACCATGGAGGACATGTACTAATAAGTTCAATTTAATTAGTCAATTAATGGGGATGAAGTGAAGATAAATGTACCTAAAGCTTGACATTGGTGCGGGCTGGCCCAACCTGCTCCACCGGGCCTCCATTTCCAAGCCCGCTATGCTGGCCGCGCAATCCGCTACCCCAAGCCGGGTCGAACTCAGGCTCAGTTTTCCCCAACCCACATCCCTAGCCCGTTCACCCCCACAACCCGCATAAATTTAGGCCATTTTTTTACCAAACGGGTCTGTTCATGGGCATCATAGCCACCAATTCCCAGCCCGACCCGACCCTAGTCCACACAACTCCAGTCCGCAGTGTGGGCTCGAGCTCCCCCCTCCCCAGTCCGACCCGCTCTCAACCCGGCCCGTGCTGGCGCGGTCCATGCTGGCGCGGTCCGTGCTGACCCGACCCACTGTCCAGGTCTAAATGTACCTAGTTACAAATTGTTATAGGACAATTATAGTTTTTTTTAGTGTGTTCCTTAGCTCATTAAGAATATAAGAAATAAGATAAGGTTTTCATATTTTGTTATAGAACTTGAACAATTTAATTATTTTATTACTATCTTTAATGAAATAATTATGCTTTTGTCTTAATTGAGTGTTTAATGTGTGTTATTAGAGCACACGTTTAAAAATCCGTTACTACTACTATAAAACTTACTTATATTTTCTTACTTTATGTATACCATTCGATTTATTCGGATTTGAGAACGGTAAGACTTACTCTCATGAGTTTTAATACTGAAACATTTTCCGAGCTCAAATTTGTGATTTTTAAACAAGGTAAAACAACCTCATATCAATTGATTTAAGTGGCTTATGGTTTCAGACTCATATTATGTGTTAATCACATAGTCCGTATTATTTTTCTATACCATGTAGAATTTATGGCATAATGATTTTTATCGTTTTGTTGTGTTTATGTCAAACCAATAGATAACAAATGATATGGATTATGGAGTATGGACAGACAAAATATAAATCCACGACCAAGCTCAAATTATCTATATTTTCAAAACTCGAATAATATTTCCAGTAAGAAACTTATAATTTCATAAAGGTTTTGATGTAAGTTCAATAATTTTTTTAAAAATTTTAAAATTTGGAATTTAGAAATTGGAATTTGGAGCAATCCAATAATCTTTCAATCCCATCAATCAATCACCTTCATGCTCCAAATTGCATCTAGCACCAACAATTCACCTAGTCCTAGAGTCTTAGCCATATAAGACATGGAACCCACCACCTATTTATGGACCCCACAAATAATCAAGACAAATTTTCATTCCAGACGGAACATACCCGTATTCAATGAAGACGGGTCGGATTCCCTCTAATAAGAAGACAAGTGCGAGAACAAATGAGCATTCATTTAATTCCCCACTTGCCTTTTCACTTGCCTCCATGTGAGAGGGTCCGACCCGTATTTATTGAAGACGGATATATCCCGTCTTCAATAAGACCAACCGGATAATCAAACGGCTAGGATGCAAAATTCCACGTGGCTTCTGACTTTTAGTGGACCCCATTTAGACCCCACTTCACTTCACTACACTACACTCACTCTTCTGCAAAACCCAACACCTTCTTTTGTTTTTGTTGTTTATGTTTTTCTTTTGTTCTTATAATAAATCTTGCAACTTGCAACTTGCCACTATCACTTTCATGTGAAATTACAAAGAAAATAAAAGAAAAGAAAAGAAATGTTTTGTTTTAGTCAAATTATTCATGTGAAAAAGTTAGAGATTCAGTAGTTAACACTACTAAGTACTAACACAAGAGATCTGAGTTTGCTGACTTTATTGTATATATAGCTCTTTGGTGAAAGCAAGGAGAATATATTGCATTATAGTTATATATAGTTATAAAAATAAGTAAGAATACCACCTTTGCTTCTGATTCAGGTGATTATTTTGTCCTGTTTTCTTTTTATAATTAGTTGTTATCTCTTAAAACGGGTATATCCGTCTTCAAATTAATATTATTCTCAGTTTATCAGCATTTTTGATTGTTTCTCATCAATTTTGTACATGGGTTTTGGTTATTGTATGTGTTTGTTATCATGAGTTGGTATCTATTAAAACGGGCATATCCGTCTTAAGATTAATATTGTTTTCAGTTTATCAGCATTTTTGATTGATTCTCATCAATTTTGTACATGGGTTTTGGTCATTGTATGTGTTTGTTATCATGAGTTGGTATCTATTAAAACGGTTAAACAGGCATATCCGTCTTCAAATTAATATTATTCTCATTTTATCAGCATTTTTTTATTGTTTCTCATCAATTTTGTACATGGGTTTTGGTTATTGTATGTGATTGTTACTTGTAAGTTTGGTTCTTTGGCAAAAGATTGTATCTTTGGTTCCATATTGTGAGTTTTTAAGATAAAGGTGAGATTTTGGTTGTTTATTCTCATTTAATCAGCATTTTCCATTGTTTTTCACCATTTTTGTAAATGGGTTTTAGTTGTAAATTTGATTATTTGGCAAAAGATTGCATCTTTAGTTTAATGTTGTGAATTTTTTATAAGAAAGGTGAGATTTTGGGTGTTTATTCTCATTTAATCAGCATTTTCCATTTTTTTTCACCAATTTTGCACATGGGTTTTGGTTGTAAATTTGATTATTTGGCAAAAGATTGTATCTTTAGTTTAATGTTGTGAATTTTTTTATATGAAAGGTGAGATTTTTGTTGTTTGATTGTTTTTTTGGGATGTATTGCAGGTTTAAGAAGCAAGGTGGGGTGGAAATTGATTGGTTATTCAAGCAAAGGTGTAATCTTGATAAGTATTTTGGATAATTGATTGCTTAATTTAGTTGGTTTTGGTACATAGGTTTGTACTATTTGTTCATAAATAATTTTTTTTAATGAAGTTGGTGGATGCTAATTTAGTGAAATTTTGAGTAATTAATGGGTTTGTACTTTGTACCTTGTAGTAGAAGAGGGTTTGGCAAACTTGTGAGATTTGGTGTTGAATTTGTGGTTAATAGATCAGTTTGAGTGGAATAATTGAGCTGGGTATTTAGTTTCATGAATGTGTTACCATTACTGTGATATAAGAGGTGGGTGACCACATGTTTTGTTGGTAGTGTAGTACATGAATTAGAAGATTCGTGGCGGTGTTCAAATTAATGAGAATGCCATACTTAGGGATTTGTTGCTTTAATTTTGGAAATTTGGTGAGTCTAGATCCATCACTGTACTGATCATGACTAGAGCGGTTCGCAATCGGATTCTTAAGGAGGCTAATGGGGATATCAGTGATCATTTACGCAACCATATACATCTGACTAATTGTATTCATTT
Source organism: Heliosperma pusillum (assembly GCA_022085475.1). Taxonomy (NCBI): domain Eukaryota; kingdom Viridiplantae; phylum Streptophyta; class Magnoliopsida; order Caryophyllales; family Caryophyllaceae; genus Heliosperma; species Heliosperma pusillum. Next base: position 63,929 of record JAIUZE010000039.1, read on the forward strand.
GAAAAATCACATGCATAAACATAGTCCTATACTACATGATAGGTCCCTCATGAGGGACCTTATCGTCCTTCAGAGGTCTCGTTCTCTTAGGGATCCTTCAGCTAGTCCCCCGCCCTGGCATTCTCCTGCAATTGCTGATTTGCTTGCTAAGGATAGTGAAATGGTTGAGAACGGTAGACGTTCCATCGGTATTGAGGATTCAAGGGATGGTAGGAAGCTGTCAGGTAGTTCTCCGCAGTTTGAAAGTTCCCAGATTGGGGGTATTTATCACCCAACAACTCTAGGGAGTGAGCGTAGCAGCAAGAGTGGGACCCGGCACATTAGGAGGACGAGGGAAAAAGAATCTAGTCGAAGGAGTGATCTCTCTGGTGGTAACCTAGGTCTGCAACTTGATGAGAATAGCGAAGAGTTGTTGCGAGGGTTTTCGGGAACTTCTGAGAGAAGAAGCCGGAAGAGTAGTGTAAAGGGTGATTGTAGCCAGGAAGCCAACCCCAAGACTCTATCTCAGCAGCTGAGTGAAATCCCGGGGGATAGTGACGACGTGATGTCTTCAAATAATCATCGTACTGGGAGACTCTCCCAACAAAATAAAGTTCTAGATGAAGGGAAACCGAGTGTTCGTGGGTCGTGCACCGGTTTTAATAGGGCTCACAGACGCAAGTTTCGCAGGGTAAAAAGAACAACCGGTACTGCCGGCCCAAGGGATAGCAGGGTTCAAAAGGAATTGTCGGTGGCTTCAAATTCATCGGTCAAGGGTAGAATCCAACAAAGGCATCTCATGGAAGAGGGAGATGATAACATAGATGGGCAAAACGTTCCAAGGGCCCCACGTAATGGATGTGGAATACCTTTTAATTGGTCAAGAATCCATGATAGAGGTAAATCATTCATTGATATGGCAGGCAGAAGTTTATCATGTGGCTTGTCCGAATCAAAATTAAAAAAAGGCGGTCAAATGTCCCATCGACGAGATGCTGATTTGAATGAAGTATCAGATCAGTCAAGCTCTTATAGCAAATCTAATTCTGAGGCATTGCCCTTACTGCCTGATGGGTTTGGATCACAAGGGAGCTCCGACAATGGTGCGTGGGCCCACGATTATTCTGGGGAGCTTGGCATATTTGCTGATAGCCTTTTGAAGCATGATGTTGACTCTGACCTTGCTTCTGATGTAAGGTCAGGTGGTCAACACAAGCCGAAAGGGGGACACCGTGGCAGACATCAGAACTTGACTCAGAAATACACGCCAAGAACATTCAGGGACTTGGTCGGCCAGAACTTGGTTGCACAAGCTCTTTCCAATGCTGTAGTTCGGAGAAAGGTGGGATTGTTATATGTTTTCTATGGACCCCACGGAACCGGGAAAACATCCTCAGCCCGTATATTTGCCAGAGCTTTAAACTGTCAGTCACCAGAACACCCAAAACCATGTGGCTTTTGCGGGTCCTGTGTTTCACATGATATGGGTAAAAGTAGAAACATAAAAGAAGTCGGTCCAGTGAGTAATTTTGACTTTGAGAACATGATTGATCTTCTTGACAGTATGGTGATGTCCCAACAACAATCGCAACATAGAGTTTTTATATTTGACGATTGTGAGTCTCTTTCAACGGATTGTTGGGGTGCTATATCTAAAGTAATCGACCGAGCACCCAGACGTGTGGTATTTATCCTCATATGTTCCAGTCTTGAAGTTTTACCACATATTATAATCTCTAGGTGTCAGAAGTTTTTCTTTCCCAAATTGAAAGACGCCGATATAATATATGCTCTACAGTGGATAGCTACTAAAGAAGGTCTAGAGATCGATAGAGAGGCATTAAAGCTTATTGCCTCTCGATCGGATGGTTCTTTGAGAGACGCTGAGATGACTCTTGAACAGTTAAGCTTGTTGGGGCAAAGAATCTCTATGACTCTTGTTCAGGAACTGGTAAGTTTGGCACTAACATTTATCTTACTGTAGGGCCCTTGCATGTCGCTAACTTTGAACTAGTATATTGATTTACGGGTTCCATATTGACCCCTCCCCTTTTAGTATAATCTTATAAAATATTGGGTCAATGTGTGGATGTTATGCGATAGTTATTAGTTGCTCTTTACAACTGATGTAATATTTGGAGGTGAGAGCGTCTTAGGAGCTGCGCCGCTGGTAACCCATTCTGCTTTTAATTTAACACTTGGGAAAAGACTGTACATCTTACCCCGTTCCAGCTAAAAATGAGAGCCTTTTGCATGTGTAATGTTTTTTGCTGTCAATAATTTTGATCTCTGGAGTTATTGAGTGTAACCTAATTCCCCATGTTAACAGTTGGGATGTCGGAAACATTCTGCATTTTTGTTTTTGACTTTCTTCTTGTTGTCTTTCGACTAGTCTTGCTAGACTCAGAAGTTATTGGCTTATGCTCAGTTCAATGAGGACACATAATTTCAGGATTCAAAATTGGTATGGGTACACTTTTGTAGAGAGGCACGACCTCTATGATATCTTTTGTACACGGGTGTCACCTCGTTGGTGTTTCTTAGTTAATAACTTAATATTATAATCTTATAAAAAAAATCGGTACGGGAACTCATTTATTTGACAAGCAGTAAAAAAGCCACGGTTATCATAGTCGTTTCTTTCTGGAAATTTTGATCATTAGTTTTACATTGAGTAATTTGTTAGTGTTATTATGACAGCTACTGAAACTGTTTGGAATGATTGGTTATATTACACTTATCTAGTTGTAAGAATGCAGGGAAAGATTATTTCGAAAAACACCCGACATTATTTTCCTTTTGAGATACTGCTTGGGAAGTGCACCCATTTGTTATCCATATCCATACTTTTTTTCTGTTTTCCATCACCGTTTCTTTGAGAACCCGGTTTTATTCAACCACTTGAGTTTCAATGTGCACACTCGTAAGGATAAAAGACAAGATAGTGTGGCATTTGAGATACTTACGCTGTCTCTCTACTTTGAAGTTTCTACAGAAAGTGTAATTTTTGTTTTTCAGGTTGGTTTGATTTCTGATGATAAATTGGTAGATCTACTTGATTTGGCTCTTTCTGCTGACACAGTAAATACTGTTAAGAACTTGAGGGAAATCATGGAAAGCGGCGTTGAGCCATTAGCATTGATGTCCCAGTTGGCCACTGTTATAACTGATATTCTTGCTGGCACTTACGACTTTGCCAGGGAAAGACGGAGAAGGAAATTTTTTCGACGACAACCAAGTGAGACTTAATATGTTTTGCCCTGTTAAGTAAAAACCATTTTACTCCTAATATTTTCTAACTTGCTAGGAGTGTCTTTATAATTAAAATATGACGATCCCGACACTTGGTAATGATACTCTAATGTCCTAAGCCTAATTCTCATTTCAGACTGACGGTTCCCTCAGAAATGGAGACCGACAAAATCTGCCCATTTTACGATAAAATATAAACATTTCCTGATAAAAAGTTACCATCATTTTACTGTTAGAAAGTGACCATTAGTAATAACGTTTTATCAATAAGTGGTCACTTTTTATCATAAGATGGTGACACTTTTCTCGTCTTAAGTTGAGACCGTCTTAAAGGAGACTTGCTGGTGTCCCAAAACTACAGCTGCTTAAGAGTTCATTTGATGTGTTGTGGCTGTTTAACTTGTTTTCTTTGACAATGTTATCCTAACCTGCTGCTCCTAATGCAAAAGATGTTTATCTTCCAGTGTCCAAGGAAGACATGGAGAAACTCCGTCAAGCTCTAAAAACACTCTCAGAAGCTGAGAAGCAGCTAAGAATGTCCAACGATAAACTGACTTGGCTAACGGCGGCATTACTTCAACTTGCTCCTGACCGACAGTATCTACTTCCTAGTTCATCTGCTGAAGATACGAGTTTCAACCACAGCCCATTGGCCCTACATGATGGAAGGGTCTTGAACAGGAAAAGTAGTTTGGACCGTGGCCTGGTGTCTAATAGTGGGAGACGTTTATCAACTGATGGTGGCGTCCGAAAGAAGCACGGTGGGAGCCCTAGTGGTGCTCATGAAGGTAGTAAGATATCTGGTAGAAAGCTAGGCAGTGGTAAAGGTATCACGGAAATTGAAGATATTTGGTTGGAGGTGCTTGAGAATATTGAAATTAGTTGTGTGAAGGAGTTCATGTATCAAGAAGGAAAGTTAATCTCCGTCAGTTATGGTGCAGGTACTCATTCTTCCTTAAATTGATTTAGTCCATGTACTTCGTATATTCTTTTGTATTTTCAGTCAACAACAATGCCGTTATCCCATGCTTCACGAGGTATTGCCAATTTATCGAGTATTCCGAGGATTCAACAAAGGGGTTTCTATTTGGTGTCTCGTGCAGTCGTGCGTACTGCTTACTCCCTCCGTTTCTTTTTATTTGCTTTTTTAGAATAGTGCACATGAATTAAGAAATCATTGAAAATTAATATTATAGTTATGTACAGTGAATGATCTTTGAAAATAGAAAAATACGGAGTATTTTTTTTCCACCAATCAGATAGCTAGAAATACCTCTTTTCCATAATTACTAGCATCTTGAAAGTTGTAGAAAAAATGTAAGACATGGAAAATGTAAAACGACAAATAATAAAACGACAAATAAAACGAAACGGTAGGAGTATTTAGTTTGGTTCTCTAATTAAGATCTTCTCGTGCAGCTCCAACTGTGCAGTTGATGTTCAGCTCACCCCAGACTAAATCTAAGGCAGAAAAGTTGAGGCCTTACCTCTTACAAGCAATAGAATCTGTACTTGGGTCTCAAGTGACGATCGAAATAAGTTGCGAATCCCAAGAAAATGTCCGATTAACGGGTCGGACACCACTTGTTCTGCCAACAGCCGAGACTGGGTCAACCCAGATGAATGTAAATTCTGAAAGTTCGGTTTTCAGAAGAGGAAGCAGAGTTAATACTGGAACCAGTGAAATTGTTGAACTAGAAGCTTCTCCGAGGGAACAAAAGTTCAGTGATCATGTCGATATACATGGGCAGTCAGAGAAGAGGGGTCTCCGAGATACACGAGCTAATGAGATGGGAAGAAATTGGGAACAAAATCAGTGCCGGAGCTTGGTAAAGGGAAAGGTTTCTCTTGCCCATGTAATTCAACACGCAGAAGGATCTACACAGCATAACGCATGGACGAGACGCAAGGCAGTATCGATTGCTGAGAAGCTGGAGCAAGAGAATCTGTGAGTATTCTGCGACACTGCTACGATTATCCTGACTGTGGATTGTAGTTCTTAAAGACTATGGGTTCCGAGTATCCTGAACAAAGCTAATCTGATGCAAACCCGGTAGACCTTATCGTACCCGGTCTGAAAATCTCCGGTCCTGATTGACCTTAAAATATCTGAAAGGCTGAATTGATTAGTTTGAAACAAAAATCCGAAAAGTCATGGACCCTAAAGGACCCAACCCTTAATTATTGATCCATAAACGACCAGAAATGACCTGTATCCCAAAAAATGACTAGATAACACGACACTCCTAGTCGCTTATCAAGAACCCCAATGACGTGTTTGCCATGTCTAGTTTTGTGGGTGTTTATTCAACATGGCATATTTCAGGCTGAAAGTTCGAAAATCTTCTGCCTTAACAGAGCTCTCATGTGATTTTTCATGTCTTTTAAAGTCAATCTTGAGCTGATCTTACAATGGCTGAACATCATCTTATATATCGGCTGTGCATAATTTTCATACGTGAGATATGTGTATCAAGAATTCAATTTTTTCCCGCTGTAGAATCTCAGTTTTCAGGCTTATATAGTTATATGACTATATGAGGACAATATAAATGGGATTGATGACAAAAGGAAGTGTCGACAATAAAACTGGGGATGACGGAATAACGTCCTAGAAATTATTTTGTGTTCAACCTTTGTATCCTATCTTTAACCTTAATAATGCAGGTGTCAACTAACTTAGTTGGTAAAGTCATGAGAGGTAGTGCTTATAACCCGGGTTCAAATCCCGTCTCCAACAAAATAGCCCTTGTGGCTCCCTTACACCAAATAAAGAAGAAATAATATTCACCTTGATAATAAACCAATAATGCGTAACCTTGTTGCCCTTATGGTGGTACTATTCATTTAATTCTGTATTAGCTAATGAAAGCTCCGAACTTTTCAGGAGGTTGGAGTCTAGGTCCAGAAGTTTGCTGTGCTGGAAAACATCGCGAACACCTCGACGGAAGGTAACCTCACTTATCGTTATGGGTGCTGTGAACTTTTTAAGATTAGGGAGTTACTTGAGATATTTTCACTTATTTCCTTGAAATGAACTCTAACCAACACAAGTCTAACTCATGAAAGAATCAGGGTTGACTAACATGCATAAAATAAACATACGATGATATCAACGAAGCACGGATATAAAGGGAGACTAGCAGAACTTTGAAACCGAAAATGGATTGGGGCCTTAGGATATTATTAGATCAGCTTATTTACTCGATGAGGTGTTAATTTGTAATCCAAAACTTTATGTCTCCCTAATTTCTTATTTAGGACGATGGTATCCGTTTTAACTGAAAGATGGGTCAAGTAGATAGGTAAGACGAAAAGCAAAACACCCAGGGAATGGGAAAAGTTTTGTGTCCCATCTATTTGTATGTGTGGTACTTGACCCGTTTTTCTATTTAAGACAAATATTGTCGTCTTAAGGAGGACATTAAGTTGCTCAAATATAGCATTGTTTTTTGTTACCCCGTTTTGGTTAAATGTTTGTTTTTTGCACGGATATGTGTCTGCAGGTATCTCGTTTAAAGGTTCGGACACGAAGACCTCACACACTGCTGAAGCTTGTATCATGCGGAAAATGTCTATCATCGAGGTCTCCGAGGTAGTCTGGTTATGGATCTTAGATCAATCCAATATCTTATTTGTAAGTTCAATCTTAGCATTCCTATAGGCTCTTAATAAATTTGTTTTCATTTGCCTAGGCATAATATATTGTGTGTAGCGAAGCTGTCGTTAGCATTTCCCCTTTTCCCACCATTTTTCCGTATTTTCCACTATTCTTTCCCCATCTTTTCCATTATTTTTTCGCCCTTTTCACTTGTAAGTTACGAACCTTCAGTTAGCATTTGAAATAGTCTTTTCAATGAACAAGGGATATATTTATGAGGTTGATCATCTGACTTAGGGTAGTATTCAACTATTCATGAATGTAACCTCAGAACTACAAAGTTGCATGTAATTTTCTTTTTCTTTTAACATAATAATTTGCAATTCATCTCTTTTTACATTCACTGTCGTGTTTAGTCTGGATTTTAGTCGAGCATGACTGATTGGATGACGTCCATCCAAAACCTAACCTTTTACCTGTTGATGTAACTCTAGTTGCTTTTTCAGTTCAAAGTTTAGGCACTAGGACGTCAAAGTTGCCAACGGTCCATTCCGCAACTTGATTAGGATCTTTGAAAATTTCAGTCCCTATGTTTATAGAAGTCCACTGCCTCTTAGCTGGAGGTGTTTCAGGGTCCTGTTTACACAAAAAATGAAGTATAAATCAAGGCTTTGAAATAGTATTCCATGTTTTAGGGTAGTGCTAACACCACTCGGAAATCAACTCAGATTTTCGGAATGTAGGATTAAAATAAAGTGGCAGAAAGAATTTTCGTGTGAATATATCATTACCCAGTTTTACAGCTAATGTAAAAATTAGCACAAAGAAAGTGAAAAAAATCAGGCGCAGTATAATACCTGGTAGAAGTATAGTGACTGAGATAACTTCCCTACATCTAGCTCCCAAGTCCTCGGGTCACTGACCCACCCGTCTCCTTGCTTCGTCGGGTACTCGTATTCACCCCAAACAGGATGAGGCACAATCTGCACAATCTCTTGAGGTTGAGGATTACTAAAGGGATCACAATAGCTGACAGGTTCTTCTACATATTTTCCGTTCCCTGGCGCGCAGTATATGTGATATGCTCCATAAGGGAAGTGGTCAGTGTCGTTTCGATGAACTTTGGACCCGTTTGAAAATGTGTGGTAAGGTGGGCAGAAGCCAAGACTTTCCGGGTTGCACCAACTAGGAGCACTTGGGTTTAGGATCATCTCATTGTATCGTGTAACGTCTGAAGTTACATTTCCGTCACATGGTTGGCCGTTGTTCTTCCAGCAGCTGCCGATGTCCATTAGATAGAATTGGCTCCATGGACCACCTCCCTTAATTACTTCCAATCTGAATTTCACCTTAAAATTCGGCGATTCTGGTATCTACATTGCGAATATATTGCATACGGAGTATATTAATATTAACATTTTGACTGCTTGGAAAATATAAAGTGAAAAACTCGAAAATTTGCTTACAATCTTCAAAATTCCTCTTGAAGGATAATGATATCCACCAGAAAAGCCATGAGTAGCATCAGCTCTCAAGTAAAGCATCAGCCATGGGTACTTTTCAGAAGTCTTAAGAACATGATGAAAAACCCAACTCCCATTACCAACATCCTTCTCCCAGCTGACCGAATAAGCCGAAGTATTATCATTCCCGACTGCCCCAAACCTAAACGGAGCATCCAAATCCCATGACCCGAAGAAACTTCCTCGAAGAGTAGTCCTGTTATACCCTTGCAATGTTGTGTAGTTATGAATGATTGACGGGTGGTTCATGCACCCTTTTCCAAAGCAGGGTAACCCACCAGACGGCTGGTTTGGCTGAGGCGTGACTCGAAGACCGTTTCTCGGGCATGGGGCTGTGGTTTGGTCCAGGTTACCATTCTTGAGCATGATCATCCAGAAATGCCATGGGTTAGGAGTGTCTTGTACTTGGCATTTTGAGGCTAAGTAGAGCTCTTTTGAAGGAGCATAGAGGTCTATGTTAGTAAGTGCCCTTGGATCACCTCCTGGAAAGGGCTGTCCATGTCCTAGCTTGTTGTCGTCCTCGGTTACTCGATGGACTACTGCATATGGCATCAGATCACAAAGGGAACATTTTTGCTTTCCTGTAAAAGCCACTATTTACAGTTAGGGGACGATAAATTTCAGTGAGGGAAAACTCGAAAAAACGTGAAAATTTTAAACAAAACTTTCGCATTTTTTCACTGTCCAGCGGGAGCGAGCGCCCTTGCTAGCCCCGCGTCTAAATCCGCCACTGTTCCTTCACATATTGAGTCATATCGAGTGGTGTCATTTTCGGGTTAGTAAGTGTTTGTTTTCAATTAGACAGGAACAACTCAGGTTGTTATTTTCGGGTCTCGGGTGAATCGAGAAAATATGAGTAGAAGATCAAGTGCTACTAACCCGTAGTTTTGAGAGGCGAAGCTTTGTAGAGATCAAAGCAGTCAGCAACCCTAGGGCTGCCCATATGTGGAGTTTCCTCACCAACCTCATTACATTGGTTCCATGATTCCAACCCTAATCTTAGTCCATCTCTTTTCATTCCCGGGTCGCCCACCGCCGAAACATACTCTTCTCCATTACTTCCGCATAACATCATTGATGTACATAGTGATAATACAAGAAGTATAGCATAATTCTTTCTTAGGAAAAAATCTTGGTGCATTTTGTATGTCATACAATACAACATAGGCTTGCATTGTTTTTAGTACTAATAGTAGTTTAGAACTAAGTAAAGGGTATTATGAAGAGGGCCCCTTAAATAGAGTCTTCAATCATCTTGGAATAAATACCATTCACATTATTTCATACTCAAGGAATCATAAATATTTATGTACTGCTTTGCATTTTCAAGAATTTTACGAGCGCGTCATCTGGTTTAGATCGGATTTGTGCTGGTAGGATTATTGCGGAGATAAAGATCTCCTTCCCGACTTCCCGAGTAAACGGGTGAGATTTAACGCACCTTAGAATCTCTTGCTAGGCGAAATAAGGGGAAGGGTCAGACGTTTGAAAGCGTACTATACTACTGATCATTTGAGTAACATAACACATAAGCATTCGATTCATGACAAAGTGCAGACAGTTTAACGACTCATTTTGAAAAATAGAAATTATCGAAGAATTGAGTTAACTAAGATGGTTAAATGTACATTAATTTCTCAACTAAACTGCACAATGAGAATCAAGTACCATAATTTACAATGTTATCTAAACATCAAAAACAATCTTACTTACATAATTACATTAACACTAAAAAAATATGACATTAAAACTCAAAATTTTTATCTGCAAATCAACTTCTACCAGCTGAAGTAAGCTGCCCAATGTTGTCAGTAAGACTACTAGTATGTCTGATATTCCACCACTGTCTGTCATGATCTATCAATCTTATATCTTTCTCCAACGTTCCAGGTTCTCTACTTATCGACTCTAGTTTTTCAGCATCAGAAGAACCCGGATTTTCCGTCAAAAACTGTTCCCAAAACATATCATTTACACCTTGTTGTGGCGCTACTGTCGATGCAGTTTCAGCACTTGCAGGAAATTCAGAGTTCACATCAATCCTCAGCAAATCGCATGAGATTGCAGGGCTCGCGGAAGAAGTAGTGGATTCAACCAACTCCAACGGTGACCTCCCGTGCACACATTCATCGTCAACAGGATACACAAGATTTTCCCAAAAAACTAAGCAAGATTCTAGCTTCTCCAAGAATGCAGTATCTAAATCAAATGTTCTTAAACTAGTCGCAGTATCATCTTCACTCATGTCGCGATTAAATTGATCCCTCATAGAAACCCTTCTCTTTTTACCTTGGTTTTCTAACCGAGGCAAAATGGTTTCAAGGCCAGGTTTCTGCAATATACGCGACAAGTAAGCGACTAAATCTAACTGCCATTGTTCCATATACTGCAAGCGCTCCCTCAAATTCCGTAAATCTGACTCAATCCCCTGCTCGTCTTGCCTCTGCCTTTGCGACTCCAAAAAAAGCAACTCTTTTTCATGTCTTAGCCGCCTAATATCATCCTTATATTTCTGCCTTTCGGATTCTGTTACAGGATTAGAGCTAACCTGTACATGGAGATTACTTATGGAGTGACTATGAACCGGTTTTCGTCTATGAATGTTTTTCAAATGATGTGGTTGCCCTCTTATAAAATCATCATTTTGAAACTCCCATTGTTCTGGATCAACTTTCCTAAAACCCTATTGAACAATTAAAACAACACAAATAAACATTAGAATTAAGATAAATTCACAAATTTGAAGTTCTTATAAAACCCATTGAACAACACAAATTCTCATTGAAGATGACCAATTCCGTCTCTTAAAAAAGACGGACCAAATGTCGTCATTTTAAAGACGGACCAAATTTCGTCTTAAATGGGTCACATTCACCCCCATCTTTTTGAAAAGACGATTGTGACCGTCTTCTGCAAGGCATATTGACCAAACAATTAAAAGCACACAAATAAGCATTAGAATTAAGATAAATTCACAAACTTTGAAGTTCTTATAAAACCCTATTGAACAATTAAACCAACACAAACAAGCTTAAGAATTAAGTTATAACTTCACAAAAATTGAGGTTCTTATGAAACCGTTAAAAGTCTCATGTGATACCGTCTCACACATACGAAAGACAGAACAACATGAGACCGTCTTATTTGAGAATTTGTACTTGTTAAATCTCCGAGTTTAACTTACATAAGTATTCAGCTGTCTGATGAAGCTTGAGAAATTGTTGTGTTTAAAAAACTTAGGCAACAAATCCCTTGAAAATTCAGGAGGGTTCCATACAATAAAGCTTTTATTATTCGAGCTCCACGAAACAATGGAGTTGGTGGTGTGATCATCCACCATTTCATAAGTTTTTGTAAGAAAAGGAGGCAAAGCATTTGATCCACCTTGAGTTTCATCCATTCTACTCTTCAATTCGTAGCGTTTTACTTGTTGGTTGGTTGCTTCTGTTGCGCATGAGAGATTGACGTTAATTTCCCGTAACGATAAAATACTGTATGAAGTTTAATAAAAGCTTAGGAAAAAAAAAGAAGGAAGATTGTAAAGGGAGAAAGGTTGTTAAAAACGTACTGTAGAATTACAGCAACAGCGTTATCTCATGAACCTTCAAACTTAAGCAACTAAAAATAGTAAGAAATAATATTTTATAAATGAAAAATGAAGGATTTTAAAAGATTTATCATACAGGGAAAAAAAATTGACTTATATTAAGATTTTTTTTCGTTATATTACTACTTTTACGAGACAGTCACTTTTCGTCACTAAACGGGCCAAATGTGGCATTGTAACGATAAATGTGACCATTTTAATGATAAACTATTATAGCTTAAAAATTATTCTGGCAACTTTTTATATAAAAATAATTATATTTTCGTTTTAAATGAGTCACATTTTATTTCGTCTTCAGCTTGTGACGAAATGCAATCCGTATTCAGCAAAACTTTTTGTAAATACATAGAGACATATAAGTAGCTTTTAAGAGCATCTCCAATGGTTTGCTTTAGGGACTTGCTTGCAATATTTGTAAAAAAGCAAGCAAGTAGCTTACCATTGGAGTAGGAAATATTTCATGTAGCTTATGAGCATGGTTGCTCTACCAAGCATGTAGCTTGGTTTTAAAAAAAAATAAAAGGTAATTTTTTCATTGGAGGAAAGCTTTAATGTGGGACCCATAAAGTTAGAGAATGTTGTAGCCAACCATTGGAGCGGTATGTAGTTGAAGATCAATGTAGCTTAAAAAATCGAGTTGGCAAGTCAAGCTACAATGGGTTGTAGCTGACCGTTGGAGATGCTCTAAGTGTTAATAGGTGATCTTTTTTATTTAGACTCTTATACTTACGGGATTTAAACTCTGATCATGAGTACCACGTTTCGACTTTAAACTAATTAGTATTCGTGATTATATAATTGCAATGACCATTTTTATTAGTTTGACCAATTTTTCGTAATTGTATTTGGTTTGTAGTTATCTAACTGCGTTGACAAATTTCTCACCCGTGTTAGGACAACTGGACAAAAACGCGTCGTTTTATACTAATAATAACTCGTGGAGAGGATGTAAAGTAGTTTATTCCTGAAAATGGCCCACGTAAGATGGGATATTACCCTCTCCTGTCCAAACACATTGCACCAAATTAAGAACCCAAACAATCAAGGTATTGTATCTTAGCAAATTCTGATTGAAGTCGGACAAAATCCGTCTCTTTAAAAAAATATCTTACAAAAAGTAAGCGGGAGGATTGCGAGGCAAAATGGATAAGGGTTTTTGAGAGGTCATAAGCAAGACGGATTATTGTCATGGTGAGGTTGCTTTTACCTAAAATATGAATTAATAAAGCCCAGTGAGTTATTGTGGATGACCACTTTCATTTATGTCTGGGTCGGATTGTTATAAATATTACTTTTAAAATCTGGCGTGTTCAGGTATGATAAATATTCACTTGGTTCGAATTAAGATTGTCGGTTTAACACCAGTTATAATATATGGTAGATAAGTTATCAATTGATTTATAATTAAGGTGACCATATCAAGTTCATTGGCAAGCCTTGATTTTGAGTTTAGTTATATTTACCTTTATATTCAGTAAGCTGATCACTTGTCTTCATCGAGTATTAAAATTAAATATTTCAAGTCATTGTGGATTCAGACGTGTCGGTATTGAGTTGGTGATATTCGAGCTAAACCTTTATAGGTTTGGTTTGGATGTGAATAAATTGTAGTCAATTCACGATATATTCTTTAGAAATATAAATATATATTTAGAGTAAGTCAACAATTACCAAAATCATACAATTTGAGGTAAGTTCGTGCAATCATAGTACTATAAGACAAGGTGAAGGGAACTAACAATTTATCGTCCACGATACTCCGGTCTTAGCTACTAATAAACGAAGATGTCTTTGGTCGTCCTTTGATTAATACTTTTTGACTAAATATATGTGAATTATAATTTATTTAATTGTATGATTGCAAAGAATGAGAGGGATGAGTACAAAATTCAATTACCATATGAGAAATTGAAGCCCTAATATCTATCGCAATAACTAAATAAATATAATTACATAAACGTGTAAATTCATTTACTCAATCAAGGTTAAAATATTGAATCGGCTTATTTGTTTTATCATGATTTTCTGATGCTAACAATTCATGAAAATAAGATAGAGAATCCGAACTCCGAGTCGCTGAGGAAACAAGTATTTTTCTAAGTGTTTGTGACTCTTTCAAAATACAAAGGACCTTATGTTAACGCTTTGGCTTACATAGGTCGAATCAATCTTCAATCGCATACCCATTTTGACTTATTATTAACCTTATGTTAACACTTGACATGGTCATACATTGAGTCAACAAGTGTCAATTTCATTTCAACTTCAACTTAATAATATTCAAGTCTCAACTTTTGTGACTCGTTACTAGTCCAAAAAAAAAAAAAACTTGTTCATTAGATTTATTATTATTATTAAACTTTGTGATTCTTTACTAGTCCAAAAAAAAAGATAGTAGTTCCCTTATTTTAATTAAATCGGTATAAATATATTTATTATATTTTGTTAAACGGATTTTAATGAATACAAGAGGGGAATCGTTCTCTATTTATTTCGAATTTTTTGGTCGCGCACAAAAGATTTCAACAATTATTTCTTTGTGAATTACTCCGTATCATATAGTATAGCTAGGTGAACTTGTCTAACGAGTTAACCAATCGTCATATTGAATTGAGATAAAATAAAGGTTAAATGTATTTTGAATTTGGAAAATACGAGTTTATTCGCGTTGAAATTTAAATAGATTTTGGGTCAAGTTATTTAACAAGAATACTTCAAAATTGCAAATTTAACATGCAATGGCTTTGGAAATACAATCTAATCATTTCAGTAGTCCTGTGGGAAAACCATGTTTTAATACAAATACTAAAGCGTATTTTACGTCATAATTTAGAAATCAATACATATAACATAATCTGTATTTTGAGGAATATAGTCACTAATATTAAATCTAAAAGATTTAATATTATCATTTTTATACGGAGTATTAATATATATGCTTTAAGTACAAATTTTCAACTAATTTATCCTTTTTATGGATTTGTAATTGGCAGGTCTTGACCGCATATATATGTGTTACTATCAAACTGAGTTATTTTCAGGCATAGATTGAAAAGAGCGGATTATCTCAATCGATTTTCGAATTGAGTCATTTTCTTATAATTTGTTTGCAGCTTTAGCTTGTTTATGTATAATACATTAATACTCCAAATTATGCACGTGAAATCAAATCAATTAGTTCTTACCCCTTCCGTCTCAATCAATAATTTACATTTATTTTATTCTAACCCTCGTAAAATAAAGTAAATGTAAACTATTCAGTGGAACATAGAGTATAATTTAGTCCGGCAAAACCTAAATTTTAAAATGCTCAGGAGTGACAATTATGTTCAAATTTTTAACGCATGTAATCAAATTCCAATTAAGTCTCCTCTTTGAAACGCCAATTACACAAATGCAAGAGATAACGTAATTATAATTACATGTCGCAAAAAACATTAGTCAACCTCATTTTTACAAAACTTAATTACCAATTAAAAATTAAAAATTCTCTCATTAATCTCAAAAAACCGTTTTCCTTACTATTTTACTACTATAAATCCATGCATGAACTTTCAAAATTAACACAAATCAAACTCAAATTAAAAAGTATTAAGTATCTTAATAAAGTAATTAACAATGTTTAAGAGTTTGATTATTATTTCATGCATAACTTTGTTACTCCAAACAAGCTATGCCTCAAGAACCCTAAATAATCCAAACGCATTTGATCCAAAAAAATGCGCTGAATCCGTGCAAAAGGCAGGGGTATGCTTGACCAGCCCGTGGACCAATTTTGGACGGCCAAGCGCCGCGTGTTGCAAGGCCTTGGGAGAGATTGACGCCTCTTGTTTACCCACAATGTTCCCTACTAATCCAATTTTAGGTCCTTTTCTTAAAAATCTATGTACTATGGCTAGCGGTGGTGGTAGTGGTAGTGGCGGTCTTCCATTTCCATTTCCGTTTCCATTTCCATTTCCATTTCCATTTCCATTTCCATTTCCTGCCCCACCAGCTGGCAGTGGCGCAGGGGGTTTTCCTTTTCCTTTGTTCCCACCAATTGGCGGTGGGGGTAGTACTTCCCCACCGCCTGAGGCATAAAAGTTTACGTGTCTAGCCAAGTTACGTACATTACGGATTTGCGGTATTAGTGATTGAAGATTTACCCTAATCAATATTTACTCTAGCTTAATTAGAGATGATTTGTAATAAATTCATTTTATAGATTGTTACAATTTGTGATTTCTATTTCGGCTTATATTGTTTTATTTAAATCAATTTGAAGAATATAGTATTCCCTTCGTTATTCACATTTCACAATTGTTTTTGCACTATTCTACTTGATTTTAGTTGTTCCAAATTATTTATCAATATTAACTAATTTGGATTTTAATTATATGAGCTATTTATGGAATAAATGAAATGTAATTGTATTAAATAGTTTGTCTCTTAATTTTTAATATTTTGAAAACGGGAGAAATAATTGTGAACAGAGGGAGTATTAGATACCAAGCTTATGACATCGTAAAATTACTAAGAACAAACGTATTAATCAGCGGATATCGAACTTATCTATTACATTTTTAGACACTAAAGTGGGCAAAAGAAAATATTATGATGTAGCAAACACGAATGAAATATGATTTCAAAAAATATATACTATATATACTAGGAGTATCATTCAGTGACGGAGGTAGGAATTGAGGTTAGAGGACGCGGGAGAAATTCTAGCGGAGATGACTACTAATGCAATCAAGTAATAAATTAGAAAAAAAAAATCAAAAAATTCAACTAAAAGCTTCGTATCTTTAATTGACTCCCTACCAACCCCCGCAAGGCGTATAAATTCGTCACTATTAGGGATGACAATGGGTAGGGTTCGTCCTATACGTAGGGTCTTATACTCCTATAGGATCCATACCCAGCCCTGTTTTATACATGTTGGACCTACATCCAACCCAGGTCCATTGGATCCAAATATTTTAGACGCAGACCCAAAATCATTGGATCGGCTAGAATCTGGGTCTTATATGAGTCTTGTCTTTTGTAATTTGTTTTTATTAAATTCAACATTTAAAAAATGTAATTTTAATGTACAACATTACATAAACCCATTATTAACATTTACTAATGGTTAATAAGGTTTTCAAACTTCATCACAAAAATCATACTCGGAAGATTATTTTGCATTTGAATGTAGAAAGTACTTTTTTGCTAATACGGAGTAGTATTTATTAATAGCGTGAAATTTAGCTGAAAGTAGCTGGGTTGGTCAACAATACGGACCGGGCGGGATGGGCTAGGTGAGGAGAGTCGGGAACCGGCCTTGGGTGTGGGCAGGTCGGGAAGGGGTGGCTTGGGGGGTGTGGGGGAGGGGGTGAAGGGCGGGCTGGGGGCACAACCTAATAAGCAGGCAAACTGGGCTTTGGGCAGGTTGGGTTTGGTTAGGGGGCCTGAAACCGACCCTAGATGGGGCGGGGCGGGGCGGGCTGGGGGCTGGCGAGGCGGGGATGAGGGAGCGTCGAAGGGGGGTCGAGCCGGGTTAGGTTGGCCTGTATTTTTTACCAGCCCTAGTTGATAGTATCAATGTCTTTTTTAGATTACACAAAAATATGAAATAACTCAAATCGATCTCAAGCCAAACAAGTAGAAATATTGGAAATCCTTGGACAACAAAATGTAGAGAACTTTACAAAATGTCTTCAAATGAACCTTGAAAAAAAAAGAGAACTCAATAGTTTCTCCATATATCACCTTACATTTTTCGTATCTCATCCTTATTGATTTATATTTGACATCTTTATTTTCTTTTCATTGAGCTTATATTACATCGATTATACTCAAGTTAAAGTATGTATCGATTTCCTTAATTACGGAGTACATTTTAGAGGACATTTCTATACAATTAAATAACCACAAGGCTAAGAAATAGAAAATGGATAAATATTGTTTTTTTTATATATTATTTATAGTAATAAAATGTAAATTAGAATATTGGATGAGGACATAAGTCACATTCCTCTAAAATAATCGAAAAATATTGGCTAAAATAAAACCATGGTGAAACATTATTTACACCACATCATCATAGACTAGCAAAAAAGGTCAAGGTGCATCTTAATTCTTAATTTAAGTAATTGACCAACTTAAGCCTTCTCACTAGTAAAATCGCACTAATTTATTAATTTAATGTAATCTTTGACCAAATATTGGCTAAAATAAAACCATGGTGAAACATTATTTTAACGTTGTTTCTTAATCAATTTAAGATTTAACCATTGTAACAAGTAACAACCCTTTAGTAATAAAACCACAATTAATCTCTTTAATTGCAATTGAAACCTTCAAAAGAAACATGCCCTATAAAATCCATGCAAAATAATCAACGTAGAAATAATAAACTTGTACCACAACATTTCAAAGAAAAATATTCACAATGTTTAAGACTTTCATTCTCATTTCATGCATACTTATGTCTTTCCAACCAGGAAAGGCTAGTAGACCTTTAAATCCAGAGGCATTTGATCCTCAAAAATGCGCCCAAACCTCGACCAAGGGCGCGGTTTGCTTCAAGGACGTATGGACCAATTTTGGGAAGCCAAGCGCCGCGTGTTGTAAGGCCTTAGACAAGATAAACGACGCTTGTTTGGCCTCAGTGTTCCCTTTAACTCCTTTTGTAGCTCCTTTTCTTAAGGGCATTTGCTCTGGTAAAAGCAGTGGTGGTAGCGGTGGTGGTTTGCCATTCCCCTTTCCTTTCCCTTTTCCCTTTCCACCTATTGGTGGTGGCAGCGGTGGTAGTGGTGGTGGTTTGCCATTCCCCTTTCCCTTTCCACCTATTGGTGGCGGTGGTGGTTTGCCTTTCCCGTTTCCCGGGATTGGAGGTGGTGCTCCACCCCCTAAGCCATGATAATAACTTTTGCAATCTACATGTCTTATCATGATGTCGTCTCTCACAAGTTTTTATTATCAATTTGTTTAACTAATAGAATTTATAGTGTTCTATCGAGTAGAGCTTGTTATTTCTTCACTAGATTAAATTAAATTACGATCTAGTGGTGTAATAAATATTCATTAGTGACATAATAATATTTCTCACGTTTTTTTCTCCTAAATTTATAAAGTTGTTTTTCATTGGCTTTAAGAATCATGTATTTAGATTATATACAAGCGAACACAATATGACTACGAAACGACAAGTACAAAGGATCAAGTATGCCACCTACGTGCACAAATTAACTCAAAAGTACTCCAAAATACACAAAAACGTAAGACATTATTACAAATCAAATTACTTAACCAATATACAAATTAAGTATTTTTTTTATGAGATCTATTCCATATTAATTAAGAGAAATTTTTAAAATTCACAATAATTGATAAAAAATTTTTAGCTAACTACACATCAACCGATCTAAACTCGGAACAAAATACTATACTCGCTAAATGAATCGTTTTCATATTATTCTCATCAAATTTGCTCGTTTATTTGTCAAGTTTAACGAATTGAATCTAATAAATTGTTTCGTCCATAAACAACATATTCCATTTATGTCAATCGGCCAATTAATTACCTCTTATTGATTATTTCGTAGGGCTAATTAAACTAAATAATTTTTAATTGGTTTTAATGAGTTTTACTCTATTTTAATTTATTAATTAAGAGGACTTCTTAAAAGATGACATCCTTACTTATACTCCCTATTATTTTAAGTACAAGACCAATTGGTTAAGTCCCTTAACCATGCCGAAAAGTAAGGATTCATCCTTCTTTATGAAAGTAACAACCTCAAATCCTATGTATCAAGCTCAGCATAAAAGTAGGAAGTTAAAAAGTCAACATTTTCTTTGGAAATTATTTACTTGGAAACTAACATTACATAAATAAGGGTACCCCATAAATAAAACCACCGGATATTTTTGTGCTCAATAAAAGCAAATTACATTTAAATTTTACATTTTACTTCGTAACGATTTATAAACTATTTACATGAATTTATAATTTAGAAAAACTATATGATTAGATAATTTTTATAATTTTTAGTCTTTATATTGAACTTGATAATTAGAAGAATCAGAATTTGCAAAAAAAAAATTGTTTAGAATTTTTTTGTCTGACGAGTATATTGGATACATGCAAAACATATATGAATAATAAAAAATATACAGTAATTGTGAATCGGCTGCAAATAGAAACCTTAACAACATCTTTGAGCCCATGAAATGTATATTTAATATAATTAAGTAACTATATATATTTATAAATCATGTACATATGACGATAAGTTTTTGGAAAGATAGAGAGAGCATGCAAATAGGCTTATATTTGATTTATGAACACTTTTTTTAGATATTTTGGGTAGTAACAACTTTTTGAAGGTGGACATAAGAGGTGATATGATGTAATGGTGATAAACGCGGGGTTCGAGGGTTTTCGAGTTTTTAGGTGAAGATTATTAGGGTTCTTAAGTCTTACTTTTTTGGTATTTTCTAAACAACAAGTGATGTGATTTGTATATATTTAAGCTTAAGATAGATAATGCATGTCTTATATGAGAATTTGGTTTATAAGGTTTGTTTAGGGGTGATTTGACCTGTGACTTCGTGTATACCCGTTCCTCGGAGTAACTTATACCCGCACTTTATAAAAAAATTGGTTAGTTAGTTTCTCAATTATTTTAATTATTTATTGAAGAGCTTTAAAAAACTTGCACGAATTTTATTAAATGAAAATCGGGTGTAACCATTTGTGGAGGTCTACAACTATTCAAATCGGGCCAAAATTTTCATTTTAATTATGCACGTATCACATTTTTCATTTTCTCCCATGCAAAGGTCCTAAAAATATAGACAAGTTTAACTAAATGAAACATGCTAAAAATTTGCACGGGTCAACAACTATTCAACCGGGTTTTAATGAAGTAACTCATGTAGTAAGAAAAGGTAGAAACTCAAATTTAGCTAACAAGTGAAAATATTGTAGTACCACAGTACAACTACTCGGCCGATTGACACTAGAGCATCAAATTACGCTAATTACTATTGGAATTTATAATTCAAATTTAAAATCTTAAATATAACTTCATAACTCTAAAACTTTATACTAACAAAATTGAAACAACATACCCGTGCAATTTGCACGGGTTTAAAACTAGTTAGTTCACCAATTGTTCTCCCACTTATCTGCTTGTGACATGGAATCCGACCCGTCTTCATTTTGAAAAATATTTTCGATATGACGTGGATTTATACATAGACCATAGTGTATATGAACAAAATAATGGATATAGGTGCTTAATCCATACAAATAAGCCCTCTTCGACCTAAACGGCCCATCTCCAATAAACACCAAACTTACTCCATTATTAGAAACTAAAAGAGTTATTGGACCTTCAGCATTTTAGATCCATAATAACTAAATTAATGCAAATTGCCGAAATTCCATAATAAAATCACAAAATTTTAATTATAGCATGTCACAAGCTTGTAACGTCCCACACCAGTTAAAATAATGTTTAGAAAGGAAGACGGTTGTGAGATTCATAAGTTACTTTTCATCACAAACAAGAATAGTTGTAACAAAATCTAGTATAATACGTCATTATACACCGGTTAAAATAGTGTTTAAAATAGAAGGTGATTTTGAGATTCGTAAGTGACTGTTCATCACAAACAAGAATAGGTGTAACAAAATCTAGGGTACGTCTTTCATATAAAACCCATCATACATTTATACGGAGTACTAAAGTACATTCATAGCACACCATACATTCATACTAAATTACTAAACTTGCTCGTTAATATGAAGAAGTAAAACCAAATACATATATATAGTTATATACTAAAGAGGGGAAAACAAAGCTAAATAGCTAACATAAAACCATTAATCATACTCTCCGGCGAGTCTCTTGTTATAGTAGTGATCAATAATTGTTTACGAGTTAGCGATGCGAGGAAGAGTTGCGGCCAACAGAGGAACCTTTAGCCTTGAGGAAGGATCCACTCTTGGTAATCTCGCGCAATGGCTTATCTGTGAATCGAATGAGATTGTAAACCAATGCACCACATATTGCCCCGGCCATTGGTCCGACTATGTATATCCATAGACTCTTGTAATGGTTCGCTACAATGGCCGGTCCTAGGCTTCTTGCCGGATTCATTGATGCTCCTGATATCGGCCTGCATTTTCGTTATAGTTCATTAATAACAAAATTTACTATGAAAAACACATAATAATATAAAGCGTCACACAGTGACACAGACATTCACTAGACCAACCTGATTATTATATTTTCTTACGTAACTCAATAACACAAAACCCAATTAAAAAAGTCAAAATAATTGTATAAAATATTTTATTTTGATAACCTAAAATTTTAATTTTGATAATTTGCACATTTAAATATGTCAATATTTATTCGAAGATATTGAGTTATCAAAATAAAATTAAAAGTTAACAATGAATTATTCTTCTATTAGATCACAACAGGACGATCCTATACAAAAACCGCTAAAACTTTAAATATTCCTGAATAATTCGAAGAATCAGATGCACCCACTGAATCCTTTAAAAACTCTTATATATGTTCATTAATCTATCAACTTTATTCCCACACTAGAGTATAGTATCTCATTATTTTTTCATACATTCTTCAATTATTGGTCTTAGTAATACTAGTAATTAATAGATCCACATAATTTACAATTGTATGACTTTGACCTTAGGTTATGGCACCTTTTCATGGACCTATTATTAAATTAGATAATAATTAATGTAATCAAAATTTGACCAAATAACATAATAATATGGAGTTAGATCACCAATTAATCAATGACACGTAATGATTAATTATTGATCTTACGAAATCTTGGGACATAATTATGAATGACATTAGCAAGAAAATGGCCTAAAACATAAATAAATTAATAAATTACCCTGCAAACATGACGTTAAGCAAGATTGTAGCTCCAACAGCTAGACCCGCAAGTTCTCCAATCTGTACAAGCAACACATTAATAAAAAATACAATTAGATATATCCATAATACATATAAAAAAATGTTTATTATGAAGATCTTGAAAAATGATACGTAAAATCCCGACATATCTAATGAACCGTCTTACATTGTGAGACTGTCTAACACGATAATTAAATGTTTATTTTAATGGATCTAAATATGCATTAGTAGGTGGGATTACGTTGTGACACTAATTACGCGTAAATTTTTAAATAAGACGGTTTTATATAGTTATGAACAATTGGATAATTATTTTAGTGAATCTCAAGAAATTATTGATTCATTGCTGTCCAAATTACTAAAGAGGACTGTCACAACGTTATATGATCTTGACCACGTTCAATTAGATATTTGACACTATATGTGTATCTTATTTCAAATTTAAATCTTCTACCATTTTTATTAATTAATTTCAAGTTTTCAACTATGTCCTTCAATAATTCATATATATATGTCAATTTCTATTAATGATATATACTTAATACTATACATATTATTTTAATTGTAATTGTTATAAAAGCGCCACAGAATAGTACCGAATCATTGAATTAATAGAGAATGTAATACTAACCGCTCGATTATCAGTGGCGACACCAGAGATGACGAACATGAGGTAAAAAGTGATTATAAATTCGACGACAAGAGATTGAAGATTAGATCCGGCAGGTAATGTTCCAGCAAATTGAGTTTGATGTCCATTGAATATAAGTCGAAGTGAACCACTTGCTAGTGTTGCTCCTAGAACTTGGCTAAACACATAAGCAGGTACCTGCAAATGTACATATCCATCACATTAATTAAAACATAATAAGAACAACTAATTGTAAAACATTATTGACAAAAATGTTCATTAGACTAAAACATAAATATGACCGGATTAATTACGGTCAACAAACTCTTTTAACGTTAATTAGATTAGACATGGCAAAATTGACATAGCTCGAATGACCGGCCCAAATGACCCGACCCGACTCCCGAAGTCAAGTCTCGAGCTTGACCTGAATAATAATTGACATGACTTAATATACACTGACCCAAATGTTAATTGTTACACGTTGATTATAATCCATAAAAGCCTTGATAATAATTGCACCGAATAGGGTAAGCCCGACCCGACTCAACCCGAGCACTTGCAGACCTGAAATTGACCTTATCAAAACTGACCGACTCGAATCTGACATAATTGACCCGTTTACCAGGTCTAATAATATAACGATCTGATACAAGACTAACCGATTTTGATCGATAATGTTGAAAAGTTAATCAATTTTTCTCCTCTTGCATGTGAACATGCAAAGTCAAAATTCTAACAAAGTTGAACGAATTACGTACGCCATACACACACGGCGGATTATTGTATGATTCCCGTGTGCATGTTCATGAGATGATGATGAATACAATGCATAAAATTTAGTCTTCAAGATAATAAATAATTGGATAAACATAACATAACTATTTTAAAACTTTACACATCAAATAGCAAATTTTTACTACACGTGATCCTTAGCAAATTTTTTGCTATTTTAATCCTTTTATTAATTATTAGAGTATATTAGATAGTATTATATTCCTAAATATTCTATAGGATATTATTATGATACCCATAATAATATCTTTCCTTGTCAGAATATAAAAGGGAGAGATAACTGAATGAGGTCATTTATTATTAATGAAATCGGTTACATATATAGTAGACTGTCTTGGGGAATAATCCAAGAATATTCCTAAATATTCTATAGGATATTATTATGATACCCATAATAATATCTTTCCTAATATCTTAATATAATACTATCTAATATACTCTAATATTAATGACATACAATTAATGGTTATAATGACCAACTAACCCCAATACTTTTGTTTTTGTTATCTACAAGTAAATCTCATATTTCTGTCACGCAACTATATCGTAGTACGGTTATGAATAATGAATAATGAATAATGAGATAGTATAATGAGATAGTACCACCAGTTAATGCGTAAAATGTCGTTGCGATATATTTATTATACATGGGTGAATAATATTTTAGAAAAATAAAACTCAATATCAGCCAATAACATCTTTAGTTAGGATTTATTTAGTACGGTTATTGAATACTATATTTATACCCATTTTGATTAATATGACACCGTCTTATAAAAAAACTACAACGTAATAATGTTAACTGACGTAAATCTCTTAAGAAACCGTCTCTCCCTCGATCATAATTTCATAACATTGTGACTCCTCATGCTTATTCTAAAGTTTTGTGTATACTAAGAAGTAAAAAGTAAAAGAATTTGTCGAATTACCATCTTATTTAAGAATTTGTGTACCAGATAAAAACGATGAAAATATCGAAATGCATTTAATATGAGGTTGGTATAAACAGTTGAGAAAATTAAATACTATAATTAGTTGTACATACCATACTATACTGTCATTTTCTGTTTATGTAAATTATATAACTAGAGAAATAATAATGTAAGATGGTCAAACCTGTTTCCATGGAAATCTTCGACAAATAGCAAAAGCAATGGTGACAGCAGGATTAAAATGAGCACCAGAAATATGTCCAACTGCATAAATCATAACCATAACAACCAAACCCCAAACTATTGCAATTCCTGGAAATGTTATCATTTTGTTCGAGTCCATATTCACTGTCGCCGAGCCACACCCGGCGAATATTAAGAAGTACGTCCCTATAACTTCTGCGATCATCTGTATTTTGTGTCAAAAATAAAGGTAAATGAGTTGACGACATCAGACTAAACATAGTGATCTCAATGTTAGTTGTTACTATACTAGTATAAAAGAAATAATATTGTACAAAAAGGTAAGAAAAGGTAAGGTTTGTAAATTTGTCCCTTTGACAAAATAAAGTTTTTGTTGATATAATATAATATGTTGTAAAATTGTAAGGAATTTAGTAATTTTAGACAAAGAGGTATGGAATAACAAATTAATCTATGAAAGACATACAGTTTCATTTTAATTCAGGAGACTGTCTATAAGACGGTTTCATGTTAATTCTAGAGACCGTCTAACATCAGAATTTATTCGAAACAAATCCAACAAAAATGCAAGCAAAACAAGACAAAATATGGAGATATGTTAAGGGTTAAGGAAATTATATATGTACCTTTTGCAAAAAAGGAACACTTATGCAAGAAGAATTGTCCAATGAAGATGAGGAAATTGGAAGTTCACCCTCTTTTACATTTACACTTACTTCATGGTTTCCATTAGCCCTTGCAATTTCACCCATTTTTATTTTTGGTTAAAAACTAAGGTTAATTAAGGAGAATTCTAGGAAAAATAGTTGAAGAAATATGTAAAATGTAATTAGTTGATTGTAACTACAAACTCTATCTAGGGACTCTACTTATAAAGGACTCAAGAATCCTAGAAAAGTAGTAGTACTACAAAATAAACAACTTGATTATTTTGTGGGGCTAAGCTATAGAAAATTAGATAATTAATTAATTAATTTAGATTAAAAAGGAAAATTTTGACTTATGTTTGTTGGATGAGTTGACCATCTTGCCAACTTTCACCAATAGTTTTATGTCACTAATTAACCTATTTTTTAAAAGGCTAATTTATTAAAATAATAGTTCTTTTATCTTAATTTTTCTTTGGGATCTTGTAAAAGAGATTGGGGAGTTGAATTTTTCTTCAACTAACACACTTTTGTGCTCCCTTTTAAATAACTTTTGTAGGGTTTTTTTTGTTTTTAAAAAAAATTATGTAAGTTTCTCCAACTACCCGCCGAAATTACAGAGAATCATCAATGCTTGTAATAAAAAAGATGATTATTAGAATAATTATATATTGAGAGAAGGACAAAGAAATGTGATGTTATTATGTTGAGCTCTTGGAGCCTACATAAATAAATTATTAAATGTACTATACACTGTCTATACCTATGTTTCAATTGTAGTGTGGAAAATTATATTTTGCATTAAAGTTTCGATATAGATAAATAAGATATTTTCCATACCTGAATTATTAAATCAGACTGTTATTATGTGAAGTACAACGATTTATAATCATTTATGTACCATATTTTGATGCTAGTGATATATATGACATGCATAATCTTTTCTGAGGTTTGTGCACGCCTATAACGATCTTACAATAAACCAACTATATTTCATATCACAAATTCTTATTTAAAATAACAACATTCATTTCAAACTTAAGAGAATGCATGTATGACTAGGGTTTAATAATATGGTTGCCCAATATATACAAATGGCTGAGAGTACATATATATAAACCTTTTTTTATCTTAAGACGGATACTACCATATTAACAGATACTTATCGGTTTTGTAAAATGTGCTTCAAAATCAAGGGAAGTAATCAATAATGTACTTATATATTGATGGCAATTGATCATATTAACAGTTTGGATACTTGGATGGAATTGATGAGGTGTACCCTTTAAAGGAGGTATGGCACGTGCAATGCCATACGTATATGTTAGAGTGAGGGTGACCAATGCATAATTGCATAGTTATAGATGGTTGGTTACTTGGTTACTTATTGTATGTTGATGAGTAGGTAATGCTATGCAATTGCATTAAAGAGGAGGTCATAGGAAAAAAAATGAAGGCTAGATATATCTACATTATTACTAGAGGTTTCGAGTTAGATATGGTATGGATTTTTTTCGTTTTTAACCCGTGAATTTTGACAAAATGTGCAGGTTTTCCAAACAATGTTGAGTAGGGGTCGAATATGATATCTAGAAATAAACTAAAGCAATAAGTATAACTAAAATTAAACTAGGTTTAGAAAGCGTTTTATTTGAAAAAAAAATTACTATATAAGATTGTGACATTTCTATAAATAATCATTGATCATATAATCTCAACTAGTCTAGCTATATTTTTGAGTGGTTTGTAAGTATATATTCGTAAATCCGTTTGTTTCTTTTTGTACGAGAAGAGGGCCGGTACAAAAAATACATACGTTACCTACAATAAATAAGGTAGAAACAACGGTAGAGCTAAGTGATTGAATATAAGGAGAGTTGTATATATAATGAGGGTAGTTAGCCATTGTATTTAAGGACTTTCTTATTAGGCTATGACGTGTATTAGTCGATGGTTTTGTGACGGTTAAGTGCACCGCCACGATCAAATTAAAGACATGCATGGAACTTTGAGTTTGAGATGAGCTAACTTATAAGCCTAAGCGCTAATTTCTAACGGAGAATGATACTATACGGCGATACCGAAACCACCTTATTACGTGTTTTTATGTAGGTCGGTCATTTTAGTGGTCCTTACGTATATGCTACGTTGTTATAACTTGATTTCACCTATCGACTTTTTAAGCTACTCTTTCATACATATGCATGCTGTGAGCATGACATGATAGTTGACCAAAGTTTGACTTTAAATTTACTAAAACTACGTTGTTGTGCTTCTTTTTCATTGCCTGTTGAACTCTCTTGTCATCTTCCTTTCTCTGCTTTGATTCTAGACTTTCAAGTCGTACTCAACCGTCAGGTTTACTCGTAAAATCTCTTTTACTGTGGCTAATTTGAGAGGTAACAAAATAATATAAATTCGATTTCACAATTGATATTCGTTCTAATAAATCTCGTCTAATTTCACAATATATCATGTTCATATTATTTATATTAACTAATTTCGCTTACCGTACCATATTCTGAGTCTTGTGTGTTTTGATAAATACTATATTTAGGTGAAAATTTCCATGCCTTGGATTCATTCCGTCCCGTCATTTTTTACCTATTACGAAGTACTAGGGGTGTTCAAAACCGGTTCGGTTCACCGGCTTAATTGGCCGGTTAACCGGTCAATCGGTTTTCCAAATTGCTGAACCGTAACCGAACCGATTTAAACCGGGTTTTTTCGATCGGTTTGACCGGTTCACCGAAACCAAATTCTCAATTGATTTTTTTTGTTTGTCGTAGTCAAAGGCGCTTTCTTGGAGACACAACTTTGGCCAAATGACGTCTTACAAATTAAAGAATAACAAGACATATTGCTTTGTCTTCTATAAGAAAAAAAGTGTTTGAATTGTTAGAAAAATTGAGTCAAACCAATTTTTGAGACTAGATTTTTTAGTTAATCCATTATAGCTTTGACGTTACGGAGCACTTAAACTATGCATCTTCAGATGTAAGGGACACTAAATCAATTGATTTCAATTGAT
The DNA here is from genome assembly GCA_022085475.1 of Heliosperma pusillum. NCBI lineage: Eukaryota > Viridiplantae > Streptophyta > Magnoliopsida > Caryophyllales > Caryophyllaceae > Heliosperma > Heliosperma pusillum. The sequence continues at coordinate 93,065 of JAIUZE010000039.1, forward strand.
GATAACATCAAATTTAACAAAACTATACCAAAACATTCAAAAACCAACCTTAAATCGATTGAATACATTGAAAATATAAACAAATACATCAAAAAGTTGTAGATTGAGGGACTTGCAAATAGATCCGGAAAAATTATACCCCGTAATTTAAATGTTTTGGGGAATAATTTAAATGATATAGGAATTTGTTATAGAGATTGTGATTATGAGATTATATCATGAAAATATTAATGAAATACTAATGTGGTGATAGCGAGATAGAGAAAGAGATACTGAGAGATTGAGGGTTTAGCTAGTGAATTAGGTTTTAGGTTAAAAGTTTTTGGAGAGGTGTGTGTATATGGCACTTTAAGTTTTGGACTATTCAGGCTTTTAAAAATTTGGGCTAGGCTTTATTCTTATTTTAGTTAATCGGTTCGGTTTCGGTTAACCGCGGTTTTAAAAATCTGAACCGGAACCGAACCGTTTTAAACCGGTTTTTACCGGTTCGGTTCACCGAATTGATAAACTATTTCGGTTCGATTTTTTGAACCTAAAAATATGTACGGTTTTGGTTTTTCCGGTTCGGTTTTTACAGTTCGGTTAATCCTGAACACCCCTACGAATTGAAGTACATAATAGGGTGTCTTATTAATTTATTTGTTTACCTTTTCATATTTAAATGCTTTTTATGGTTATATTGATCATCAACTTCTAATAATAAATCCACTTGTTATAAACTTTATGGTTTACAAATTAATTTTGTTAACCATAAAATTTAGTACAAAAATAATAGGGAAAACAAGAATTTATTTTATTATTGAAAGATTGAGGGTTACAACTTTCGTAAGTCTCTTGATTCAATCCTAAAGGCTAGGGTTTTGATACTGACTACGGGGATCTTATCGACTTAATCCTGTAGGGAGATTAGGGGTCGTTTTTGTGACTTATTCCGCCCTAGCTACCTAAAATTTGGTAGTAGGAAGACGTAGTCGTTTGACTTAATCCATCTGCTCTCTCCAACCCTAAACAAAACACCTATATTTATAGTTGCAGTAACTTAAAGCGCAAGACAATGATTAAATATCTAGGGTATCCTAAGATATTATCGCAATATTTTTTGATAATTATCTCTAAATACTAAAGATAATACGGAGTATAAAATAAATAGATACCAAAATATAAAATTTTGGTGTCTACAAATACCCCCTCGAGAATAGTTGTAAATACTTAATAATAATAAAAAAAAAATTACAATAATTTTAACATTGAACCGTTTTACACAAGACTAACTCTTTGAATAAAATTGGCCAATATCTTAAGGGGTATAATATTAGTTATCTATCACATGTAGCCTAAGCTGGTGGTTGGAATCCCAAGATCGGTTTTATACTTCAACATGCCCTCTCACTCGAATGTCATTTGGGCTTGAAGTCTTGATGCAATTGCATGCTTACCTATACCTGGTGCTAATAATCCACAAAGTGGAGGTGGTGAGATTTGAACGTATGGCATTTCGATCACACTGATGACTTTGATACCATGTGAGGAATCGAAACCATCTTAATCAAAAGCTTAATTAAGCTGATAATTGGAGTCCTAAGATCAGTTTTATACTTTAACGTTAATACTCTATTGCATAATACTCCCTCCATCCCGGTCAATTGTTGTCATATTCCTTTTTAGGGTGTCTCAGTAAATTGTTGTCCTTTCTATATTAGGAATGAATGTTATGAATAATTTGATCACCAAATGAAACTATTGTCCACTTGTCATCCATTAAGTGAAATTACAAATGGTCTTTCAATCTTTCTTTGATCTTCGTGTCAAAGTAAAATAACAACAATTAATTGGGACAGGGGGAGTATATCGTATACTCTAATGTTGTAGAGTTGTAGTGGGGGTGGTATTAGGGCTGAGCAAAAATATACGATACGGTTTTAATATACGGATACGATACGGTATACGATTTTAATTACACGGATTTCCGAGTACACGATACGGTTTTTAGAAAAATCGTACCGGGTCCGGGTCGGGGAAAATCAAAACCGGGTATACGGTTTTGACCCGGTTTAATTAAAAATAACTAAAAAAAAAGTTGTATGTACAATTTTGTTTTCTATTTTGACTATATGGGTGAAATTTTGAGCACCAATCATTTTATGTAAAACTTGTAATATACGCAACTTGCTTTATCAGTGACAAATTTCTGTGTGAAGTATTGCAAATTTGTATTTTGCTATTTTACCTACTGACTTTGCAAGTATTGTGTTTTGTAATAATGATTCTAATGGATTATATAAGCATTATATTTATTGGTCGTTACTAATGTTGTGGACTCGAATTCTAGGTTTGAGCATTATCAATTAAACCGGACCCGGGTATACGGTTTTCGGGTACCCGGTTTAACCGGGTATACGAAAATCGGGTACCCGGTTAAACCGGGTACCCGGTTAAACCGGGTCGTATCCGGGTATTAATTTTTGGCCTTTCAAAAACCGGGTACCCGATACGGTTATTAAAACCGTATCGGGTACCCGGTTTTGCTCACCCCTAGGTGGTATGACTAGCAATAAAAACTACTCCATAAAACCTAAAAAGTACACTCACTGCAAGTAAACCGTATATTCCAATAATCTATCAATGTAATGCTTACCATAATTCCACATGGCACATATATGACCTAAAGTAAACTAAAATTTCAACAAAAAAGTATAATTAGAGTTGCTAGAATTCAACAAAATCAATAAATTTAGGAAACAGTCAAGGTAAATTCGACAAGCATGCGTTAATTTAGCACTCACTCTAAGAAAGTTAACACATAATGTCTTACTATCGATTAACTTAGACTTGCACAACTAAAGCACATGCACGCCAACTTTGAAGGTATGAATGTATGAATGTATGAACGATTCAACACTTAGCAAATTTTTGTTCTGGAATTTCAGACGTTTCACATTAGTTTTCTAACACAACGTTGAACAATGAACACAATGGTTATGCCGTTATGGACTTATTGTGAGTTACATACATTAATTACAAAATGAGACTTTTGGTGGTTGTAGAAATTGTGATGATTGATGGAAAGATGGGCCATGACACTTATTTTAGTCTATAACGGATTGACTACTAGAAGTTTAAATTATGGTAACTCTTTAATCAAGGGGGTAGAAAATGTCTTACTAGAAGCTTAAACTATGGTAACTCTTGATCGGGGTAAAAGTCTGTCTAGCATAAATAATCTGGTAAAACTGATTAAACTCGAATGATATGACTTTACATAGAACTGTATTCGAGTGCATAGAGGACACAAATCTGATCTAAAATACGAATTAACTCGACTCTATCCGACCCGGTTCGAACTTTATTACTACCTCCATATCTTATTAATCTTCTCATCTTATTAAAATACTCCTCACATATATTCAACAAATGAGAAGATTAATAAAAGACGGAGGGAGTATCACATACGGGATCTTATTACCAAACAGTCAAACACCTTGATAAGAACCCATCCGAAATGACAAAAACTCATATTGATCCGACCTGACCCAATCCGAATCGGGAACAAGTCATCCGTTTATTAGGTATAGCCTCAAAGACGTGTGACTAGAGGACATACATAGATGTAGCCAAGAGCTAATATTTGGTCGGCTCAGGTCTGACCTGTCTCAATCGGGACCAACATGTGACGAATGGTGGGTCAAGCTCCTTTCAAGCCCGTCCTTAGTATGAGAAATTAATATTTTTTTTTGTCTTTTGTTTTTCCGGGCTCGGGGTAGGTCATGATACAGGCTTTGAATTGATTTGGGCAAGGTAGGGAAGGTGTGTCGCTCGGACTTGGGTGAGCTCGTTAAGAAGCGGCCCATGAGTCAGATCAACTCGTGTGACGCACGTCCTAGGCTTTTAGACTTTTATACTAGATTATTGTTTTCGGCTAGATTTCGAAAATTTGTTACCTAAGTTGATAAACCATATAATGATTAAACTCTAACTGATGGCATTGAAAGAAAGTGGCTTAGTATCAATCCAAAACTGTTAAAACTTGAAAACAAAATAAAATGACCCTGTGATATCTTAAACAAAAAAATCACCATTTCAAATAATCAAATTCAAAGATACATAACAGATTAACGAAATGTCCAACGATAACCTAAGCCAATTACTCACCACGACTGCATTAACTCAAATTACACCCCAACCATACATTACCAAACCTAACTTAACCCGAAACTCATATTGACGAAATAAAATCCTAACCTAATACAACCATACCATCTTAACCCAACCGAAAAACCAAACCAAACGTCCCTAATTACGACATGTATCAATTGACCAACAAATTAATATTAAGTACGTCTTCATTCAAGCCATTTCATTATCTATTCCAAAACCGCCTCACCTGAAAAACCCGACCTAAAACGAGCCAAATAAGGAAGATCTAATGGGCTAGACCATAATCACTTATCGATCGATAATCTTATTCATCAACTCTACTTTATTACTACACTTCTCTACTCATCTCGTATCTTTGTTTTCTTCTTCTTGTTCATCCAAAAAAAAAAAAAAACTTTAACCTAAAGCTCAATCGATCTTCGCATGGTGGTAAATCAAAGGGTTGATTTCATCTAATCACCATATATCTTTGAAGAATTTCAATCAATTCCTTGATTTTAATCCCCAATTTGCAACACCTCGATTCAATCACAGAAACCCCAATTTTCATGTATGTACTTTAATTTTGTTTAATTTAGGGTTTTTGTACCCTTTTCAATGGGATTTATTGATTTACATTATTTATTAGTTTTCCGACAGCTCAATTGTGGCATATTTAGACCTATACTTGAATTCAATTGATGATGGATTGATTGCTTAATTGTTTATTGGAAATTATTGAATTTACTATATTGAGATGATGATTGTTCTTTGAAATTCCGCCTTTCGAATTTCAATGTATTCTTTTGATTGATTTATATTGTTCATGAATATATTTGTCTCCTAACTTCAGAATTGGGTATATAACTCGAAGCGAATTGGTAATGCTTGCATATGCGGTAGGAAAGAGTTGGTCTTGCTTAAAACCGTCTTTATGCTTACAACATACTATGTGGTTCATTTAATGCTACCTATAATTATAGTATGTAAGCCTACAACATACGAATTAGTCATTATAGGTAACGTTAAATGAACCATGTAGTATGAAAGACATTGTGATTGCTGTCTTAAGCTTAAGACGCCATTTTTCATGCTATATGGTTCATTTAATGCTACCTATGATGACTATGTTGTAAGCTTAAGATGTCCTATACAATCTAATGAAACGGCCCAATAGGGAATACATAACAACCGATTGGAACAGAGGAAGTAGTAAGCAAGACTAACTCAGGAAGGAAAGGGTAAAATGTAGAAGTGTCAGTTTATATTGATTTTTTTTTGTAAAAAAAAAAGAGCTCGATGGGAATTTCATTGTATGATTGGATGTTTCGTCGCTGAAACTTTTATTTGGGATTAAGGGTCTGTTGTTGCTGTTCGATTTCTTTCATCCTTAGATTCTGCTTTCATCATATTGGTGTATTTATTATTCAGGGAATAGATTTTATGGGTGAAGTAGTGGTCTTAAATTTTGAGGGAAGGTTTGCTAGCTTATAGCTCGAGTAGTTGTTTTTGGATTTCGTAAAGTACTGTTGACATGTTATTTTTATATGTACGAATCAATTGTTCTTAACCTTCTTTCATTGGATCAAGGAATGGTTTTGATTGTTGGATGAGCATGTGAATGGATAACAAAACAGTTAATTTGGTTATGGTACATTGGTGAAACAATTTCTTGTCTACAAAATGGTTTCTTTGTACCTTATCCGTAATGCAGTGTTATCTATGACGACTCACTTGTCAATCGTGAGATGTTTGGAATTGAGTTAAAATTCATCTCTAATTGGTTCCCATAGATTTATGTTGGTATAAATCAAGTTGTGTGTGAGGATGAATTGACGTAGAGCATTGAGAAAGCCATGATAGTTTGTGTATGACTAATGACCCATTAATAATCTTAGGGGGTGTTTGGTTGGCCTTTTTGGAATGGAATGATTGGATTTGATATTTTCATCCATTCCAATGTTTGGTTGGGGTATTATGGCATGGAGTTAGATATCCAATGGAGTCTAACTCCACCTGGAATCCCATACCACCTTACCCCCTTGGTTTCGAACTTCATTCCTTCCCCTTCCAAGTTTAGATTGTACGAAACAATTTTAAGTAGGAATGTATTTGGAACCTCATTCCTCTATGGTATCAGACACTCATACTCAATTCCATCATTGTGAACCAAATGACCCCTTAGTAGTCATCATGGATTTGCATCCCTTACACTGTATGTCTAAGAGACAAAAGTGATGATGAACGTATTGGGAAAACTTTGAAAGCCTTGATTCGGAGTTCAACTATGAACAAGAATGGTTGCAGCCAGGCACAGTGTAGCATTGAGTAGCTTAAGCTGTTGATGCTATAAATCACTTACATCATTTATGTTTTCAGAATTTTAGTATTAAGGATTTATGTACCTTAATATCTGTTGGTGTCCTAGCCTCTTAAGGTGAGATTATAAAATTTAGAAACGGAATCCAGTGCTGGATTGAGTAGACTTTGAGGGGGTCATGCGAGGAGGGAGTCAGAAAGGAAAGGAAGAAAGTAAGAATATCATTTCGGCATTTTCAGGTTTATCAAGTTCTTTTTTGAAGCTTTTAGACCTATCCTATTTTTACTTTTGCTTTGCAAAAGACGCACAAGTCAAGAAGTAGTGTCGTACATATGATTGAACTTCTTCTGCGAGTGTAGCAATTCATATTATGTGAGTCGTGGCACTACTAGAGGGTATGACAAGACTTGAATAAATATGCTACTCTTGTAGCAACTGGTTCTTACGGCGACTTTGAAGAATTCAAAAATTCATTGCTCATGTGTGAACATTGCGGAGTCCAACATGTGATCATTTAGTTGATGTAATTAGACAAAATGGTTGTGAGTTGGTACGTTCGTTAAACCTTTACCACTCACCTCTTTCCTTCTCTCCAAAGAGTGATTGTGATTGCTGAATTTTATACTAGGGAGTTGGTACCTTCGTTAAACCTTTACCACTCACCTTTCTCCTTCTCTCCAAAGAGTGATTGTAATTGCTGAATGGACTACTTCTGTATTTATTGATTATCATAATTAGATTCTTTCAGTTAGCATTTGCTGAGGAACTCAGTCATATACTCTGTTAAACCTGCGTGTCATGCTATTGTTTTAATTGAAAGATTGAAAAATTCCAGATTTATCGAATTTGGGTAGTGTGGGATTTATGTCTGGCTTGTTATGCACAGTAGTAATAGTATAACTTTCTGTTCTACTCACGTTAAGAGTCATTGTTTTCTTTCACTAACCTTTTCTATGTTTGTCACTATTGTATAATCGATAACATAGAGCCATAGAGGTATAATACTGTACTTTCATGTTTACTCTTATTCTTATCCTGCAGATCCGTTCTCTGCTTGTCTCTCTTCAATTTAGTTGAGTTTTTGATTTTCATAGCTTGCCACTTCTGAGGAATATGCAGGTTTGGCCCCATAAACTTTATTGTGTAATGCATGTCCCATTATGCTTTTGTAAATTTTGTATCTTTTTACTTATTCCCGTGTCTCTTCATGTATTATATGAGTGCACAGGTTGTCAGTAATTGAGCATATGTTCCTCTTTGATGTTTGTCATTTGACCAAAAATTCTCAAGTTAGTTACATCGTTAACTTGTTGTAAATGGCATGTTGTCTGCGACTCTGCGCCCATAGTCCTTCAAACTTGAACTTCGGTCGAAATTTTTTGTTGCATTTTTTTATTTCTGCTGCATTTACTTACTTAAGCCACTGATGTCTCTGTCACTGTCCCACCATGACTGTTCATATTACTCCCTCCATGGCTCCACCCCATTTATATAGTGGGAATATCCCCATTCGACTTTTGGTCAAACAATATCTTGGCACCAATATCTTCTCACAATATGCAATATTAACGTATTGAAACTGATAATATGAAAATGGTTGTCCTGATAAATAGATCGATCTTGGCAAATTTAACATTTATCTCTACATATATTTAGTGATATTAGTGATCGAAGTTAACTGATTAACCACAAAAGCATGGCGACAGTGATTTGGGATGGAGGTAGTATGCCTTTGGCTTTGAACTCCTTACTTGCAATGTGTAATTAGCGAAATAACCTTGGTCCTACTTGCTGTTCTTGTTGTGTATTTAGTTGTTCGTCACATGCTTCATCAGCTCGTCGGCTGTATCCTTCTAGATCACACACAACTTCAAATATTGGCTATCCTTATAAAAGTAGGTTTTTCTAAAGTCACTTCAAAATTACAGCTGAAACTTGACATTGACTGCAGGCATCCAGGGCTAGGCTGTTCAAGGAATATAAGGAGGTACAGAGAGAAAAATCTGCTGATCCAGATATTCAACTTGTTTGTGACGAGAGTAATATTTTTAAGTGGACTGCTCTAATTAAGGTACAGAGTTGCTCATCTCTTGGAATTTGTTCTTCCCCTGTCATCATCCAAATAACCGTGTAAAATTATCTGCGTCTTCAGGGTCCTCCAGAAACTCCTTATGAAGGTGGTGTTTTCCAGCTCGCATTTGCTGTGCCTGAACAATATCCTTTACAACCTCCACAAGTGCGTTTCTTAACCAAGATATTTCATCCAAATGTCCATTTCAAGGTAGGTGCTTTGTAATTGTCTCTGATTTCCAATTTTGACGATTAATCGTTTTTTCCTTGTTTTCTGTTGGTCATTGATGGTGCTTGGGCTTTTCAATTTTCCTTAAGTACTCGATCTTCGGACGTGTACACACACTCAACACTTAATTTTATATTTTATGCCAAAATGTTTTTTTTTTTGAAAAAGTAGTCAACATTGACACTTGGACACATATATATGTCGGATACTTATTCCCAGTTTTGAGTCATATAGTTTGCACTAAGACTACTATTCGGGCACATGTTCGTTATTAAGCAGAAATTTATCTGGCCTCTTTTTTATCTCCGTTCTAGACCCCAAATTGCCACATGTCTTAGAGTTTGCTTGGATAGGAGCCAAATGTTATAGGACTAATAGAGCTCAAAACAACGGATAAAAGAATGAAAATGAAGTTGAATATAAAGAGGTGGTAAGGGAATGAAAGGGTGATGGGGAAACTATTATTCGTTTCCCATACGAGTTAGTGCATTACCGTGCATTGACATAGGAGGTGAACTATTTCTCCTGAAGAGGGGTAGTTATTGGCCAAATGTTATGAAACTATTATTTGTTTCCCATATGAGTTTGTGCATTACCGTTCATTTACCCTCGTAACAATGCCAATCCAAGCAAGCCTTAATCTATGAGTTGGAAATAAATTTAGGCAATATTAGACTTGGATTTGTCTGATAGTTGCACAAGTACAGTACAAATTCCCTCTACTCTTCCAACATCCCCAACTGCATACATTGATCACCAATTCTCATTTCAGACGGAAGTATCCGTCTTAAGGTTAAGACGGGTCAAATAATGACCCATTTGTATAGATAGGATAAACATCTTGTCATTCCCTAGACATTTCATTTTTGTCTTTATCCATACAAGTGAGATACTACTTGACCCGTTTTAACTATATCCGTCATAAGAGAGAGACTTGTTGTTGATACATAGGTAGATAGGGCATGTAGTAGACGGTGTATTAATGCTGAATTACAATAATGCCTGAGAATGTGAGTTTGTTTTGGACATGCAGACTGGAGAAATTTGTCTGGATATCTTAAAAAACGCATGGAGCCCCGCCTGGACACTTCAGTCAGTATGCAGAGCTATTATTGCTTTAATGGCCCACCCAGAAGCTGATAGCCCCTTAAATTGTGATTCAGGTATGCTGTTTACATTCAACATATCTCTTGCAAGACACTTTCTTCTCAAATATTAAAATGATCACGTGCGACTGTCAAATCATCACTAATGATATAAAATAGGTCACAATGTTGTAGCCTTGTAGGTTCACTACTGATGAAGTGATGATAAAGTAGGGTAAGCGTCGTAAACGATATTAAAAGGGTACCATAACTACATAACTACATATGTGGCCGATCTAATTTTTTAGCAAATTGGTCTTCTGATGATTGAACGAACTATGAGAATTTGTGGTTTACGTAGAGTAAGTCTTATTTGAGACCGTCCCACATTAAGCTAGTGTGAGATATATCCGATAAAATACTAGAATCTAACAAAAAGAGGAAAGAAAAATATGGAAGAAAAAGTATATCTTTATTTTATGTGTGAGGTCTCATGATAAGCTTATAGTGAGTCTGTCTCATAAGAATTGGTGGTTTACATTTAGCAATGATCTTTCGCCTTGAGAATTCGTGTGGGCCATTTACGTTTCCGAGTATAATGTGAGATAAAATTGGCAAATATTTCTTCTATGAAGTGCTTCGAACCTGCATTGGCAGATAAAATTGAGGATGATGTCTAAAGACATGTTTGACTTTGTATACAGGCAATCTCCTTCGATCGGGAGATGTAAGAGGGTTCCAGTCTATGGCGAGAATGTACACAAGACTGGCTGCCACGCCAAAGAAAGGATGAACCACATTAGTTTTGTTCTGGCGAATGTGTATTGAATTTGCGATGTAATTGCAAACTGCTTTCGTAATTTAAATAGGGAGATAAAATGCAGATACTCTACAACCTATCCCTGGAGAAGTGAAACTGTTGTGTTGTTGCGATTAGATTTGTACGTGTTTTATACAATTTAAAATTAGTTCATTTTGGTACTCAACCGTCTTACCATTTATGACTTTCTCTAACCCTGATCACAGTCGTACCCTACATATCACATTCGCAAGGTCATCAACCCCACAAATCCACGACTACAGCGACCACCCCTCACCAACTCTTAAGTATCAACACCAACTCCCGGCTAGACACTAACCGTGACCAGTGACGGCAATCACCACATTCACCGACCCCAATGACCAACAAGGCAATAAGTAAGATTTGAGCCTTCACTACACATATACCAACAAGCTTCTCGAGCTCGCCACAGTTAAGAGGAGAGAAAGGAACATAAGGTGGGCATAAAAACGGTAGCAATGTTTGGGGATGATTCATAAATTTATGATTAATTCATTGTAAGTGGTTTGTTCAGGTTCAACAAGCTTAAGCTAAAGGCAGCGGCTTTGCAGCTTCAACATTCATGAGTTGAAATTACTCGACGACCGAGCCAGCAAACAAATTACACAAAATTAGACCTTGGCAAGCCCTTAACATTTAACTTAATCTATCTAATACTATCATAACAAGATAACCACTTTGAGTGCTAAAACCAAGTTGATGGAGTTCGGAAAACTGAGCACGAGCGTCTTCATCCACATTTACCACACAAGATAATCTCTTAGATACCATTGATTCATATGAGATTCAAAGTGACAAGAAAAAGGTATAATTACACCACGAGAATGAATATATGAAAAGTGGAATGCAAACCAAAGGAGTTTGCCCCCAATGGAGACACCTTGGTGATCGAACTTCCGAGTCCCAAGATCAACTTACCAAGAGAACCAGTGAGTAAATGAAGAGGGACAAGCAACTCCCGTCAACTAAACTCCTGGCCAAAATCACCACAAAGCAACATCTTCTACCGAATCCAACCCAACCCCGACGAAGATAAACAACAAAAGCATCACAAAAGCCATTGTTCCAACATGTAAGCGCGCAAGATAAAGCCGGCTAGGCGACAAAGAGAAGAAGCCAATGCCACTAACACCCATGATCCAAAATAGTATCAGGGACCCTTTATTAGAAAACCCTTAGGGGACTAAGAAACAAAACATAGAGAGAAAAACAGTGGATGTTATAAATCTGAGAAGATGAATCCGGAAAGTCGAAGATCAACTTTATCACCAGTAGCCACACCAAAAACCCACATAATCATCCTCCCAAAGAGCCGAACCTTTTCCAACCGATTGAACAAGCCCAAATCTAAAGCACACAATACTTGAAAAGGAGAGAAAATAACTGAATGAGCATAGATGCACAGACTCCAAATTGCGGTCGCAGTAGAAGCAATCAAGTTGGGAACTATTGGATGTCCTCCCCCACATTTCATTCCTGTACAGAATGTTGGCTATGGTGATCAGCATGAGACATTATAATTCCAATGAAAAGCTTTGGAGTAGAAGACCACACCACTCCTTCAACAGGGTAGTTCTTGGATGCTTAGGAGATGATGACTTTGCCGGAGATTTAAAAAAAAAAAAAAAATACTTGCACATCGAGATTAATACATTGGCCAAATGGGTGTGTAAGTTTCTCTTAATATAAATCAAATTATAAAAGGGGCCTTATTACAAATATTAACAGTTTTTTTTCCCTATAACAAGTCAACAATAGTATAACAGGAGATGAAGAGTCTCTTCGCTCTAATGTACAACCGATACATAGTAACCGATGTTAGCTAACTTCGCTGATGAAGTCATTCTATACGATGCAAACAAGCACAAGTACAACAGATATCAAGTCACAGATCACATATTCAACCCTTTTCCAAACCCAAAAACAGCACTGAAGCGAAAATGAGAAGATGGCACAAGAATAATCGACGAAACTTTCGAAGCATCCAAATCTACCTTTGAACAAGATGATTTCTTGTATTATTATCCCTTGTATTAGTTGCTCTTGGGAGTATTAGAGGTCTACAGCATAACAAAGCAAAGAGCAACTCCACGACAAATAACATCATGCTTAGCCACACAAATAAAGTTTTCCTCCAGTACCATAAGACTCTTTTCACAAACGGGAGTTCGGATTCAAGATTTATAAATGCATCATATACCTCTGGAATACCTGCTCCTGCTCGGAACTCTGCCCTTTGTTCAATTGTGATCTTCAAGCAACCTGACGGAACGATGGATTCTCTATACCCTCTAAACTTCAAGTTTACGGTTTGGGATTCCGACACATAACCGGCAACAAGAGGAACGATTTTGAAGAAAGTCAACAATAATCGGATTGGTTCGCTTTTGAACCCCAACATACATGGATGGCTTAAACTAGCCAGAGACTTGCCATTTTCGGATTGAAAATCCACCCTTACCTGTGAAAAAGGAATAATATTTGTCAATATCAGTATTTCCTGATTTGATACTATGTAATAGATATCATCCAATGTATGATATACTCTTAATAAAGGGTCTCTACAAATATTTAAAGCAAACGTCATGATATAACTACGCTTAAATTGAATCACAATTCTTTGAGAGATCACGCGAATCTATGTCACTAGCCAACTTACTGCTTTCTTCAGTAAAGCAAAAGCTATATAACTAATTTGACTTGTAATCGAAGAATAATGCTAAATGTTCAAAATGTCGATGTAAATGGCAACACTTTTATCAGTATCAGTATATCAGAGTACCATCCAACGATTTATCATTAATGCCCATCTTCCTCAAAACTACAGCAGTACTCCCATTTAAACCCTACCAATCTGCTTCTTTTGACGGAGGTAATATAGGAAGATCATAATCAAAAGTTACTTTGTATAAAAAGTGATCAACTATTATTAGAAACACTTCAAGGTGAATGATGAATCTTAATTGGAACAAGTAGCACATCAGACAGGTTATGAACTCCCCTCACCATAGCAAAGCTGCTATATTTGACAAGTTAAGCTTATCCGATATCAACTAAAAAGACAACATAGGGATGTTTAACATCTACACAAATATACTGAAAGCCAAAATGTCATCTCATAATTCATCAACTTACAAGCCAAATCTCATTTCCAGGTGAAGATCCCTTGACTTTAATCCCAAAATTTAAAGCCAATTACTGACTCCAGTCTGATGAGTGATGACAATCATATAAGAAGGAAAACCATTTAGAAAAGTACAACAGACCTGACAGAGCACGAACACTGAAATACAACTCTTTGTAACAGTACTACATTCTTTGAAACCTTAGACAAATTCACAAATTGATGGTTGTGCATCACCTATGCCTTCTAGAAAGATCCTAACAATGAGTCTTGTATGAGATAATGTCAGATGGGAACCTAACACATTCTTCATAAAATCATAAGGTTAATAGGTTCGTCTCACACCTAACACCGTCTCATATAATTTTTCATGAGATCCTAAAGCCGACATAAGACGGAAACAATAATATCAGAAGGGGTAATTAAAAGCTCCAAAGTACCAACTTTCCAAAACAATAACATTGTCTTAAAGTGCACAAGCATGCATACGACAGAATGCTCATTACCATAAATTAATAGATACGAAACAAGCAAAGAATCAAAGATAATGTTAATCCCAAAAAAATGAATCTTTCCAACAAGAATATACCTGAAAGATCCCCAAATTTCGATTGTAATCAGACTCGGGTAAAACCAATGTAACAGTAGCCTGCAACTTTTGATTACGAGGCACAACCCTTACACCTCTCCCAACACTCACACCATCAAACTTATCCCCACATTCCATAGTCCTACAGTTCGTTATAGGCACGAAAGCTTCCGGCTTGCTTTTCGTGTAGTCAAAATTAAGCGGCTGCTTCAACTGAAATGGCTCTTCCACAATGAAAAACTTCATCATCACCCCACCAATAACAAATGCTAAAACCAGCAAACAAACCAATGCAGTACACACGTAAATCGACCAAAACAATCCCCACCCGAATCGTAACACGAAATTTAACCATGATTTATGTTCCTTTATCCATTCAGACAAAAAAGGGGTTACTGCATTACAACAAAGTTTCCAAATTTGCATCAATTTCGACATCATATACCTCCTACCAAGCCCAATCACATAAAAAGGGTTGAAAATAAGCATTAAACCGTAATAAATCGCCGAAAAAGGGAATGTAATTAAGCTAATTAACAAATTAAACTGAAACCCAATTGCTTTAACTAACAATTCAGCAAGATAAACCAATAAACTAAACTGCCCATCATCAATTACTCTCTCCTGAGCTACCCCTTCACTTAATACTTCCATTGTAACCGTAGAATTCTCTGCATTTTCACTCAAAACAACGTCGGATTTCGACGTCGATTGATCTAATTCTACATCAAATTCTGATAATTTTCCGATACCTTTTTCGGGAATTCTTGAATCCCGATGAATTAATTTACGGTGTGATCTCCGGCGTCGGATATTTTCGCGATTTCTCGAATCACGATTAAATGAAGAGGATGATGTTTCGGAGGTTTCTGCGCAATCGTAGAAGGGGAAATCGTCAGATGCATCGAAGAAATTGTCGTCTTCATCTGTTGATTTTGCATCTTCCATGAACTATTGATTGATCGATTGATTGAGAAGATATAATCTGGGGAGTTAAAGGTAGGGTTAGGGTTCCAACTTCCAAATTGGGGATTTTGAAGGAAGGGAGTTTACGCGGGTAATTAGGGGGATAGATGGAAATTAATGAATTAACATGAAATTGGGTTGAATTTAGTTGCAAGACACTATTATATTATGAACAAAAGTGATTTTTTGAGGCGGTCCGGAGTCGACTTGAACTCGAGTTTGGCGTAGTTTAAAACTATCTATGTGATCGAGGGGTTACTTCGAAATTGGTTAATCTTAGCACGAGTTCGACTTTGGGATTGTAATTAATTTGATTAAGTTAGAGGACTAACCACTTGTAAAGTTTGTGGAGTGGCTTCAATCATTTAGACTGTCTCATATTTTTAAGAATATTATTCTCTTTGTTTCGGTTATTAGTTTATTATTTTTATTTTAGGGTATCTCATTTATCAGTAGGTCTTGCTTAAGACGAGTCGGATCTTACAACGGGTATTTTGTGAGAGAAAATGGGTAGAGGGGACAAGGTGGGCTCCCCCCATGTGCTCTCCACTCACCCTTGATGGATATTTTGTGAGAGAATATGGTATCCGTCTTAAGCTTAAGACGGATACCTCGGTCTGAAATAAGAATTTGTGCTCATTTATTTGCTTACATTTCTATATTATTTTTGTTTTCAATGAGTAATTTAATCTCTCATTGAGATTATTTTCCACTTGTCATTCACTAAGTAACACCACAAATGGTCACATACTATTTTCTTAATAATTGCGCAAAAAACAAAGATAAACAAATGATCACTACTTGGACGGAGGGAGTACATTATATGATCACCCATGGCCGTCTCGATTATAAACGTTCATTAGTTCATATATGGATTGATTATTATGATGTAATGTAATAATTTGCGATAAATGATTTATGCGTTCTTATGTAAGTAAAACGTAAAAGAAACCGATTAATAAAGATGTTATCCACAAGCTTTTTATATAAGACGATCTTACATTCTTACCCAAGGCTCAGTATATATAAGAAAATTGTAATGACATTAAGATCACATATATAATATGTAAGCGGGTGGGATCAGAACTCAATATATATAAGAAAATTATAATGGCATCGGATATGCAATTTCGATAACGCACCCTATTACATACAGAGTATATAATATGTAAACTTGTTAAGATATGTAAGAGGGTAGTATCGAGTATGTTAGAGTATATATAGAATTGATTTTAGGACTCCAATCACCAACTTAACTTTTTAGTTGAGTTAGTTTTTTGACATGTTAAAATATAAAATCGATCTTAAACTCCAACCATCAGCTTACGTTTAGTTCTCGACTATCCAGAATTTACATTTCTCTATATCTAAGCTATGTACACGTCTAAAGTCGAGGTGTCTATACCAAGGCACTCCTCTACATGCACTACTCACACTTGTACGCTACACATACAACTCACTTAGATATATAATCATAAAATCCCCTTTTATTTAATTTAATTTAATACAACACAACATTTCTACTTATTAAAATAACGAGAGAAAATAAAATAAAATAAAATCAAAGAAAACAATAATGGCATCAAGTGAAGGAAGAAGAGATAATGAGAAAACAGCAGGAGAACCCATGACAATAATGCAACATGTAATAGATAAAGGTGCAGAAATGATGCAATCTTTGAAACCAATTAAACAATTTAGTCAACATGTTTGTACTTTTGCTTTATATAGTCATGACATGAACCGTCAAATTGAGACTCATCATTTTGTGAACCGGGTTAACCAGGATTTCTGTCAGTGTGCTGTTTACGATACCGATGATCGTAGTGGTCGGCTTATTGGTGTTGAGTATATCATCTCGGAGCGCCTTTTCGAGGCGCTTCCGGTTGAGGAGCAGAAGTTGTGGCACTCTCACTATTATGAGGTTTGGTGTTATTGAGGCTTTTTTTTATTGTTGCATGGAATTTTTTTGAGATGGTTTTACGTGTAGAATGGTTTTTGATCACTTTGTAGTAAAGTATTTGAACAATTAGTGGTTTTTAAGGTGGTTTTAATTGGAAGGTTATTCCAAATATTCGTACCCTAATATAAGTCGTTTAAAGATTATTTCAGAAGAATTAAGAAAGTAATAGGAAATGTTGCTTCCTTTTATTTGGAAGCTTATTCCTAATTTTTCGAGAAAATGAAAATAACATGTAATACATGGAAAAATGCAAAGCAATTTATAGAAAGAAAATTTTGATTCGTCCTCAAACGACCTATATTGTGGAACGTACGGAGTATAAAGTATAAACCTAATTTCATTTTACGCTATTGTAGGCTTGTAGCACCTTGTTGTGACCGTCTTAAATAAGGTTCTTAGGAGCAGATGTTAGTTACCTTAGCTGGTGCGGTACTCATAATAATTATAACTTGAGTTCAAAATCCGTCAGCATCATATTCATTCGCCTATTGGCTCCCTTTACACCAAAAAAATGTTTATAGGGGAGAATAGAAATATACTAGGTTCATGTTCGACCCCTGATAGAAATTGTAATGTCCTTTTGGCTCATTTAAGAGTGCATGCACGAGTTTTAAGTATATGACTTTGGGTAAAAGAATGACAACAATTGACAATTTTCGTTGGTTGTTTTGGTGACAGATTAAGTCGGGGTTGTGGGTAACTCCACGAGTTCCAGAAGCAATGGCGAAGTCTGAACTAGACAGCTTGGCCAAGACTTATGGAAAGTTTTGGTGCACCTGGCAAGTTGATCGAGGTGACTTGCTTCCAATAGGCGAACCGGCTTTAATGATGTCTCCACAAATGGAGCCTCCAGGCGTGATAAGACCGCCTTTGTTACAACAACGAGACCACAAATACGGGATCACTAGCGAGAAATTGAGCGATCTAAGGGTAGACATCACCGGCCCGACATTTATAAACCCGAACGCAGATTACTGGAAGAAGAGCGGGACAGGGTTTGCCGTTGATGTCATTACCGAAGAAATGAAGATGATCGCTCCCTTCCCATAATACGTTATACGTAGAGTAGAAGTGTTATGCGTGTAATCGTTAATGTTTAGTATAAACAATAAATGTGTTATTTATAATGCACCCGTACTACTTCAGGACCAATGTATGTTACCTTATTGCAATTTGTTTACTCCTTGGTCTTTTTTTAACCCCTTCTACTTCTAGAGCATGGTGTTCATAACCATGGGTAACTTAGTTACCCTTGACCTTTGTTGCCGGCATTGTAGTCGTTACTTGTTAGTCATAAAACGGTGTCCCTATCATGTCTAATTGTACTCAGAGCCGGTCCTGAACAAAATAGAGCCCAATTAAAAATCTTTGTTCAAATAATTCATTTGTCAATCATGTAAATAGAGAGGATTGAAGAGATGGGTTTAACACTGCATTGAATTTAAAAAAAAAAAATATTTCTCCTATTTTATGTAAGCTTCCCCTTACATTTGGACATCATTCACCCCTAATGCATCTCAATTTCCCACCAAGTTCCACTATAAAACAGTACGCACCGAACGTTCACCTTAAATTCAACTTGATTTTGCTTAAGGTGTCCATTTCTGCCCATTGCCACATGTCCGAACGTGTCCAAAGACCACGGACATGTGACCAAATAAATGAAGAAAATCAGGCATGACTTTTTAGGTGTCTGACACCTATTTGCGTGCATTACAAGAATTCTCATTACGGGCGACTATTAAAAGGCGACTAATTAAATTAGTCGATAAATTGGCGACTGAAAAAAAGATACGGGCGATTGAAAGTGATCGCCAAATTGGCGACTATAGCATTTTAGGAAATTTTACAAGAAAAACTTGGGCGACTGAATTTAGTCGCCAATTTGGCGACTGAAAAGCAGATTGGCGACTGCTTTATTTCAGTCGCCAATTTGTGTTATATGCCAGATTTCGCGAAAACAGGCCCTTCTCTCTTACTTTCCTCTTTCTAAAATAAACCCAAAAAATCCGATTTCCTTCTTCAAATCCGACGACCGCTTCTACTACCACTCCGATCCCTTCTCTTTGCCGGAATCCGTCGACCACCACTACCACTCCAACTATCACTCCTCAATTTCATTTCAATAAATCTTGCTTGTGACCCGTCACAAATGAGAATTTGTGATTTCATTTAGCGGAAATGTTACCTAACTTAATTGGTAAAATTTTAAAAGATATACTCATAAGTTTAACCTCGACCTACGTTATATTCAGGCCACGTGACACTTTTTATAAAAACAATAAAAAAAAAAATTACCGAGTAAAAGTATATTCTATTCCACGATCCAATTTAAGAAACTCTACAAAGTCAACCTCCTCTAAACCTTCTTTAATTCACAGTTTCACACCAACAATTCACCAAAACAAAATTGCAATGGAGAATGAAAAACATGTGTACTCAGTGTGGGGCCTACCAACTGAAGAAGTAAGAGAAAGAGTGAAGAAAGTGATGAAGACATTATCAACAGAGTTCAACGGCCCCGAGTTCGAACCCCATGTTACTATTGTTGGTGCAATTAATCTAACTCTACAAGATGCACTAAACAAGTTTAGTTCAGCATGTAATGATCTTAAGAAGGCTTATGTTGTTCATTCTAAGGGTGTTTCTACTGGTACTTTTTATTATCAGTGTGTTTATCTCCTCCTTGATTCTAATCCTCAGGTAATTAGTTAATTATTTGTGGGTTATGATTTAATTGGTTTTTAGGTTTGTATTTGGGTTATGATTTGTGGGTTTTTTTGGGATTTGTGATTAGTTATTATATGATGTAGTATCATGTAGGGATTGTTATTTGGTGTAGGTTTGTTGGGGATTGTTTTTTTTTTGTGTGTATATTGATTCGCAAGGGCAAATTGTGACGGGTTTTGAATCTAGGTCATGAGTAATACTAGCTAAGCAAATGTCAATTGACTTTGTTGGTAAAGTCATGAGAGGTCGTGCCTATAACCCGGGTTTAATTCCCGTCACCGACAAGCTCCCTCTACACAAGAAAAAAATGACTTTATCCGTTAGGCTCCGTTATTTTGGACTTAATTTCAGTTTTTATAAGTTCAATTCAATTCAACAGTTTTATGGAAAGTTTGGATCAATGCAAGTCTATTAAGTCCAGTTCAGTTCAGACAATTTAAGTCCAAAAAAATAGGACCTTGAGCTAGTTGACATCTAAAGTTTGTTGGGGATTGCGATTTATGGTTTCGAGCCGTGGGTATAACAAGTTTCTATTTGGAAACAACTTCCACTATTATTGGTCTAAAGTATTCTGTATAAGGATGACATAGAGAGACGATTTTCATATTGTTATTTTAAAATGTTTGTTATGTTGTTAAGAGTATATTTTGAGATGGGTTTGAAAGCCGATGACTTTAAGGGTCTCCTTTCAGTGTGTATGGATAAAATAGGTTACACTTACTCTGTCGTATGGCCTGCAAGTTGTGCTATGGTTAGCATGTTCACTGATACTTCTGCTATTTTTGTGGACAATGGCGGGTCTTTGTGTCGCCGGTTCTTGCTGCTAGCTATTGCATTTCTGTCGAATGTAGCACATAACCTTGCACTTTGTGCCCCTTAGCTGGCTCTATGGTTTAGTAGGGGAATGTTTTGAACTTGTGACTCTAAGTAGCTTGGGTTTGCCTCTATGCACTATGAATTATACTCGTACATGGTGTACCTATATCACACCGCTTGTGCTGTAATTCTTTATGTGACAATAGACAATGGCAAAGAAGTGTCTTTGTTACTCTGTACATTCAAACGCAGTAAGTTGCATGCATTTTACTAATCTATCCGTATATCACTTCCACTTGTTATATTTGTGCTTTAAGCGTGATTTATGTGGAAATTAACCTTTTGGTTATTTTGTTGTGTTCATTCAATGGCTGGTTTACTTTGCATTGGTATCACTATATCAGGATAAGTTTTGGTGTACTGTATTTGTGATCTATAAGTGTAAATCCAGCGATTTGTCGTATCAGCAAGAAGATTGTTCCATTTAGCGTCCAGTTGTTTTGGGGACTATTCGATCATCTTAGTTATCACCGTTAGATAATTTCACCATATCTTCATGGATGGATAATGGGATACATGGGTGCATTTCCTTTAGTTTGGCGGGCAGCGGTAACCTCATCTGATGTTCCCTGACTCCTAATAATTTCATTATGTATATGTCGTATGACTTTGGTGGTTAGCCGATATCAAAAATATTTATTCTTTACGATTTGCATGTTGATGATAATCATTAAAACTAATTCTTTTGCCTAATAATATAATTATGCCTTTTTTTGTTTAACAGGTTGTTGCACCTAGTGACCACTGTTGCAGACATTTTGGTTATGAACGACCCTCACGTAAGTTCAGTGTTTTGGATATAAATTTAAGATATGAACCTTAGTATTAACTAATTTCGAGAATTGGGTGTATCGCTTTCTCAGTCATTTCATTTACAATGGTTTTTTGTACAGCTTATATGCCACATATGAGCCTTCTATATGCGGACTTGACAGAAGATGAGAAAAAGAAAGCTCAGGAGAGAGCTAATGCTGTGGATGACAGCCTTGGAAATTTGAGCTTCTCGATCAAACGCTTTGCACTTTACCAAACCGATACTGAAGATAAGTCACTCAAATCCTGGGAAAAGATTGCCGAATATGAACTTGAATGATACTTTCATACAAACTGGTGTTCAATAGACGATTTCCATGTAATCAGAAGATTAATGTGTTTTTACTGTTTTTTCGAGTTTAGCATATGAATAAAAACTGCCGCTTCTGCTTTTTTGTGCTTAGCCTTTGCTGCAAACACCAACATTGCATCTTTGTGATGGCAAGTTTTGTGCAATTCTCATATTTTTTTTCACAAATTATACAGAGCAATTCTGTGAATTAGAGTGCACTATGTTGTTCTGTTTTCACTTGATTCGAGGAAGGTAAATTGAAGGGTTCTTGTAATCTTGTTAAACATGGAATGATAATCTGCTTTCTGTTTGTCGTAGGCAGGGGCGGACCCACTGCTAAAGCAAAGTGTAGCATTTGCTACACCAAAGAAAAAATTTAATATGAGAATATTTAAATTTGCTACACCAGTTAATCATTTACAGAATAGTGTCCGTCTTAAGTATGTGTTTGACCCGTCTTAAGTTTAAAACGGATAGTGTCCGTCTTAAACGAGAATTTGTGAAATTATAAAGTAGTTAAGTATTATGTACGTACTAAGTATTTGATTTTTCGTTTTGATTCATATAAAGACATCAGTATATAAAAATAACGTTAAAAACACAAACAAAATAGAAATGACGGGTTGTCGATAGAAAGAAGTCGGAGTGTACTTTGTCACTTCAAATAGTATTATTGTATCATAATTAACTATAAATAGAAATATCCATTTGGCTTTGGGTTGGAAAGTTTAAGTTCTTGCTTTCATTTTCGGCCGCCATTTTTGACATGGGAGGAAATGTGATCAGACTATAAAAAGAAATATCCATTTTCATTTTCATTTTCATTTTCATTTTCAAGTATAATCCATTTCATGATTTAAATAAATTTCAATGGAGAGTGAAAAACAGGCTTACTCAGTGTGGGGCCTACCAACAGAAGAAGCAAGAGAAAGAATGAAGAAAGTGATGAAGACATTGGCAACAGAGTTCAATGGTCCTGAGTTCGAACCCCATGTTACTATTGTTGGTGCAATTAATTTAACTCTACAAGATGCACTTAACAAGTTTAGTTCAGCATGTAATGATCTTAAGAAGGCTTATGTTGTTCATTCTAAGGGTGTTTCTACTGGTACTTGTGTTTATCTCCTTCTTGATACTAATCCTCAGGTAATTAACTCATTAATTGTGGGTTTGGATGAATTTCACTAATCGAGTTTTGGATTTTTTGTTATGATTGGTGGTCTCCGGTGGTATGGGATTTGAGATTATTATTTGTGACATGATCGTTAGTTATTGTGTAAGACTGTCTTACAGTATATGATGATCGTTTAATATATAAAAATAGTCATTTATTGATACTCCCTCAGTCGATTATGATTGGGACGGAGGAAGTAGTAATAAATGAATGTTTAACAAATGAAAAGACCGTACGTATCACCTTGTAAGACGGTCTTACACTCCTGGTATATAACTATGCCTTTTTTTGTTTAACAGGTTGTTGCACTTCGTGATCATTGTTGCAGACATTTTGCTTATGAACGACGCTCACGTAAGTTCAATGTGAATTGGATAGATTACTTTGTACTTGATACGGATTACGGAGTATTTCGTACTTGATGCGGATTACGGAGTATTTCGTACTTGCTATTGACTTGGAAATGGAAACAGTTCTTACCTTAATGATTCATGGCTAAATAGTTCTGCACTCATTTTTCGAAAGTGTGAATTGAGAAGTCGATCAAAGTTATCATTTCTAATTTGAGTGTGTTGTGGAAAGACTGACTTCCTAGCTTAGCTAAGATGATATTTGAGATTTGAGTGTGTCGATTTTTCCGTTATTTCATTTGCAATGGTTTTTTTTTACAGCTTATTTGCCACATATGAGCCTTCTGTACGCCGATTTAACAGAAGATGAGAAAAGGAAAGCTCAGGCGAGAGCTAATGCTGTAGATGACAGCCTTGGAAATTTGAGCTTCTCGATCAAACGTTTGGCACTTTACAAAACCGATACTGAAGATAAGTCGCTCAAATCCTGGGAAAAGGTTGCGGAATATGAACTTGAATGATGTTTTTCATACCAACGGTGGTCGTGAAGTATCTCCCTGTACTCTGAAGATTAATGTGTGTTTTTGTTTTATGTTTTTCGGAGTTCAGCATATGAATAAAAACTGCAGCATCTGCTTTTCCTTGCTTACTCTTTGTTGAAGACACAAACATTACATCTTTGTAATATGAACTTGAATGATACACACCAGTACACCACCTCTTTGGTAATGGTTAGTGCATATATAATCTAATATCTACCGTCAGGCCGTTCGTCTAAACTCCCATTGTCCCCACCTAGACCGTGCAAAACTGACCGGTCCGATAAGGCTGACCCGAGACCCAAAAATGATCTGTAATAGTAGTATGACCCAAAAGTGACCCAAAAGTGACCCGAAATGACCCGATTGTCCCAAAAAGACTTCATTAAGACAAAAAGACTTCATTAAGACAAAATCATGACCCGAAACGATCCAAGTCGACCTGATCCGACCCAAAAATGACCTGAACTGAAGTGAACCGACCCGAACCCGAACCGAATAACCCATTAGCCAGGTTTACCCCACCTCGTTATATAAACTTTTCTTTAGCGAAAATAAAATAAAAAAATAAAAATAAAGAGAAATGCACAACACCATAACATGTAGAGGTAGAATTCTGATTTATTCTCACAAATTAAGAAGACATCACATACTAGTATTATAGATAGATTGTAGAAGTGTTCCAAATTGAACTTACAAACAACTACTTGAAGGTACCAACAATAGGAGGCCGGTACACAATTATTTGGTGGCGACTTTACTTATGCGAACCATAAAAATGATACGGGTAATTAAACTCATTTCGAGTAAAATTATTTGGTGGCGACTTTACTTATGCGCCAAGTACACTCCTCAGTCGAGGCTAAGAGCTGACGAGAGTGCTAATGTCGACGGGATGAACAAATGTGGGACTTGGGGAGATAAAAGCAGATTGAGCAGTTGCCCTATTCACAATTTCTGTAGGATGATATCCATCAAAGAATGCAAAGAGTGTTCTATCAGGGCACGGTGGAACATTTGGTTGACACTGGAAATCACTTCTTACGACGCAACAAGTACCAACAACATCCAAATCTGGAAAAAAAGATAAACAAATGAATTGATTAATTTGATCACAAATTCCCGTTTAATAAGACTGGTTGTTTCTGTCTTAAGCTTAAGATGAGAAAAATGACGTCATTTAACGAATAAAATGTTGTAGTTAGTGTAGACGACTCTTGGCGATATGTTGAATTAAAATTTCGATGTTTTAGATCTTATGAAATGCAATGTATTTCAACCAAAAAATTGTGTTAGGTTATAAACTAACCATGAAGAAATTCAACAAATTTTTTTTTTACCTTATTTAATCTTGTTTAACCGTACCGAAATCAAGACGTTAATTATAACAGATGCAAGAAAGATAATAATTCGTATAAAACTTAAATAAAATATGACTCACTTGGAGGAACAGGAGCTGTAGTTTGAATGGTGAGTGTGTCAATGAACGTAATATTAGCACCAACAAGTCTTGCATTCAAATTATCAACAAGTGTTGTTAATTTCTGATTGAAAATGAAGACAGCTTGATTAATTTCATCAACACATTGTGTTGCATTATTCATTTGAATTTCAGCAGGAGTGCAACCTATCACACTTAGTCCAAATAATGCTATCTTCCTTGCTCCTAACGTGTATAGTACCTGCCAAACCAAGCAATATCAATTATGATATAAAGAGGACAATTCTAAGGCATATATGGGTGTTAACGAGCCGAGTTGATCCAGAGCTTGGTCTTGCTCGGTTTGTGCTTAAGAACCAAAACTCGATCTCAAGCCGATCTCAAGCTTAGTCGAGCTTGAAAACAACGTGCTGTTATCAAGCTTGCAAGCTTTAACGCGAGCTCGTGCCGAACTCGAGGGTAAATCGAGCCTATATATATATATATAATTGTTAATTTTTTTTTATTTTATTTCTTCCGATGTTTTCAATTACATTGTTTGAAGGTTATATGTAAAATTATTTGGCAAATTAGTGCGACATTTATTTGATATGTGTGATACAAATATATAATCATGATAATTTTTTTTATAAAATATATATGAACAATATCTTATCTAACTACACAAGTTCGAGCTGTTCGCGAGCTTTTCGACTCGAGCCAGTATTTGCTCGGCATAACTCGTTAAGCTCTCAAGTCGAGTCCGAGCCCAAGTCGAGCATTGACTGAGCTTTGATCGAGTGGATCTTGAGTCGCTCGCGAGCTGTCTCGTCTTATTATCACCCTAAACTAAGGCGTCATTAGGTGACCATTCCGAAACTCAATAACTTTTTACTCTTTTTTTAATTTGTGTATCGTTTCTTCAAATTATCAACGAGTAATAATATACAGAGTATAATCGTGTATGAGTTCTAACTTTCAACTTTTAACTTTTGATTTTTTTCGTGATGGGATTTCAAATATAAATAAATAAAGAATCAGTCTCCTGAAAAACATTATTTTATTAACTTTATTAGTAGACCATTTATGATTTAAATGTATGGTACAAAATTAAAGAGTTACTATTTTTACAATAATAAAAGGGTTGCGAAAAACATATAATGGAATACAGAAAAACCGTCTTTTCAACAAGTACGATATCTTATAGAGGTACAACAATTGAGAAATATACCTGAAGTTGTTTACCATATTCTGTAACAAGTGCAGTGGCAAATTGATCAGGAGTGAAAAGGGCCTTTGATGGATAATATTGTGGCATAAAGTAATTATTTATGTAATCGTTGCTTCCAATACCCACTGTGTATAGGCACTTGTTCAAGTAGTTGCTAACTGGTCCTCTAACAAAGGGTGCAAGCTTCACTTTCGTTACGACATGATTTAGTACTTGTTTTGCCAACCATATTCGATCACCCTATAAGAAATTTTGTGATAATAAATGTGTCAGATAGCGCCACCAAATGGTATTCTATAATACGGGTACGATTGATAATTTTCATTTTGGAGGGGATTCCTTTAATACATAATATATATTGTGTCAAGTTTTAAAATAACTGACCGACTATTTTCAAAATAATTTCTGAAGCAAAATTTTTGAAATATCTCTATTTACGTTTGCTTTTTGGACACTACTCACAAATGAAGAGAATCTTCAATATAATTTCTAATATATAACATAAAAGATAGTTATGTAAGATCTTGTTTTAATTAGAGTACATTATGAATATCAAACTTTTATAACTAGTAATACGTAAACTATTCTAATATACTACGTATTTATATATGATGTTGTACTTTAATGTGGGTGGCTAGTCACATTGCTTGGAGAAGAGAGATTGGAAGACTTTATAATATAAGTCAAGGGGTCTTATTTTTGTTTATCAAGTGGCTCGTCTCTCCTTTATAAGTCAAAAGGGGACTCATTAGATATGAGTAGAGCGAGGTATTAATAATTTAACGAGAAACGCAAGAAAAGGTTTAGATGTATAGTACCAAGCGTGCTCCAGATTCGGGTCTAATTCCACCTGATCCAGATGCGTAATTGACACCTTTTAAGCTTTCAAAACCACTCGCGGTGGTAAATGGTTGTATGTATCCTTGAATTCCCAGGAGAGTAGCTATTTATTTAACACAAAACAAGAAAGTATTAGAATTATATATTTGTAACTCTAATAGCACTAAAGGCGAAGGTAGAAGATAAGGTTAGACTGAGGGGGAAGGCCGGTAAGTAGATACACCCGACAATGATGGGAGACCTCATTAGCTCATCTTATTGTGACACTAATTTGAGCAAAAACAATATATATTGTCAATGTACGTCGAGCGGAGCGATAATCTCTACTACCCTGACCCTAGCCTAATCCATCATAACACGTATAAATGTTGAGGGCTAGGGTGTTATGAGCACCACTTATCATAACTTTACAAAACTAATTAAGTTGACATGAGTAATGAAAGGGAGTATGTAGCAACATTGATTCAAATAAGTCGTTAATTTTTAGTTATGACAATTACCTCACACAAAAATATATAGCGATGTTGACGAACCAAACTACGAATAGTGAATTGTACATTTTTCGTCAGAACCATTTATTTATCTTTTTTTATTCGTTTATCAGAGATATTTTAATTAAAGATAAATAAATAATGGTAACTGAAGAGTAACATGCTGATGGAGTAATAATGTAGAGAGTATAATCATGTATAAGTAGTTAAAGAGAGGTGAGATTAAATAGAAAGAGCTTAACTAAGCACATCGGTAATGGTTAAACCATTGGTGTATCTTCCGGTAGCAATCCTTCCCGGAAAATCAACACCGTAAGGTGCGTAATTAGCTTTAGCAACCGTTAGTAGTGGATTATTATTGCCAACATCAAATAAGGAATCGCCGAAAATGAAATGACACGGTACTATTGGATCACCATGCACAAAACTACATGTAACTAATACTAGCAAAAAAAACCCTAGGAAACTCATAATAATAATATTATTATTACAGTTATTATTATTATTATTATTATTATTATTATTGGTTATTGATGTATGTTGATATAACTTAGAATTGATGCCCTAAATGAGCAGGTCGATAAGGTATATTTATAGTAAAATTTCCCATGCATAATCATGCACGTCGATTTCGTATGGATTTGCTACACATGCTATTATTCTTTGGAGGTAGTACGGTTGAAAATGACGGCTTAGTTTAACCGTTTGGGTAGACTATATGTAGACCCTAATTACCCGATAAAAAAAAATTAAAAAGTTGACTTAAAATAATTGACAATTTAAACTTTGGCATGAACGCATTACTCCCTCGCAAATTCTAATTCGTCATGGTCACAACTCACAAGGTTATAAGTTTATAACAGGAAGAAATATAAACATTTCAAGGTTCGACATTCGCTTCATATCTTTAGCTTGCTTGTTGATCTCTCAATAATTTTATAAAAAGAACTTTCTAGAGACCCCAAAAGACCAATTCTAGGATAAAATGCCGGTAATCACAATTATATGATAAATGAAAATGTTTAGATCGACGGTTACTTTTTTACTATAAAGTGGTCACGTAGATTTTATCGTCACAATTTGTGACCCGGAGGAATTGCGAATCCTTGTTGCTTATGTAGGAACTTTCCAGGGGAGAATTTGTTAATCCCGGTGTAGGTGGTTCTCGGCGCTGAGAGGGGTGACCGTTCGATCTCTCTTTTATAGAGGGTAGGATATGAGAGGGTTAAACTCTGAATAAGGCGAATAAATGTGCGGGAGGTAGTAAAACGCACACCATGTTACTAAATACACCTAATTTTTCTCCTTTTCTAAGTATGTGTGAGATTTAGCAAATCCACAGTGAAATTGTGCGCTGAATTTAGCGTATTATTATATTCTTGTATTAATTAAAGATTTAGCAAGTAAAATAGTTTCGTGTATAAATATATTAATTATTAGATATTATTAATATAATATAAGTAGTTTGAGTTTTGGAAACTATAAAAATGATAGTCATTTAAATTTAGAAAAATAGGTAAGTTCAAAAAATAACTAGATTATAATAGTTCACCTTAAATTAGAAAGTATGAACAATTAGGTAACTAATCTATGTAAGAAAAGTTTTTATATATATTTATTAAAATATATTAATTTGATAGAATTATGGGAAAATATTAAATTTAACTATAAAAATAACCGGACTAGTCAAAATAATAATAGTAACCGTGTGAGTAGTGGAATAAAAGTATTAACATGAGATGCATTGAAAGATATCAGATAAATAGCTGGAGTAGTGAATGTTGTATCGTATAACATGGATAATAAGTTTTACATCTATATCATAGAAAAATAGAGTGAGTAATCAAATTAATAATAGTAACCGAGCAAGTATTGAAAGTAATAGTATTAAGCGGGTATGTAGTGAAACTAATAATATTAACAATGTGAATAGTGAAATCTCATAATTTTGTAATACTAATTTAAAAAATAAAATTTAAAAGATAAATAGAGGTATCTCGAGCGGATTCGGACACCAAACCTAGTTAACTTAAATGCGTTATAACTTTATCACAAATTTATTGTGTGTTTATGGTTTATGCAGATGAAGCCTGTCGATATCAAAAGTATTTTTACTTTTACATAATAATATTTTTATATAAAAAAAGGGAATTTGTTAAATAAAACGTGGGAAAATAGAATGGCCCATTTACAAGTTGGACGTACGATCTATCTTTGCATACAATTGTCGAATTTTTATTTGAAGTGGATTAAGATTTTTAATCGATTCGCAGTTCAACTTTATATTGCATGCGTTTTAATGCCCTAAGCTAGGGCTTATGGCTAGGGTAGCCTTGTGGGCATAATTACTACACCAACTTGACATGCATAGAATACTTGATAAAAAATTTATTAACTATTGGGTTATTTTTGTTTATTGTAGCTTAAAATAAGGTAAATAATAAATTAGAATGAATGAATAATAAGATAATACTAATTTTAAACCCGTGCAAAAAATGCACGGGTTGCTTTTAATTAAAGTTCTATTAGAAGTATATTACTCCGTAATATTAGACGTAAGAATAAGATCAACCTGAATATAGGCAGGTGATGACACTCGTCTTGTTTGTCGTCTTGTTTTTAAACTAATATGTAAGATATGAGTATTAGATAATATGAATCTATTTTTCAAATTAAATATTTATTTTTATCTATATATATACATGATTTTTCATTTGTATTAATTTGAAATATTTTTTATCTATATAAAAAATTCGGTATGAAATTTCATTTTATATAAATTTTGTAGGTTATATCTTCTACAAATTTACCTTTAATTAATTTAAATTTTTAAATTTATAGATTTGTTACATAGCCTTAGTTTAAGGAAAATGAGATGGCGACACCGGGTGTTACTCAAATTGAGCGACACCCAGGGTATTATTGTAATTTACTTATATATTTTGCTTCCTTTCTATCAAAATTCAAATTTCATAGAAATTAATGATAAAGGGTAAGGTAGGAATTTAACATTAATAAAGCTAATTTAACAAAATGATTAATAATAAGTTATTTTGGTGGAACAAACATGTACATTACTGATCTTTGTAAACTACCGAAAATGCTAATGGCTGGTGTTTAAACAATTGTAATTTGTTCTTCTATGTGAATGCCAAACATAATCAAAACTATGGAGTAATGCCAATGATAAATCTAAGTTCTACCAAGAACAATCTTGTTTAGATGAAGTGCCGATTTATCTCCACCAAAACAAATGTTAATTTGTTTCTCCATGTGAATTAAAACACACCAAATTTAATGAGCAAGTTATATTTCTACTTTTCGTTTATAAAATTGAACATTTCACAACAATATTTATGAATTTAATGGACGAAATTTCTGTAAGGTATTTGCCGTTTCACATTTGGCAATAGAATTATCTCTTCTTTTTTTGTGAATGGTAAACATATGATTTGATGATCAACATACATATTTTTTATGATATTTGTAGTTGTAAAATATAAGATAAATTTTAGTTTTAATTAGTAGTTTTTTTAATTTTATGTTATTAACATATTCCGTAATAGAGTGAATTACTGTTTAATCCCTATGACGTTGGCGCAAAAAAGAAATATACTTTTTACTTTTTACTTTTTTTTTATTTTTTTATTAGGGTGTCGCCGAAACTCGGTAACACCCGGTGTCGCCCTAGCACCCAGTTAAGGAAAAATGCATAATAAAACAATTGTTTAATCACAATAGTACCGATTCTACTTTAAAATGTCTTTATATAAAATATATTTATAAAGTCGGATGGTAGATTTGTAAGTTCGTAGGATCGTACCTCTAAAAATTTCCAAAAGAATAGTAGTATAAAATTCAATAATCGTATACTCTGTATAATAGAATCGTAAGATCTGAGAGCGGTCAAGCCTTTTTTTTATCGTAAAATCATAGATACGAACCCATGTAGGGTCGAATCGAGATTCTGACTGCAATATTTCACACCTAAACAATGGTTACTTGTCGAAACATTAGCTCTTACAAGAACTTCTATTATCACTCTCACTATATTTCTTTTTCGGAAAGATTGTGCATGATATTAGGAAGCAAGATCAATATGTCTCATACAAAGACACCAACAGAGAAAGGTAAAAAGAGTATTCTAGCTTCATTTTTAAGTAGTGTAATTTTCACGTACACAATTTTAGAATTCATAAAGAAAAAACAGAAGTGGGTTTGTAGCTACAAATGGCTCCAAAGAGAGATATATAGAGTGGGACTCTAGTCCCCCACGATGTGAGCCCCCACGAGTATACTATATGTAATTAGTCGTTCACCTCCTTAAAGTTTCCCGTCCCCCTAAATTTAAATCCGGACTCTGACACTATATGAAACAACTCATTTATTGTTAATAATATACGAGTGTTTAATCCGTCAATGACCGTGTCATAGTAGTAAGACGGTCTACTTCTATAATTCGTACAAAATTGAGGTTAAGAGTTGGCAAGAGTATTAATGTCGATAGGATGAACAAACGATGGATTTGGAGAAATAAATGCAGCTTGAGCAGTTTGTAAATTTACAACTTCTGTTGGATGAAATCCATCCATGAATGCGTATTGTGTTCTATCAAGGCATGGTGGAATTAGTGGCTCACACTGGAAATCGCTTCTTACTTTGCAACATGTATCAACAACATTTAAACCTGCAAAAAATAAAAATGAATATATAGATATATAAATAATATACCTGCAAAATAATAAAAAATGAATATTTATAGATATATAAATAATTTGAATTGTTTGATGGCTTTATCATCGCTAGTGTTAAGACTCAAGAATTCATCTCAGCCAAAAGTTTATGCTAATGGTTGGAATTCTAAGATTGATTTTATACCCTAACACGCCCTATTACATGAATACTCGTTGGACTTGAAGTATGGATGTAACTCTAAACCTCTTCATACCAGGGGCGAACCCAGAATTTCTTGGATGGGGTAGCGAATTCATAAAGCCCATAATTAGTATAAAAAATTGATAAAAATATAGTACATAAATGATGTATAAATATTACATATGACTTAACATTTTCATTTCATAATTATGCGCTTATTTTTGTTTTATATTTAAAAAAATTGAGTTTTACTTTGAATTTCTTAAAATATATAACTGTTAAAATTGAGTCTTTTTTTGAAAAAAATATATACCCTTTTCTCAAATTTCGTAGATATTTAATGTCATACTTATTCTAACTACTTTAACATATGGTCATAAGACACACATTTGAAAATCGTAAAAACAAACATAATTGTTAACAAAAGGAATCCTTAAAGCCCAGAGACAATGAACATCTACGATTTGAATGTTTACTTAAAATAAAAACAATACATAGAGAAACACATTTGAAAATCGTAAAAACAAACATAATTGTTAACAAAATGAATCCTTAAAGCCTAGAGACAACGAACATCTACGATCTGAATGTTTACTTAAAATAAAAATAATACATAGAGAAACATTAAATGAGAGAACAATGGCAAAAAAATAAATAAAAAAGAAACCAAATGTGACTTTAATGGGAGTTGAACCTCTACCACCACTTGCGCATTACTCACCTTTTAAACTTCCCTCTTTACCACTGCCATACATCAATTCCACTGCTTTTAAAATAGTTTTAATTTTACTTATTCTCTCATTATGCTTAGGTCAGGGGTAGCCATACGTCAGCGTTTTAAAAGGTTTTTTTTACGTTTGGGGTAGCGGCTGCTACCCCTTGCTACTCATTGGGTTCGCCCATGCTTCATACCTAGTGCTAATATTCTACTTTAGAAAGTGGGGTGGTGAGATTTGAACTCATACTACGTTTTGTGGTTACGTAGCCTTTTTATTGTTGATCGTGTCTCATTTAATTGTTGACCATCAACATTTCAATATGTAAACCATTTTGTATCGTTTATACTTGTTGTATGTATTACTTTTATATTTTAATCTAAGTTGTAACATCTTACATGCCAATATTTTAAGATCATATCGTCTCTCAAAAAACTTACTCTTGTTCCATAATCTTTGGCTTTCTAACATTTCATTAAGTTATTACGATCTTATCTAATGCTATCAACCTCGTGTAATAACGATATTAATCAATAATCAACGCTCCGCCTTATGTTATACCGTACTACGATCTTATATAGAGTTATAGACCAATTAATATATTTAGTATACATAACAAATTAAATCAATACCTGGAGGAGGAGGAGACGCAGACTGTATGGCGATTGTGTCAATAATTGTTAACTTTGCACCAGAAAGATTAACATTTAAATAATCAATAAGTGGTACTAATTTTTGATTAAAAAGAGTGACGGCTTTATTAATTTCTTCAACACATTGAGTGGCTTTGTTCATTTGAATTTCAGCAGGAGTGCAACCTATTTGCCCTAATCCAAATATTGCTATTTTCCTTGCTCCGTACGTGTATAATGTCTGCCAAAACAACAACAATTCGAAAATAAAAATTAAACTACTTCCTTCCTCTACGATAATCTTATACTCCCTCCGTCTCATTCATTTATTTGTCTTTTATATTCTTTGTAAGTACTCCCTCCGTGCCGGTCATTTGTTTACCTTTTCTTTTGGCACAATTATTAAGAAAATGGTAGGTACCATTTGGGGTGGTCCTTGGTGGATGACAAGTGGACAATAGTCTCATTGACACATCAAATTACTCATAAAAAACATTCTCAATATAGAAAGGTAAACAAATGAATGAGACGCCCTAAAATGAAAATGGTAAACAAATGACCGGGACGGAGGGAGTAGTATTTTAATCAAAGACAAACATATGATTGGAAAGAATGGAGTATTACTCCTTTTAAAAGTCATCTCACGTATTTTGATAAGTAAGCTAGAATTTATTTAAACTAATATAGACAATAATATTGTTTGAAGCACAATAATAGAAGGATGAAGAACAAGAAATTTGTATATATAAAATATGTATATTCAAATTGTTACCCCCTCCGTTACAGTCAATTGTTATTGTTCTATTCCTTTTTAGAGTGTCGTCTCAGTAAATTGATGTCATTTCTATGTTAGGAAGGGTTTTTATAAATAATGTGATTACCTAATGGGATTATTGTCCACTTGTCATCTACTAAGTGGAACCACAAATAGTACCCCAATTGCCCGGGCCGGGTCACTTCAACCCCACTTGCTACAGTAGAAAGAGTTTTCAAAAGAAGCATTACAACTTCTTAATCTTTGTACTTAAATGAAATGATAACAATTTACCGGGACGGAGGGAATATCTATTACTCCATAACAACAATAATTCTGTGTAAGGCGATCTTATACTAAATTCGTGTAAAGTCATCTTACAATTTTACCTACACGGCTACACACCCTTCCAGAACTTCTCTTATTAGGCACCCATGCTTTAAGAAGGGGTATATTTGTCTTTCATGGATTGTTTTACACTAATTTAGAGTAAAACTGTTAACATATAAATTTCATTATGTTGGAATATAAAAATTCAAATGTGAGTATTCCACATTGTTGGAGAAAGTCAGTACTCTTCCTATTGCCAATTGATTTTAAGATAGAAATTTTCTTATATTTATCAAGATCTGTCTCTCCTCCATTGGGATTTACCAGTGGTTGCTAATAACAACAAAAAATTTATTTGTTTGTTAAGTAGCCACCAACCAAAATTATATTTAATCTATAAAAGGCCACCAACTTAAATGAGTTGTTAATTAGAAACCTAAGTACATTATTGGTTGTTAATTTGTGACTAATTGCACTTTGTTGCTAATTGATAACGAAATTTACAGCCACTCCGAAATTAGCGACCTGATTGATCTATATATAGCATTACTACCGATCAATTTTCGCCTGTTAGCCACTAATTGAGTTTGTTGCTAATAAGCACTCTTTTTCATGTTGTGGTATTATTAGTATATAAGAATGAAAGTCTTGTAGGAGACCGCCCAAATTCCGATAATGAGGAACATGACCTAAAATGCCCTATGAATTTAAAAAGGAAATAAGGGAGAATATGAAACAAATAAAAGTTAACTATGACTATTATTTATGTGAGAGATCTCACATTAACCTCAGTTTGGCACCGTTTCATACAAAAATCAAAATTTAAAGGGTTGCTATACAATAAAATAACTAAGTAGAGGAAGAGTCTGTTTGGCAAGAGAAATAAGCTTAGCTTATTTGACTAAAATTTCAGCTATCATTTTTTTTTGTAGGTGTTTGACAATCAAGTAGCTTATTTACCAAATAAGCTTGAAAAGTTAATTAGGGTAGCATTTGAGAAATAAGCTACTTTCTCCATTTATATATAACCAAACACATCATTTCCCTTTTACACGTTACCAATGCTAGAAAAGCTACTCAAGTATGTAGAATTTGTAAATGGTGTGTTTAGTTATATATAAATGGAGAAATGATTTGTTTATTTCATTTGACTTTTTTTACTCTTTAATTTATAAAATTAAATATTTATTACGTCTATTTATGTCATTTTATTAAAAAATTAACTATCTTTTCAGCTAGTTTGCCATATATTTTTTTTACATAATCAGCCAGCCTCCTATTTTTTTCAGCTACATTATCAACTACCTTCACAAATTTTCGTTATTTTTAGTTTTTAAGTACCTTTTTAGATTGCTAGCTTTTTATTTAATTTTGTCAAATAAATACTATTTATGTAGCTCTTTTTTTATTAACGTGCATTAAAAGGTAAGTGATTAAAGGAAAATAAGAAGCACCAACCTTAAGTTGTTGACCATATTCTGTAATTAGTGTAGTGGCAAATTGGTCAGGATTGAAAATGGCCTTTGATGGATAATATTGTGGCATAAAGTAATTATTTATGTAATCGTTACTTCCAATATTAACTGTGTATAAGCATTTTTTCAAGTATTCATAAACTGGTCCGTTAACATACGGTTGAAGCTTCCCAAGTGTTATTCCATGGTTGAGCACTTGTTTACCCAACCATACCCGATCACCCTACACGATGAAAAATCGATAAAATATGTTAGGTGTCGTAGTTTTAATAGGAAAATGAAATAGTATCACCTAGCTTGATGTAAAATTAAAAGGCTTACTAATTGTGATCCTGATTCTGGGCGGATTCCACCTGATCCAGATGCATAGTTGACACCTTTCAAGCTCTCGAGACCAGATGCAGTCGTAAATGGTTGTATGAATCCTTGAATTCCCAAGAGTTTGGCTAATTAATTCGGAATAAGAGTTTAATATAATCAGCTACGATCATACGACATATTAGTGGAAAGAGGAGGCCAATAAAACTCACATTGCTCAAATTCAAAATTACGATGTATTTTAAAATCTCATTATATTCGTTCATTTTCTCGAATAAATTTAAAATTCTAACCTCGCTCATTATTAACCAGTCAACAATTAGCTTAAGCTAAAACTCATACTATTCTCTCATTTATTTACCTGTAATTGAAATACATTTCGCTGATAATGAAAACGGTAAACAAATATATGAGACGGAAAGACAAAGAGTACAAACATTGAAATATGTTAATTAAAGAATAGAGAAAAGATAATGACAACTTACTAAGCACATCGCTAAGGGTTAGACCATTGGTAAATCTTCCACTAGCAACATTTCCAGGGAAATCGACACCATAAGGTACGTAATTAGCTTTAGCAACGGTGTTTAATTGATTATTGTTGCCAACATCGAACAAGGAATCGCCAAAAATAAAGTGGCACGGTGTTTTTAGATCACCATGAACAAAATTGCATGTAGCTAGTAGTAACACAAATATACCTAAGAATTTCATTATTCCTTTGTCTTTCTTTCTTAAGATATACGGAGTACGTTTATTTGTTTATGGAAAATGAGATGGCCTTTTGTTTAATTTATAACTTATGCTTTACAAAATTAGTAAGTAATCTGGCTATATTTATAATATATATATACATACACTTACGTACATAAACCCTCATGCATGGACGTATGGTCAACAATAATGCATACCAATAAATTATTTGCAATAGTTATGGAGAACTATTGAGAGTACGTATGATATCTTAAATTTAGAATTTGATCCGAAACACGATCAATATAAATTAGTTGAAAATTCAAATAAAATGACACCCATAAATAATTTAATAGTTAGTCTTGCTTAAGACCATCAGACATTTAAAATAAACTATTATACGTGATAATAATAAACGACACAAAATATAAAAAAAAAGGGCTTTACTTTTATGATAGATAAGGCCGTAAGGGTTCAAATGAGATTTTTTTTTACGTTAGTCAAGAAACTATTCCGGTGACGGAGCAATGAAAGATTAGTTGAGTAAATCGTCATTGAAGAGTACGTCATACCCATAATTAAGTTGATGGATCCATACATGCAACCGATTATATGGTAACGTAGAAATACAACATACAAACTATACAAGCAAATTGGTCAACTTTGTATTGCATGCATTGTCAAGCTTTAAGGCATTGCGTAGTGTCGCATAAAAGGTCAAAAATAGCTTCCTTAATAAAATCATGATAATGACTTAATGAGCCGTGAAGAATTCTTCAAGAAATCACAGCTTTGTTAACTTTCGTGCAATAACAACAACGGCAGCATCGTCACAGCCTTAATTTCAAAATGATTTGGGATAGGCTTGACGTTTTTAGGTTATCGCACACTTCATAATACAAACATATTACTTCATAATACAAACATATTAAAAAAATAAAGAAAAGAAAAAAGCAAATGAGAGATGAAACATAATACAGAAATCATGTTAGGTTTCACTTTTCGTTTGCATTAACACACCGTAATTTATCTAAACCTTTCACAAGTTTTACGTGTTTCAATTATTCATGCTCTTGGAATTAAGGTTATACGTGAAAGGATGGTACCGAGAGTCTGAGACTCTCTCAGTACATTGTTGGTGTATTTTCATCATCACATGAAAACATGTATGGAACTTTTCATGAAAGAAAGAAGTGGTTTAAAGGTTTAGTATTATCATAAATTCTATTTCTTTTTTTGTGTTGATCAAGAGTATCCCCTACCGACAATTGGGGTAATCTCCTTAGGGATACGGAAGGCAATTTAATGGGTAAACCCCTCCCAAAGTTGGTTTTTTCATTCGCAAGAGTCAAGAATCAATCGTCTGACTATTTGTTTGAGAGACGAGAGCCCTTACAATTCACGTCAACTAACTTTAATTAGTATTATCATAAACTTTATGCAATCATAGATAGAGCGGATAACATTTTTGATATCCAAATTAATTAAGGAGTACCTAATATTATGTTACATACAAATATTATGTTACATACATTTACCTAACTTGTAAAAACAAATCTAATATACAAATTGGTATAGATAACAATTTACCGAGACAGGGGAGGTATCATTATCTGAGAGAAATTTCAGACAAAGATAACAATCGACCCAGAAGGAGAGAGTAAATAAATGATGGAAATAAATTGTCAATCAACAATCAATAACTCCTAGTAATAAATTGATAATCCCTTTTTCAACGTTTAATAAGATGACTTATATCATATGGAAAGGCTTCAAGAGACGTTGAGGCTTTAAAAGCAATTGCTCCTGTGATTCTGTTCACAGCTTCAGTTGGATGAAACCCATCAAAGAAATAATATGATTTCCGATCTTTGCATGGAGCTACTCCTTCTTTGCATTGATAATCTTCCCTTAATTTGCAACATGACTTTGTCAATACTTTAATCCCTACAATTTTCATGTAAAATGAGTTATATATGAATAATTATGATTTAACAAATTACCAAATCTGTTTGATCAACTTCACATATTCTATAAGTAATACGGAGTACTAAGTATTTTTGTAGGTATAACATCTGGTTTAATCGGAATTCGAGTTGGGTAAGTATAATAGGACGGTAGAACCCTTTCTGAGTATTAGTTAATATGGCTGTATTCCCAAGTTTAAAACCCAAAATCCCTGGTTAAGTCAGCATAACATTTCACCAGTTGATTTAAATGCTCACGCATAATGGATTATTATACGGAGTATGTATTATTGTAATGATATATGTACTCTACTAATAACTTTTGAGCGGTGATCACACCGCATGTAGCACAAATACGAACACGGATATGTAAGGGAAAGAAATCAATAAGATCTTGGAGTGTAGCCCTATAGGTGGTATCCAGGCCTGTCAAAACTGGCCCGGTTTGATAAGGCTGGTCCGAGACCCGAAATGTGACCCCAAGGTGACCTGATAGGCCGGACCCGAAGTGACCCCGATTTGAGTGATTGCGAAGTGACCCGATTGACTCAAAGTGGCCCAAAATGACTTAATTAAGGCAAAATCATGACCCAAACCACCCAGAGTGACCTAAGTCAAAATGACGCAATCAGAAGTGACCCGACCCGACCCTGATCCGAGTGTCCATTTGTCAGGTCTAGTGATTACCATGGTCACACGTTTGAATCTTGGCGCTGGCCTTTTTTACCTAAACATTTTGTAATAGACTTGGGCCTCGGCCCATTAATATGTCATATTTTCTAAAAAGTTAAAAATTGATTGGAATAGGATTTGAGCTCTTAGAAAATTTTCATGATAATTACTTACAAAGTATTTAGAGAAAATTCAAAGATTATTTATTAAAAAGAAATTCATAAAGGACCAACTATTTTTCCACTTTGTTACTTTATTTATACAAAATTTTTATGATTTAAAAGTTCCCGTATTTTTTATTTTTAGATTGAAGCTATGTATAAAAAAATTGTGCCCACCTTTAAGTAAAATCCTAGGCCCGCCCCTAGTTGTATAGGCGTCAGATAAATTTTTAAAAAGACACATGATTTTATAGGTGCCCCAAAGATTTTGGGGCATGTTTGATACGCGTTTTCTAGTAGGAGTGTTCGTGATTCCTAGTCTATTACTCCGTAGTAGGTTAAATGACCCTGATCCGCCGGTGACAACTTCAAATTCAAAAACATATATAAACAAACAATGGAAAAAAAATTGGAACAATTAAAAAGACAAACCTTGTTTAGGACCAGCAAAGATTGCTTCACTATTTATTATAGTGAATGTTGCATTGGGAAGTTGGCTATTAAGTTGAGGTATGAGCATCTTTAGCTTGGCATTGAACTTATTTACTGCATCATTGATGTCTTTCACACAAGGTCCTAACAATGGATGCTTAACTACACCGGTAGGCCGCTTTGCGATTTCCGCCAATGTGCACCCTATTTGTCCTAATCCATACACCGCAACCTTTCTTGCTCCGTTTTGATGCAAGATCTAAAGCCAAAATATCGATTATTCAACAATAAGTTTGATAGACTTTTCGTGCTCCATATTATGATTTACGAGTTTTTGTAAGGGGTATCATAAGGGCACATATTTAGTGAAATATTCCTCTGATTCTTTCTTTATTTGAATTCTTAATGCGTGCCTTTAGGGCATAACTTTAAATTTACTATACGACAACTCAATTTAGTCGAAGCTTGGGTTCGATATGTTTATGAGTCGAGATGACGACATAAAATTAGCATGCATGATATTTATATATGTGTATAGGACGTACCTTTAATTGCTTGGAATATTGTTGAATAAGTGCAGCAGCAAAATAATCCGGGGTATATTTGCGACTTGTTGGATAAAACTTGGGCAAGAAATAGTTATTGATAAAGTCATTGCTACCAATGTTGAATGTATATAAGCATTTTGTTAAGTAATCATTTGTTGTGTGATTAAGCATAGCGTCAAGTCTTTTAATTATCCTTTTATGATTCGCTATTTGCGCTTCTAGACTGACTCGATCGCCCTGAAAATCGAAATAATTTGAGAATAGAGTTAAGAGCAAGGAAGTCTTCTAAGACGGTATTATACAAGACTACTTAAAATTTTAAATTTAATGGATACCAAAAGTAATAATATGGCTATAAATGATGTAAATTGGTGTACCAGAAGAAAATGGTTATAGTCAATAATAAAATAGATACGTTTATTATGAAAATAAATAGTGCAAAACAAATATTCAATTGTATGAGCCACGATAAACAATAAAACGGCTATAAAAACACATAAAAGAGTAGAAAAAATAATGTCTAATTAATAACATATGCTTGACTTTTATTTAAAACATATATTATGTATGTAATATTGTGATTGAAACATGATGCATTATATTTACACGAAATAAATTACCAAATGTGAACCGGTTTCTCGACTAATTCCAGCTGAACCGGAAGCGTAATTAACACCTTTAAGTATTTGATTTTTGTTTGCGGTGCTATAAGGTGCTATATGTTGTTTGAATCCCAAATGTTCAGCTGTGAATATATAGAATAAGTTGTCAATAATTTTTTTCAAATAATTTAATAACTAACGAGAAATTTTATTTCCGAGAATAATTTATTAGTTATGATACATTCTATATTGCCATTTGAGAAAAATATAGCAACATATGGAATAATTTTTCTGTGTATCAAAAATATTCAACATATAATAACAAATTTGAAATCTACCAATTATATCGACCGCTGTTCGTCCGTTGGAGAATCGCCCTGTGGGACGTCTCGCCGGGAAATCAATCCCATAAGGTTTATAATTTACTTTGGCCTTGGTCTTAAGGGCATTGTTGTTGCCTGCATCCGATAAGGAATCTCCAAAAATAAAGTAACATGGTACCAAAGTTTTTGCATGAACTTTTAAATTGTTGATTAAAACCAAAATAAATAAAATGGTGGGTAAAACTTTGTACATTGTAAGATTAGAATTTACCATTGTAAAAAAAAAGGAAAAAAGAAAAAAGAAAAAAATGTCTACAATTGTAGATGAGATGTATGCTAGAAGCTTAAAATGTGCATTGTATCTAGTGGTTTAGATTTAGAGCTATGTATATGTATATGGCATATTTCAAGCCATTAGGTAAGGTTATTTTTAGCCTATTTACATACTCCGTACAATAATATCCCTTTGCTTTATTTATTTGTTAGGTCTCTTCTAGAAGGGACAAGAAAATGGTAAAATAATTTCATAGTTAACCTTCTTTTATACGTTGAGGTAATGTAAAAACATAAAGACATTAGCATAGGTTTAGTAAAAATAATATTCATTCATAATTAGAGGCGGCAAATAATAATGACACGACATGAAAACCCGACACGAAAATAACAGGTTTGGATTGAGGTTGAATAACCCATTTGATAACACTTTATTTTACGTATTCTAAGCCCACATTTCATCTCTTATTTGATCGAAATAATAACTCGAGTTAGCTTTTTCGAGTCATTTTAGACTTGTGTATTACATTAGCCGGTTAGTTTTAAATAATGCAGTAATATATTATTTTTGGATGTAGTACTGCTTTTGGATGCTTTACATTTTGTAGGTAACAAGTCCGATTGATAAGACGGGTTTAAGACGGAGTGAAAAGGAATAAATTGAGAGGAATGATGTAAAAAGAAAGTCAAAGGCTGCCATCTCTTAGCCTTACCAAAATCATTTCCATCTTCCTTTGTTTTCCTGCAACTCGACCTCATCATCTAAATAACAATCAAAATGACAAAATTTCCAATTGATAACCATGGTCCTCATTTATTCACCATTACCATACACTAAATTCATCACTATCTAAGGCCACCATTTTCACACACTCCACATACCCATTATCTAATTTGCACCCAACATGCGTTTAAACCCGACTCGGCGACATCAGAGCTCTTCATCATTGCAGCACCAGTGAGCCACCACCGGAGAAGCACCCATTGAAGTTGGCGTGATCATCCCCTGACCTCCTACTCCGCCTCAACTCTGACCAGTGGCCGTGCGATTCCGACCGTGCGGAACTCTTCTCTCCGTGCGTATCTAATGGAGCCTGAAGACTTTTGTCTTTTGGTCATTATTTGACCACTT
Organism: Heliosperma pusillum; assembly: GCA_022085475.1. Lineage (NCBI taxonomy): Eukaryota > Viridiplantae > Streptophyta > Magnoliopsida > Caryophyllales > Caryophyllaceae > Heliosperma > Heliosperma pusillum. The sequence goes on from JAIUZE010000039.1 coordinate 137,045, forward strand.
TTGTTGTCACGTGAAACTCTAAGATGAAGTAGCATTTCTTTTATTTCTTTTTCCTTTTATTTTTTATTTCCCTTTATCTTATTTTATTTCATAGTCGCTCCGTCCCGGTCATTTGTTTACCTTTGCTTTTGGCACAATTATTAAGAAAATGGTAGGGGATCATTTGTGGTGGTCCTTGGTGGATGACAAGTGGACAGTAGTCACATTGGCACATCAAATTACTCATAGAAAACATTCTCAATATAGAAAGGTAAACAAATGAATAAGACACCCTAAAATGGAAATGGTAAACAAATGACCGGAGGGAGTATTTTTGAGTCCCCATATTTACATAGGTGCCATTACTAACTCTTTCCATAAAAATAGATGAAAAACCCCAAAAAGGAGGAAGCCTCCACAACTTTCATATTTTGCTCACCCATTATTATTCTCTCATAAATACTCTATTAATATATTATAGGAGTAGATTAATATTACTCAAAGATTCAATCTTTTACATTGTAATCAAGATTCAAGTCTTAATCTAATTATATTTCTTCTTCATTTCTTATTTCCTTATTGTTGGTAACAATTTCTTTCTCTTTGTTTTTATTGTTGTTCTTTGTTTATATTTCATGTTCTTCCAAGTTTGAATATTTATATTATTTATAATTAAAGTATCTATCTTTGAATTTGTTGTTTATTAAATGTTAGTCTAATTAATTAATTTTCATCATCTAGTTAGTAATTGCATGCTTTCAAGTAAAAATCTCATCTTTATCATGTTCAATATTAAATATTCAACCTTTATTGATTTTATGTGCTTAGTAACCATGAGTAGTGAGTAGTCACCCTTTATAGGGTCCGATTAAGTCTAATAATGAGTTTTGATTGGTGATTGGTTAAATTAGCAAGTAGTGGTTTATGGGTGATTGTTTTTTGTTGGAGTTGTTTTGTATTGACCCCTTATTTGACCCTTATTCAACCCTTAGAGACTATCAATGGGAGTTGGGCCGACTTAGGGGCTACTTAGGCTATCAACGGGAGTTGGGCTTACGGTAGTGGACTTGGGTAGATTAGGGGATCGACTTTAGGTGGGTCATTCGCGGGAGCGAGACCCCTTAAAAGAGACTCTACCTTTTGGCTAGGGGATTTCATCCGCAGGAGTGGGAAAGACCCTAGTTGAGACCTAAATGTTGACCCGAAAATGCCTTGGACTCGTGTTGGGGTTATCCATGGGACTGGGACCCTTTATCGACCCTAGAGGCTACCTATACTCGGGAGGGTTAGGTAGTTAGTTTAGACGACATTGTCCCACTTGAACCCATATTCCACCGCTTGTTGATAGACCACCCACCGTTGTAACCCATGAACTAAGACTTGATCGGATCCTAGTCACCTTAATCTTGAATTAATCCCGTATTTCCCATATCTTATTTGTTTAGTTTGCATTTTAGTCTAAATATTATTATTGCAATTAGTTGTCATTAGTTGATTCAAATTTCCTCTCTGATCGACTTAGCTAGCAATCCCTTGAAACCGACTAGTACTCACATTGCTCTATGTGGAAATCGACCCTCAAGTGCTACTTTGACGACCGTGCACTTGCGGTATTTAAAACACACATCACCATTTATGTAAGTGGGTCGACGACACGAACACGACACGAGATTTAATTGGGTCGGGTTTGGGTTGAGCTCTTAAAACACGAACTCGACATGAATGACCTGTATACTAAATTACTAGATTTCATGCCCGTGCGATGCACGAGTTTTATAATTGTAACTCCTTTAGTAGTTTGTAGTTTTTTTGTCTGATTACTGTTTTATTTACCTTTGTGTATCTTTATACGAACATCGTATTGCGATCTATACTACTCCGTATATACTTATTGTAATAATATATATGAGATGATATCCATTGGAATATATTATATCGTTCTCATTAATTAGTTGTGTATTTGAACACGCTTGAAACTAATGTTAATTTCAAAAGAACTATGCAACTCGTCATGAAATGATTTGCTAATCTCCTACGTCCGTAACCTACAGTGTGTAAAATATATACTTCACTCGTGTAAAACCAACTTAAACATTCGTTGGTTTAAATTTTTCCAATATTAAAAGAACTATGAAAATCCGTTACGAATTGTTTTGATTAACCCATATCCCCTTTAATTAAAGTGTATCAAATATACAATTAACTTGGATTGAACCCGCTGCACCACCTAATATAATGCCAAAATTCAAATGTGTTTTTATTATTTTGACATACTTATGTCCTTTACGAATGTCCACAATAAACCGCACTATCAAGTCAATATAAATCGCTTTGAAATTAACTGAGTCGTAATAAACACGACTTATTGCTTAATGGAATATGGAGTACAAGTAGTAGTTATTACCACTATACTCTTAGCCTACCCACTAACCCAATACTCATAAGGCATACCTCTCGTTTTTTTCCCCAATTCCCAAAATACGACCAAACCCTAAACTCCCAAAATCAATCTCAATTACCTTTTCTCGGATCCGACCTGGGTAGGCGTCATCAATATTTATTGATCCTCCATCCAAGAAATTGACACGACATGAAAACCCGACACGAACCTGGCACGTAATTAACGGGGTAGAGTTGAGGCTTGATGACCCATTTATTTAAGTGGGTCAACACGAACACGACACGAAATATAATTGGGTTGGGTTTGGGTTGAGGGTTCATGACCCGTTTAACATGTGACACGAACACGAACCCGACACGACCCGATCTATTTGCCAGGTCTATTCATAATCATTGGAGTTTAAATAATTTTATTAATAAACATAGAGGTCATGTCCCTTTCACAAAGAGCAACCGAGGGAAAATCGGGAGCAAATGGAGCCCCCCACAGGCCCCACTTATTCTCTGTGAGAGAGTTTGATCTGTCACAAACTTACGACGGGTCTATATAAGACAAAAGACAATGCTTTAGATAATAAAAAAAAAAAATTCTTATTTATGCAAGTGACAAAAATTTAACCCATTTTAACTTAAGATGAACATATATATATCACAAATTCTCATTTGTGACGGAAACTATCCGTCGCAAGCTTAAGACGGATATCATATTCTCTCACAAAATACCCATCAAGGGTGAGTGGAGAAGCACATGGGGGTGCTCACCTTGTCCCCTCTACCCATTTCCTCTCACAAAATACCCGTCGCAAGATCCGATCTGTCGCAAGCAAGACCTACTGTATATATATATACTCCCTCCGATCCAGACCAATGGTAACACTTACTATAAATGGACGATCCACACCAATGGTAACATACCTTATTTGGCCCCAACATTACTATGTTATCCTTATTCTCAATTGATATTTACACAAAATGCCATTACATGACCCACATATTAACCCCACAATTAAACCCACTATTACATGGCCCACCTACCTTTTCCCTTTTTACCCCTTCTTTTTCCACCTTTTCTTAAATACTCCATTTTCCACCATGTTACCATTGGTGTGGATCGGAGGGAGTACATTATTACTCCGGATCTTCTATCCTGAACAAAAATCTTAACATTTCTCTGGAAAACCAAACGATTGACACATTCCCAAAACATCCACAACTTTACACCTTCCCCATAAAATGGGAATTCCAAGTTCCAACCATGCATTATTAAACTAAAATTGCACCAACATAAACTTAAATTAACACTAAACATAACATTTTAAAGTATTAAACACAACCATGGCATCAAAACCATCTACTCCTACAATCTTACTAATCACATTACTCTTACTAACACAACTCCATCAAACAACTTCCTTAGTTACATTCCTCCTTTACAACTTCTCAACTATCTTCTCTCTTCCTCACATTACCCACTCTCTCCTCTCGCGCGTGTCCACCCTCCGCTTCTCACGTGGGGACACACGTGGGGCCCGCCGGGCCCAATGTCTTGCTGACAAAGTCAAATTCGTATTGGGCCGGAGGTTTGGGCATGCTGTTGTCTCGTTGGGCTGGACCTATGTCAGGCATTACGCTTACGCTTCAAGTGGTAATGGTACGCTTTCGTATCGGAATTTTGTCGATTATTACGAGTCGATGAAGGGTTGGGTTACGGAGTTGGCCCGGTTGAGGGATGACGCTGAACGGCTCGCTTGGGTTGAGAGTAATTATAAGGATATTAATGGGGTTTTTAAGTTGATATTTACTCGCTTGGTCTCTGTTTTGATCACTTCTGTAAGTCTCTTTTTTTCATCGGTTTTTCTAACTTGCGCCCACAAGTCACCCGTTAATAATAAGCTTAAAATGAAAATATTTATAAGTTATTCTCATTTATTATAGTAAAAATTAAATCTATAATTGCATTTCTGATAGAAATATTTCGTTTATATTTTTCATATTACGCTTAGTAACATGTATACTTATAGACAAACGATCGTTTTTTATTAACTACAGAAAATTTGGGTAACAGTGTAACACTGTAACACAGATTAAACAAGTATTAGTGAGCCATGATGACCTGATTGATCGGCTCTTTTTTACGGTAGCATTTTCAAATTTGAAATTTTATATTGAAAAGGTTTTAGTTTAGCGGGTAAGACTATAATATCCTAGACAATAGCTTACGGTTCTAATCGTGTCCCCCTTTTACGGGAGTTGAGATCACCTGTCCCTAGACAGGGCAAAATGGGTTGACCCGACCCATACATGCTGGCGCAAAATCCGAAAGTGACTCAAACTTGCTTGACCCGGCCTGAACTTTAGTTGATCTAATGTTGACCCGACGTGACCCATCATGGAAAGACTCGATCCATAACTGACCCGATTCAAAATCTAAAGAAGAAAAAGAATTACTCCCTCCGTCCCGATCATTTGTTCGCCCTTTTTATTTTTTGTAAAGGGTATTTTAATTAAAGGCAAACAAATGATCGTGACGAAGGGGTGACACAAAATGTCCCAATAGTGCTTTAGCCATTAATCCTACAATGACCCGTTCCAAAATGACCCATACCCGAAAGTGGCCCAACTTGAAGTGATGACTCTGATGAGGCAACAGGTCACCCGAAATATCTCGACTCGACCTGACCCGAACTAACCCAACCTATACCCGACCGGATTAACCCGTTTTTTGTCCTAGTTTCTAGCGACACATCATCATGATGATTCACCTAACAAAATAGATAATACGGAGTAATATCTATTAAACTAATGATGTGTCACAACTCACAAGGAGAATGTAGTAGGACAGAGAATCCGTTCCGCTCTCCCTGTATCGTACTTACTGGCTTTTTGCCTTAGAGACGGTCCTTCCGAGAGAAAACTATTCATTTAATGTTAATATATAAAGCTGCGTTTTTTAAACAATTCGACCGTCTCACAGTTTAAGATCGTCCCACGCAATAACTACTTATATGGTGCAGGATCCTTTAAAGAAATTGTTGGAGGAGGAAATTGAAGAGGGTGATTTGCTCAGGGATTGCCTTGAAGTGGGTGGCAATGAACTGAAAGGTGTGTTTCAGGTTATAAAGAACTTAGCTTCGCAGTTTAATTTAACTGTCGATCAAGAGCATGATCTCTAATTTATGTTAGTTTCGGGTCGGGTTATCAATGAAGGATGACTGCATTCACGCATTGATACATTTTGAGATGAAAATGAATCTTGTAATGCACTAATGTGCGTACTAATATGTAGCTTCAGTCGGAGTTATCGGATTATGTAGTACACGATTCACGATCAAGTTCAAGTAAAGTCGTTTAATCTCTTTAATTTGCATATATTGAGCCTCTAATCTCTTTAAATTAATTTCAGTTTAATTCATGCTTGTTCAATTTAGTTCATGTCTTTTTACTTTAATGTAGTCTAGTTCTATGTATTCATACTTTTCACTTTAGTTTAGTTGAGTTTCAGGTCGAAATAATGCAGCCTTCTTAGTTAGATAAAAGACTTCTTAGTTCTTATAGTATAACAAATCCCCCATACCGCCATACTCATTGAGACGACCTTGAATGTCTCTTAAAAATTTTGCACATCTGCGAAAAATATATCAGAAGTATTAACTAAGTTGTCTCAAAAGATTTGTATCCTAGTTTCCGTCTGCTAGACTTTTCTTGTGTTTATATTAGTATAAATGGACACTTTGTATCTCATTACTCATACAATTTCTCAATAAAGCATATCTTTCCAATAAAAATATATACCCTCTTCGTTTCTAAAGTACAATCTATAAACGATAGTATACAAATTCATAAGTTGACTAATGCAATGTTGTATATTTTGCAATCCAATTTTTTCAGTGTACAAAGTCAGAGAACGGAAATAAAATATACTTCCTCCGTCTCAGTCAATAATTTACATTAATTATATTTTCTCCTCACATAATAAAGCAAACGCAAATTATTCACCGTGACAGGTTGAATACTTAACATATTGACATGTCGATCACATGGACATAGACCCAAGTCTTATTGACCCTAGTAGTATTACAGTAATACTTCAAATTTGATGATCATCTCATTCTTTGACTATAATTAGGCAATAAACGTGCAAGCTCGTGAGTTCTAAATTAATGCATACGCCATTGAATTTCCACATAGTAACCTTGACATTGAAGAATGCTGCTGTACTTCAGTATTACTTAAACCATGGTTATGCTCGAACCGGTATCGATTACATACCGTTTGAAAAAAATGGGAAAGAAAATCAAAGAACAGGGAAATAAAGAGCAAGACTTCTTTAATTCCTTCCTGTACAAAAAACTCTCTAGTAAAATCCCGGCTTTTTTCCTTGCCGTTTTGATTATATTCTTAGTGTCGTCTTCTACTACAATTCTATCGCGTTCCATAGTTCATGTCACACAAAAGGCGTCAGATGTTTCGCCTTTAAGGTCACATGACTTGGCTTCTAGTAGCAACGAGGCTGATTTCAGGGATAGCATTGAAATTGAACCTGGTAGGGTAACAAATGTCTCGGAAAATAGTCAATTATACAAGCAGAGCAAGAAAGAAGAGGTGACAACTAATGCTAGAGTAGACGTAGAACGGCAAATGTCGATTCTAAGGTCGTATAATGCAAAATTAAAGCCTGTGAGCTGTGAAGGGAGAGGGATTTATGTGTACGAGTTGCCTGCAAACTTCAACAAAGATGTATTAGCCAAGTGCAATGAAACAGTACCAGTGAAGGACCATTGTAAGTACTTGAGTAATGACGGGATGGGTGAGGCTCTCGACGAGCTAGGGAAGGGATGGTATAACACTCATCAATACTCGTTGGAGCTTATTTTCCACTCTCGTATTCTAAACCATCCTTGCAGGGTTAAGAATGTAGAAGAAGGTAAGCTTTTTTATGTGCCATTTTACGGTGGCCTAGACGTTTTAAGGTGGCATTTCAAAAACGTCTCTGACGCTTTGAAAGACACACTTTCTAATGAGCTAGTCGAGTGGCTCGATTTACAAAACTCGTGGAAAAGGAATTTTGGGTTGGACCATGTACTGGTCTTAGGGAAAATCACCTGGGATTTCCGTAGGTCAGGGAATGGAGCGTGGGGGACACGATTGTTGCAGCTTGATGAGATGAACAAACCGTTCAAGCTCCTCATTGAGCGACACCCATGGGAGATCAATGAAGTCGGTGTCCCTCACCCGACTCACTTCCACCCTAGCTCAGACGAAGACATCCTCGCCTTGCAGGCGAAACTGAGGAGTGTTGACCGGGTAAACCTCATTAGTTTTGCAGGGGCATCGCGTAAGGCTTCAGAAAGCATACGGTCTAAGCTCATCGAGCAGTGCACCTCAACTCCTGATAAATGCACATTCCTCGACTGCAAAAACGAAGCATGCCTTAGCCCGGTTCCTGTCATTAAGCTATTCATGGAGTCAGAATTCTGCCTTCAGCCTCCAGGAGACAGTCCAACCAGGAAATCGTTCTTCGATTCCCTTGTTGCAGGCTGCATTCCAGTCGTGTTTGATCCATTCACCGCGTATTATCAGTATGCATGGCATTTGCCCGAGGATTATCGGAAGTACTCAGTGTATATAGACCAGGAAGATGTAAGGTCGTCAAAGGTAAATGTAGTGGAATTGTTAGTAAAAATTCCATTAGAACAAAGACAGAAAATGAGGAAGTATATAATCCATGAACTTATGCCTAGATTGGTGTATTCTGATCCAAGGGCAAAGTTGGAAGTTTTTGAGGATGCATTTTCAATTTCTGTAAATAATCTTCTTGAAAGATTGAGAAGATTTGTATGAAAACAATCTTTTCATTGTGATCATTTCTTCTTTGTTTAAAGGGTCATTGACTCATTTTGATTATTTTTTGTTAGCCAAATTTGAAGTATAATGTGAACTTGTGAAGTACTTCATAAAAGTCTATTGGTATAATGTGAAGGGTACTGCTAATGCCACTCGAAAATTGCTAAGGCCGCTCACTTTTCGGAGAGAATGTATATACATTACTTTAATCATACATTCACAAAACTTAGTGGCATAGGGAATTTCCGAGTGGCATTAACACTTCCCTTATGTAAACCATCGAATCATATACTCCATATTCCTTAGTCCTTACTATGGGTGGTCAAATGTTCGGCCAGACCCGCGCCTTGGGTCATTTTAAAACCGGCCCACCCAATCCATGACGGCCCGGCACGGACCATAATAAAATAGGGCCGTGTTGGGGTCGAGTAAATATGGCCCGCCGTCAACCCGAATTGTACTAAACCCACCCTCAACCCGCTCTCGGGCCGATTCCGGATATAACCTCAGAACCTGATCCGGCCCGTGGTGACTCATTCCCCCCACCGGGCTATGTCCGGGTTCACGAAGCCTACCCTGTCCCATCCCCTCGTCAGTCTGGCCCGGATCTGCCCGCATGTCTGACCAGCCTTATCTCTTGCCATCTGCATGGTCAAATTGAGGTGATCAAATGGTCAAAATGTGCAGGCCTAACATATGTAGCCTAAACTTTTCGTGGGGTTATGCATATTATTAAGGAAAGATTTGTGTCCTCGGGAGGACGTTTCTCCTTACATCTAAAGGAAAACCAAAACGAAATAGTATATTGGCTTAGGTGTAAAGAGGGTCGTCTTCGTAGAGGACTTAAGAATTTTTCTTATTTAATTCTGAAAACACATATGTTTTACATAGAAAGGGCCTAAATATTTTTTGCATTTAACCCAAATTTTAGCCCAGCCCAACCCAATCCAACCCAACCCACATTTATTTAGATTTTCTGTTATTACTATGTCAAAATAAAATACATACATATTCCGCAACACTTAAACAAGTCATATATATACATTAGCTTAAAATATAAATTTTATATATCTGTTGATAGTGAATCGATTAAATAATTAAATATTTTTAGGGGTATTTAGTTCACCTAGTGGTATGTGTTTGGAATTAAACCAAATATTGTAATAAGTTTCGATTACCACATAAAATAAATTGGAAATGAGTTTACAGCTACGATACCAACATTATTAATACTAACTAAAGCGCGATTAAACAACGAACATAGTGTTTTCATATCAGCTAAGCTTATATGGCAAATATTTAAAAGTTTATCAATACCTTATTACTTTTAAAAATTGAACTATATAAAAAGTTTCAAGTATCATAAGTTTTTAGTTAGCTTTTCAATTTTTAATATCCTTTTAACTCATTTTTTCAAACAAAATTCATATGAAATATTTATAAAACATATGCATGATTAATCCGTCATTAATCATTATTAGATGTGATCCTTTGGCGGATGGCAACGATTTGCATGTCATTATCGGACCTTAATTACATGATTTATTGAGATGAGATGCATTTAAGATAACTTACTATTTGATGCCTCTAATCTGCCGTATACTTTAGGTTTTAAGATTTTCATACATAAGAATTGAATGGAATAAACAGATTGATTGTTTAAACTCGAGTAAGTTTCATGGTAGACGAGCATATCCGTCTACAATGAATTTGTGTATTATTTACTAGTATTAGATTTGATTTTAAATTATTTTTATAATGAGAGAATTCACGCGGACCTTTTTACTAAGTATTTACGTGATAACCAGCAAATTACGCACACCAAGTCGACAATCATTTCAAATACGAAGGTAACATGCTCAGATTTAGACAGCCCTACTCCAAGATGTATTGGCTAGGTTGGTTAAAACATAATTGTAAATACCACTATTGCCAGAATCCCGATTCGATACCATTAAACGATCCAAAAACGCTTGACCGATCTTGGATCTTACGAATCGATCATGATTGTATAATCTTACGATTCTGTTCATATGAAAATTTATGGATCTACGATCATAATGCGATCATATGATATGGTTCTACTAAAACTATAAATATATATTTTATATAATGCCATTTTAAAACATAAATTTCGTGTAGGTTGTATAAACATGTTCATACAATGATAATAAAATCATTATTTACCAATATATATCATATAAAAATATTAACAAATTAGTATTTTGATCTTAAATGATATGCTTTACCAAATAAAAAACAATATTTTGTGAGTATGTAGGATCTTACAAATTACAATCCTATGATACGATTCTACTGACTCGATCCTATTTAACCCAACGATTCAAAGTAGAGTCTCGATCCTAACTACATAACTACATTGTTATATACTATTTTTTTGCTTATAAATACATGAATTGTTTAAAGTCATGATCTACCTAACCAGGGTTCATGCCAAAGCTCCCTAAGTGTTAGAAACTCACATACTTCCTCTAGAAAAAATGGCGATCTCCATGCGTAGCAAAAAATCTAAGTTAACCACAAAAGTGGGATATATAGAACATGGTATCTTTGATTCTAGTAAAATTCTTGCATTTTCCCTTGTTGTAGTTATAATCATCTTCATTTGGTCGTTTTCGACAACAAGTCTATCCGATTCCATTATTCGTGTTTGTGCAACTACTCGAAATTTCAGCCTCTTCTGCGATACTCCACTTCCGGTGATCAATGTCATACAAAAGGAGTCACATTTTTCTCCTCTAACCTCTCAAACCGCGGCTTCTAACAACAGTCAGTCTAGTCCCATTGATAGCATTGAGGTTGAAGTTGGAAATAGTAGTCATAAAGTAGTCTCGGGGTCGTCTGATTCGTCTCCATTTACAAGACTAGATTACAGGGCAAGAAAAGAAGTAGAAAGACTAGTGTCGGTTCTCCGGTCGTATATTCCAAAATCAAAGGCCTTCAATTGTGATGGCCGAGGAATATATGTGTATGAGTTGCCTACAAAGTTCAACAAAGATTTAATAGCCAAATGCAATGAAATAAAATGGCTAGATTTTTGTAAATACTTGAGTAACCAAGGGATGGGTGAGCCTCTCGACGAGCTAGGGAAAGGATGGTATAACACTCATCAATACTCGTTGGAGCCGATTTTCCATACTCGTATTCTGAACCATCCATGCAGAGTAAAGAACGTTGAAGAAGCGAAGCTTTTCTATGTACCCTTTTACGGTGGTCAAGACATCTTAAGATGGCACTTCAAAAACGTCTCCAACGACTTGAAAGACAACATGTCCCTCGAGCTAGTTGAGTGGCTTGACTCGCAAAGCTCGTGGAAGAGGAATTTCGGGTTGGACCATGTACTTGTATTAGGGAAAATCACTTGGGACTTCCGAAGGGTTGGAAATGAAACGTGGGGAACACGACTATTGGAGCTCGATGAGCTTGAAAACCCGTTCAAGCTCCTCATCGAAAGAAACCCATGGAAGAATAATGAAGTCGGTGTTCCTCACCCAACTCACTTCCACCCAAGCTCTGACCAAGACATCCTCGCGTTGCAGGGTCAACTGAGGCGTACCCACCGGGTGAACCTTATCAGCTTTGCAGGAGCCTCTCGAAATGCGTCGAACAGTATACGGTCTAGGATCATCAATCAGTGCACCTCGGCTCTTGATAAATGCACTTTTCTCGACTGCAAAATCAAGGCATGTTTTAACCCGGTTCCTGTTATTAAACTATTCATGGAGTCAGAGTTCTGCCTTCAGCCTCCAGGTGACAGTCCAACCAGGAAATCGCTCTTCGATTCCCTTGTTGCTGGTTGCATTCCTGTCGTCTTTAATCCATTTTCCGCGTATTATCAGTATGCTTGGCATTTGCCCGAGGATTATAGGAAGTATTCAGTGTATATAGACCAGGAAGACGTAAGGTCGTCGAAGGTAAATGTGGTCGAAACGTTAGTAAAAATCCCTTCGAAACAAAGGCGAAAAATGAGGAAGTATATAATCTCTGAACTAATGCCTAAATTGGTGTATTCTGATCCAAGGGCAAAGTTAGAAATTTTTGAGGATGCATTTACAGTTGCAGTGAATAATTTGCTTGAAAGATCCAGAATTAGCAGATTGCATTGATTAGGAATTCAAGGGGTGCTTATTGATCAATAAGAAAAAAGTTCATTGTGATTAATCTTGTTGTAGCCTAATTTTAAGTATTGTTTGTAATATGAGTACTTTATTGATAATATTTGAATCAATAAATTCTAGTATTGCTTGAGGTTTTAATCATGCATAAGATGAATTTAGAAAGATAATAGTGACTTAGATTTTTCCAGATTTTAAGGTATTACCTCAAAATTTAGAGGTGGCAGATCGGGCCGACGGGCTGTGCTTTGTGTCTGCCCGTCGTGCCTCCCCCATTTTTTTGGCCCGGTCAAGGCGTAGGTAATGGGTGTTTGTGCCGTGCATGTGCCGTGCCCAATTCCCCACCCCTTGTCCAAGCATGACCCAAGGCACGCGGGCCTATGGGCTCGTGTCATACCGTGCTTCGGGCCCAATTGCCGGCCCGGTTATTTCCCAATATTATGGTGATTTGTTTTCCTTTTTTAGCCTATAACTTTGTTTAGAATGAGGCCCATGGACTCATACAACATGCTCATATCACATAACTTTGATCTAACTTGTCAATATGGCCTATAACACATCATTAAATGTGCTAATATCATATTATATGGGTCGTCCCCAATCGTGCCTAAGCGTGCCATCAGTCGGGATGTGGTCGTCGTGCCATCATTAAAACTAGTACCTCTCATAGAGGCAAATTTGATAGTACATGATTTGTAGCAGAAAATATTAAATATGCAGAATAGCGATACTTTTACTAAACGCGTAAAAACCTATCTTTAACTAAAATTCTAGGTCCAAGATTCGATTCGCGGGAAGTAAACTTGAAATACTAATTGAAACTTAAAACAAAATGATAATACATAAGTACAGAAAGAAAATGCTCGGGGTCGAAAGTGAGTGCTCCACGCGCGTAGATTTTATTACCACAAAAATAAAAAATAAAAATATATTAAAATGTTAATCTTCGGCTATTCACTTTTTGGATCAGTTATAAAGGACAATCATATAAGAGAGTTATTTGTGTTTTGTATGCCGTTTGTTAGTTTTGAGCTTTTAGGCCAAGGATTTTAGAGTAGAACGCTACTAGCAAATTAATGGCCCACCTAAAAATAAAAAAGATTACATTCCTCTTTGAATACCTTCTTAATGAAATTGTATTGGAAGATGTAGGCGAGTTAAAGTAAAAAAAAATTGGAATTGTAGAAAAGGCATGGGTATAAAATCACGATACCCGTTCTATCTTTTCACAGAGGAATCTAATAATATAATTTTTACAGTTTTTTTTATATATTTTTATATAATTAAAAGTCAAAACCTTATCAGTTATCTCGTAAAACAAAAACTTCATATATATATATATATAAAGTAATGGAAGGAGCAGTAACTAAAAACCGACTTATAAATTATAAAATAACGGTAATTATTGATCTTGATGCTCAATTATATTGTGTTTATATAGTAATACTACTTACAAGTTTTACTCATTACATAAACGAAAACATACGCATTGATCAATGAACATACATCGACCATACCGATATCTTTTTTTGGAATCACATAAACGATCACATTTAACAGGATCATCCCCACAACCATCGAGATCAAAGGTTTCCTTGCACATTACTATTTGCCCATCAATTCCTGCAAATTCAATCATAATAATCCATCTTTAATAATTTCAATGTTTTATAATAATTTTAATACTATATAGAGTATTCAATTATCTACTTGGTTTTTTTAAAAATGGTTTTTCGAATCTTTCTCTAGTTAGCTTCGATCTAATCGTGGTCGAAATATGATTAATAGTAGAGTAATAGGTCTAAATATATTGAACGACACCTAAAGTGAAACTAACCAAACCTTAGGCACATAAAATGAAACTAACTCAATCTTGGGTATCCAAAATGAAACTACAATCAAACCTGAGGTACCCAAATTGAGATTGTGCAAACCTTAGGCACCCATATTGAAATTAGGACAAACCTCAGGCACTCATATTGATAATTTTCCATAATTTTATGAAAGATATTTCTTGACAAAACCAAATATATTAATTCTGTCTTTCAAAGTTCTATATATTCCGATCTATAAACGGTCAAAGTTTTGAAAGTTTGACCTCCAAAAAGTAAATGGGTAGTTTGGATTGGATTGGAGGGAGTATTTTACTACTATCTTTCCATGTGGATTATTGACATTTATTTATTTTTTTTTCCTTTGTAACAGGTTGAAATGTAAATAAATGGGTAGATGATGGATAAGATGATGAACATAGTGGAAATGAAGTAAATGATAGGGTGAGAAAAAATAAGAGAATCATTTCATCCTCTGTTCGTCACAAATGAGAATCTGCCTCTAATTAATGATAAGAAACTTCATTTAACAACTCAAATGGTCAAATTTTTGGTGTTTTGGTGCAAATCTTCATTTTTTTTACCAATTTGTCTAAAGAGACACTGAAAACAGTTCATAGTTTCTGAGCTGTATAATAATGTTTTCGAGTTTTGTTATAAAGTTTATGATTTCATTAATTTAACATTAAATAAACTAAACTTTAAACAAACTTAGAAAAAATACACATAAACTTCATTAGATATAGGTTAGTTGTACAATACAATTATACCTCTGGAGGTATAATAATATTTGTGCACTTTCTATAGTAATTTGTCCACATTTCCTATCTTTTTTTACTAATTTATCAATTTGGCCTTTTATCATGTACTTGCAGAGTACACGTTGAAAAACCGTATAAAAAAACACAAAAGCTTATACTCCGTCCCTCATAAACTAATGAGAGTCAAGTTTAATAAACAAACATGTTTGTCATGCTTATACTTCACAAACCATAGCATGCAATTATGCAAATACGAAGTATTTTAATTAAAAGTTAACAAATGAATGGAAAAGAGAGATTACATAGCATTTAACAAATGAAATGAAAGCAAATAAGAAGAACCGTTGATTAAAACCTGTAGAAAAGATAAATAGGAACATGAGGAATGCTGCCATGATCATATTTTTCGACATCTTTGAATATACGAATAAGAAATTGCACTATTTTTTTAGAGTGTTTCTAGCTATTAATCAATGTTGTTTGATTTAAAACTTAAAACTACAACTCTATTGATGATATTGCAGGACTGCATCAAGCTCCAGCTCTGCCTGCGCCAAGCTCTGCACACTGTAGGACCATAATACAAAACAAATAAGACCTGCAGGAATCTTCTTCTTATTGTACATATACTGATTGCTTCCTCTAGAAAGATCTGTAACAGAATTGGTCAACCACTGGTCAACCCCTGTAACAGAATTGGTCAACTACTGTAACAGAATTAGTTTGACTCAGGTTGATGTAAATATCTAGCATTAGCAAATCAGTTAGAATAATCCTGTATATAAGTACCTTGATAGAACTAACAATGTAACTTAATGATTCATAATAAAATCTTCTTTTATTTAGCTTTCTCTCACTAAAATCATTAGCATTTTCCTTTCTGAATTGTTGAAGCTTTCTTGTGTTTAACAATGGAGATCATGAAGAACTACTTTTCTTCATGGTATCAGAGCTGCAAGGTTTGATCCTAGCAGTTTTCTGCTTTTTGTTTCTTTCATAATTTTAAAATCCGCTGCAAATTTTTCAATTTTTTTTTAGTTCTTCATATAATTCAGTACTTCTTACTTAAAAAAAAACTTCAACAATTAAGTGCAATTCTGCAAAATTGGAGTTATTTCAATGGCAATTGAAGATTCTGCTGCTTCTGCACCAATTTCTGGCATTAGTACTGGCGTTATTGGAATGCAAGATCCTTTGTATCTTGCTCCTGGAGACATTTCTGGTTTACACCTCACTTCTTCACCTTTTAATGGAAAACATTACTTGAAATGGTCAAGAGCTGTGAAAATGGCGCTAATTTCCAAGAATAAGCTTGGATTTGTTAATGGAAAGTATCCTAAACCTGATGAAACGTCAGCAATATATCAAGACTGGATTAGAGTTGATTACAATGTGATGTGCTGGATTCTACATTCTTTGGTGCCAGAAATCTCAGAGAGTTTATTGTATGTGCAGTCTTCAAAACAACTGTGGGATGAGATAAAGGAACGATACAGTCAAGCGAATGCTCCATTTTTGTATCAGCTAAGGAAAGATGTCATGCAGACAATTCAAGACAATAATCAATCTGTTGCTGAATATTTTGGTAAATTGAAATCAGTGTGGGAAGATTTACAGAGTTTGGATAGTCTTCCTGAATGTGAATGTGGAGTTTTGAGCAAATGTTCTTGCAGTTTGTTGAAGAAAATACTTGAGAGAGATAACAGACACAAGCTTATTGATTTCTTAATGGGATTAGACAAGAAATATGAAGTTGTTAGGAGCCAGATCTTAGCTTCTGACCCCTTACCTACAGTCAATCAAGCTTTTTTTAGGATTCAGCAGATTGAGATGCAGAAAAGCATTACATCCAATGATAAAGGAAAGTCTCATGTGCATGAGGACATGGCCTTAGCAGTTAACAAACCTTTCTTTCAAAAGTTCCAGAGAGATGTATGTCAGCTCCTATTGTACAAAAGATGGACACACTGTTAGTCGATGTTACCTACTTCATGGATATCCTACTCAAGGCCAAAGAAATTACAGAGGCAATGGAGGGCGCAGATATGCTGCTAATGTAGAAAGGAGCCAAATCAGTCCATTTGATCATGATTCAGATTCTCCATGCCATCAATCTGATGATGAGACTCAAGTTAATCCTGCTATGATGAAAGCAGTATTCAAGGAATTTCTTAAGGTTGTGAAGTCAGGTGAAATTCCAGAACTTCAGACAAGAGGAGACTGCTCTCAAAGTTCACAATCTGTGAATTTTGCAGGTACTCTTCTTGCTACTACTGTTGGTCACTCAGTAGTTGATAACATTGATAATTCACCTGACTTACAGTGCTGGATTTTTGACTTTGGTGCATCAGATCATATGACCTATGATCAGAGTTTGCTAATGTCTATAAGGACTTTGGCTCATCCTATTCATATCACATTACCAGATGGTAACATTAAGATTGTTAGTAAGGTTAGGGATGTCATTTTGACCAATGACTTAATTTTGAGAAATGTGCTTTTCCTGCCAGAGTTTAAACACCATCTCTTGTCTGTAGGAAGGTTGCTTCATGATAATGGTCTACATGCTATATTTTCTGATACTGCATGTATTTTACAGGACCCTATCACTGAGAGAACTGTGTGTGTTGGAAAGAAGTTGGGAGGAGTCTATAAGCTTCAGTTTGGTAGATATAAAGTTTCTAATAAGCATCAATGTAATAACAGTTGCATTTTTAGTACAGTATGTGCTGCTAGTTCTTCCTTTAGTAATGCAGATGTACATCTGGCACATTCCAGATTAGGTCATGTTTCTTTGTCAAAATTACTCCATGTACCTATGTACTCTGCTGTTAATGTCAATAAAATTCACAATTTTCATTGTGAAACTTGCATTATGGCTAAGCACCACAAATTACCCTATCCAGTCAGTACTTCTATGGCCAAAGCTCCTTTTGATCTCATTCATGTAGACTTGTGAGGTCCTTATAAACTCAAATCTATCACTGGTGCCTCATATTTTTTTACTATAGTGGATGATCACAGCAGAGTTACATGGACCACTCTCCTTAAAAACAAAACAGAAGTAGTCTCCACTCTTGCTCAATTTCTGATCTATGTTAACACTCAGTTTCAGTCCAAAGTAAAGGTCGTCAGGAGTGACAATGAGACTGAGGTTGTGCAAAACACTTGTCATCACTTGTTTATTACTCATGGGATAATCCATCAAAAGAGTTTACCTGGGAATCCTCAACAAAATGGGAGAGTAGAGAGGAAGCATAGACACCTTTTAGACACTGCAAGGGCTTTAAGATTGCAAGCTAATTTACCTAAGAAATTTTGGGGTGAGTTAGTCTTGGCTGCTACTCATCTAATCAACTTAATGCCATCTTCTGTTCTCCAGTGGAAAGTACCTGTTGAAATTTTACTTGGGAGAGCTGCAGATTATGAACATTTGAGGGTAATAGGTAGTCTGTGTTATGCAGCTGTCAAAACACCAGATAAACTTGAACCTAGAGCAAGAAAATGTGTTCATTTAGGTTATCCTTTTGGTAAAAAAGGGTACAAGTTATATGATCTAGCATCTCATAAGATCATAGTTAGTAGGGATGTTCTTTTTCGAGAACATATCTTCCCATTTCAGTCTGTTGAATCATCTTCTGAAGATGCAGCTGTCACATCTTCTCCTTCTGAGTCCTTTCTTCCTCTTATTCAACCTCATTGCCCTGATGATCATATTTTTGATTCAATACACAGTAATACTCTTGTTCATAATACACCACATATTAACATACTATCTCCTAATAATAATAATCTTCATAATATTTCACCTATTCATACAATAACACCTCCTAATCTTTCTGATGACACTACTCCCATACATAATTCATCCACCAATTCCCCATCTAGTCTAAATAATATTTTTCCAAACTTTTCCAATATTGATGATATTACTAATTTCCAAAACAATAATAGTCCATCGTCTCACAGTCATACTGACACTACTTCAAGTACTTCAGTTACTCCCAGTCCTATGCTGCAATCAGGACTGCCATCCAGGCAATCTGTTCGCCCAAGACAATCATCCACACGGCTCAAAGATTATGACTGCAAAGGAATTCCAAAGTCTTTGCTTCTTAATCCTGTGTTACCCACTGTTTCATCACCTACTGAAGACATCTCAGTCTCTTTCACAGCTTTAAAGGAACTTGATTTGTCAGAATATTCTTCTGAATATATTGCATCCTTCAATGATGTCTTGGATGTTTATGAACCTTCAAGCTATCATCAAGCCAAGAATGATCCTCACTGGGTTAATGCTATGGCTAAAGAACTTCAGGCATTGGAAAATAATCAGACCTGGATCTTGACCACTTTGCCTCCAGGCAAGAAAGCCATTGGGGCTAAGTGGGTATACAAGGTTAAATTCAAACCTGATGGGACAGTGGAACGTTATAAAGCCAGATTAGTGGCTAAAGGATATAATCAGGTGGAAGGCAAAGACTATAAGCACACTTTCAGCCATGTTGCCAAGTTCACTAGTGTCAGATCCTTGATTGCCATTGCTGCTATTAAAGGTTGGGATCTTCATCAGTTAGACATCAACAATGCCTTTTTACATGGATTTCTTGATGAAGAGGTTTACATGGAGGTTCCACAAGGATATACAAAACATAAGCCAAATGAAGTCTGTCTCCTCAAACGGTCCTTGTATGGTTTAAAGCAGGCTTCAAGGCAATGGAACCTTGAGCTGACTAAATTCCTCATACACCATGGCTTTACTCAATCCAAGGAAGATTATTCCTTGTTTACTAGACATAGTCCTGATGGTTTCTTTACTGCTATCTTGGTTTATGTGGATGATCTCCTTATCACTGGAGATGATGTCCAAGGCATTCGTTCTATTAAAACCTTATTGGATACAACATTCACAATCAAGGATTTGGGTTTCTTACGGTATTTTCTTGGGATTGAGGTTGCTAGATCCAAGGCAGGAATCATACTGAACCAGAGAAAGTATATTTGTGACATCCTCAAAGATACACAAATGATCAATTGCAAATCTGTAGTTTTTCCTTTTCCCAGGGGTTCCAAATTGTCTGTTGATGAAGGGGATTTGTTGTCTCAACCAGAAGATTACAGAAGATTAGTTGGAAGATTACTCTACTTGAATCTCACTAGACAAGATATCTCTTACTCTGTTCAACAGTTGAGCCAGTTTCTCACTGCACCTCGACTACCTCATATGCAAGCTGCCTTGCATTTGGTTAGGTATCTCAAACATACCTTAAACATGGGACTTTTTTACTCTGCTGATAGTGAGTTTGTTCTCACTAGCTACAGTGATGCAGACTGGGGGACTTGTGCCTTCAGTGGGAGGTCTCTCACTGGGTTTTGTGTTTTCTTAGGCAATTCTCTCATCTCCTGGAAAACTAAAAAACAAAACACAGTAAGTAAGTCGTCTGCTGAATCTGAGTATCGCAGCATGAGCCAGACTTCAAGTGAGATAGTGTGGATTGAAGCGTTACTGCATAATTTCAAGGTTCATGTTCCTCTACCTATTACACTTCATTGTGACAATAAAGCTGCACAACATATCGCTGCTAATCCAGTCTTCCACGAGCGAACAAAGCACCTAAAGTTGGATTGCCATTATATTAGGGAACGCATAAATGAAGGTTTGATTCAGACCAAACATGTAGGGACTGCTTCCCAGATTGCAGATGTCTTAACCAAGGGTCTTGGAGAAGCACAACACAATTATTTTTGTCTCAAGTTGGGTCTTGTTCTTAATCCACCAATTCCAACTTGAGAGGGGGGTATTGATGATATTGCAGGACTGCATCAAGCTCCAGCTCTGCCTGCGCCAAGCTCTGCACACTGCAGGACCATAATACAAAACAAATAAGACCTGCAGGAATCTTCTTCTTATTGTACATATACTGATTGCTTCCTCTAGAAAGATCTGTAACAGAATTGGTCAACCACTGGTCAACCCCTGTAACAGAATTGGTCAACTACTGTAACATAATTAGTTTGACTCAGGTTGATGTAAATATCTAGCATTAGCAAATCAGTTAGAATAATCCTGTATATAAGTACCTTGATAGAACTAACAATGTAACTTAATGATTCATAATAAAATCTTCTTTTATTTAGCTTTCTCTCACTAAAATCATTAGCATTTTCCTTTCTGAATTGTTGAAGCTTTCTTGTGTTTAACAATGGAGATCATGAAGAACTACTTTTCTTCAAACTCTATTTATATCACAAACATACGACATTTTGTTTGCGAGTAAGTGTCCCATGAAATAGTTTTAAGAGTAAAATATCCTCTTTATTATGGAAAATAAGAAATGTGGTGACTGACGGAAAGTTATTTTATTTTTTTAGATATAATATCATCTAATTTTATAATATAATAATACTTGTATAAAACGATTTTATACCAGAATTACTAAAGTTTGGTCAATATGAGAACTTGCAATGCCTTATAATTTGACATTTTTGCTAATAAACCATAAGCAATTTGTTGTCTATTATGATTATTTTTGTGGAATCAAGATATTTAGGCAAGAAATACTCCATTTTGTGAAAGATTTCGTCTATAATCTCCATCAATTGGATATGATGTTTAGATCGGCTATGAATAAAAAAAATATACTCCGTGTATATTTTTCCTTTTCAGTCCATGGCCGGGTATGAATCTAATTTAATACAGAGTATGTATAAATCGGTAATCAAGAGACACTAATTGGAATAAAATAAATATATAAAAATTCATATTTATCTACTCTCTCTTCCGATTAATTGTTATCATATTTCTGTTTTGGGTGTCTCAACTCTCAATCAATTGTGTCCTTTATAAATTAAGAAGGTAATCTATGAGTATCTCAGCCCCCAATGAGACTATTATCCACTTGTCATTTCTTAAATAAAAAACATAAATGGTCTCCCAGTCTTTCCTGGGTCTTTCATTCTTAGACTTGACAAAAGCAACCCGAGCTGAATGACCCGACCCGAAAAAGCTGGGCCGAGACCCAAAACGAACCCGAGTTTCAAAACGCAAAACCCGAATTAACCCGACCCGACCCGACCTCGACCCAAAGTGCGTCGACCCGAAACTAACCCGACGACCCGAAATGACCCGATCCGAAACCATTAACCCGAAAAAATATAACTCTAATTGAACAAAAAGACTTAAAATGACTATATTGCACTTTTTTTCTTAATTATTGATCTAAAAATGACCCGGACCCGAAATAACCCGCTCGTTAACCCGAAACTGACCCGAAAGCCGAAACAACCCAACCCGACCCGAACTAACCCGATAATATGATAGATCCAAACTGTCCCGACTCGAACCCGATCCGATTGACCCGACTCGAACCTGATCTGATTGACCCGTTTGCCAGCTCAGGTCTAAGCCAAAATGAAATGACAATAACAGTTTCCAATATCATTTGATATAGTCATATCCGTCAGAAACTTGTGACGGGTCAAATAATTCCTACACATGCATGAATTATTTGTGATTACCTAATTTTATCTTATCTACCCAGTGAAAATACTTAACCCGCTAGGTATTTGTCACGGATATATTCATCACGAGGGAGATTTATCCTAACTTTTGTACACGTGAACTTTCATTCACCAATCGTCATGCTGATTAAGATTTATAATGCTTACGGATAACATTGTGGGGCCAACTAAGAAAGTGACTCAACATGTTGGATCATGAGCCGTTGGATCTGGTAAAGGTGGACCGTAACTTTAAACTTACTCAATTATTAACTCTCTCAATCATTTGTTTAAGTACTTCACAATCAACGACTTTTACATTTTGGACCATCCTATTTTTTTGCCCATTTTTAGACTTTATTATATACTCCCAAAAAATTATGGTTTGTCTTTTATGGTAATTTGTGATCATCATACTTACGTTTACTTACTATACGTAGAAATTACCTATACGACTTTGCTATTATAAACTACTTATAAACTCGTATTTGGTAAGTTTGGTTTTGTTTTGGTGTGTGAACCCGTATGATTGTCAACCTTTATTATCCATTAAACTTGGAAGATTGGTTAGTTATATAGATTAATCGTTTTCTTAGAATTGGAAACATGATATGTAGAACTAATTACAGGCCGGGTTGGGTTGTCCATCCTGTCCATTTTGTAAAATAAGTCATTGTTGACATTACGTTTTAGATCTTTACAAATATATACCGGACCTGCAATGCTACAAAATTACGTGAATTCGGCACGCGTCCTATCCAAACCCGCATTTTATCAACTCTAAGACAGTCGAACATATTAAATGGTTCTACCAAGCTATGGGTTTGGCATGTTAGAAATAAAGTCTGTCGTCTCATCCAAAACAAATCTAGCTACTAACTTGAATTGAATGGAATAATTAATATCCATATTTATTAATTATTACTCCGTATAAAATTTAAAAAATAACTAATCACAGTTAAATAAAATTGCTTGCAAAAATGAAGTATTAGAGAATATTATATTAGAATTAGGATAATAAGCTACTTGTCATTTTTTTTTTCTTTCGATTTTCAATTTAATTTATTACGAAGTAGATTATACAGATTTTGAACAGGCAAAGTTGACACATTCCTTTGAAGGTAGCGTAATTGTATGAATTTTGTAAGATTTGAGCCAAAACAATATATATATAGGCATATAAATTAAACTATAAAGCCTGTTAATTAATGAGTGGAATTGAAGTTAATTAGATTTGGAATTATCCTTTAGAGATAAATGAGCTTCATGTATATATGTGACGTACTATGAAATTAATTTCATTGATTGTTGCAATAAATTATCTTTTGACATAAACATAAGCATGGTGGTGTACAATGTATATTATTTAAGACGATGACTTAATTGTAAATCAACTTACATTGTTAGATTAACGACAAAATTGTTTGAGCTCAATGGTGTAGCTAGAGAACTTGCGATTTAAAGTTTTTGATATAAATAATACGATCAGGAATAATCATTAAGGAAAATGATAAAATGTTTACGCAAATTCCTATTTTATTTTTGTAGAATTTCGAAATATGTGGAAGTCTTCGTCCTCTAAAATAAGCTTTCAACATTGCCGACACCAAATTGAATATCCAAAGACGGGTAATTGTAGCAGAGTAGGGCAAAACAAATTACAACATACAATGATTATACTGCGAAACATATCCTTTTTTTATAAAAAAAATCTCCCAATTATAAATAACAATAACGATAATGAATGCTTTTTTATACAAAAAAGTGTGTTTCACTTTCTGACAATATGAGACCGTCTTATTCTATAATAATGTGTATAAATAGTTAATAAGAGGACAAAGATTATGAACTTTACCAAATAACTAACCACTAATTAGGCGCATAATTTTGTAGTTATGTGGCATAAAGATAGCAAAATTGTGACCTAGAACTATAGTTAAGTATGTGTCTTTCATCAAATAGTAGATAATAATAAATATACACCTTTGTCTAATACGAGTATTAGCCAAAACTTGAAAGGGATAGGAATACACAATTAGCACACATTACTAATTCAAGAACTTAATATATAATTTGATTAATGACATTTACACGACACATGAATGCATAGTGCTCTAACAATCATATTAATCACTTTTAATTAAAAGTTTCTATTTTATTATCTAATTTGCGCTAATTTATTATTTGCGCTTGTTAATTTCACAAAGATCAAAAGAATGGATACATGAGAAGATTTACTTTTAAAAAATTTTAAAAAAATGAAAAAGTGAATTGCACCTGGAAAAGACCGTCAACTTTTTCGGTTGTACCAGATAAAAATGGAAATGTAAAAAAAGACTACTAAGACACTCGAGTAAGGAAAATCTAAAGAATTGATTTGGACAGAGAATTAGTAAATTTGCATGGACATTTATATTTTCGTATGTATATATATTCTTAATCTTTATGCTTTATATAAATTAAAGAGCAAAATTTGTATTCATTAATATTCTAGCTCCCAAAACACATTACACTATTTTATTACTTGCAAGTTTCCAATAGTAGAGGCGTACGCCTTAAGTAATGGAGTTGTTCTATCTATCCAAATACTTAACTTGCAACATAAAGGCCAACCTATAACTCCCACTTGCCTGCTAATTACCTAATTGTTGGATAAACAAAATGGATTATAATAGCATATTATCGACTTTTTATGAGTTTTATTACCTTTATATTATTTTTAATAAAATACGTAACTAACTTTACTTAACGCCTTAACGGGATATTATGTTGAGGGGTGACTTATAATCAGGATTCGAATCATATTAGAGTTTATACAGAGTATTTGACATCGTAACTCTTATATATAATAGCAAAAAGTAAATACTCGTAAAAGTAAGCTTTTCGACATTAATACAAATATACAATTGTCCTAAATTGGATGATAATTTATTGATTGTGATATATATATATATTGCATCATGTTCTAGCTTTCCAAGCTCAAAATTGACTCTTAGCTTCTAGGTTGTATACACTGCAAATTCTTATTTCAGATGGAACATTTCTGTCTGAAAAATAAGACGGGATTATGTTGTCACTTTTTGATAAAATGTATCCACAACTTATATCAACTTGTTTTCAATAGTAGTTACATCTAACTGTAAAGTGATTACAAAATCTCGTCTTAGTACTTCAAACCAAAATGATCCGTCTAAAGCAAGATCAACGGTATACCGCAAATACATATACATATACATATAGTAGATACCATTTTTCTAAAGATGCATATTTTGACCCTTTTCATTGTCACATCGCTATCATTTTTAATCCAGAGTATCAATGCACAATTGCTTTTGGTTACGTACCAAAACCTATGTGCTTAGTTAATTTAGGAAATAAAATCTGTAATAAAGGGTCAAGAGGCAACATAAGTAAGGCATTGTAGGTTTTTAATAAGAATTAAGAGAATACTGAAAAATATTATATCATTAATTTAATTTTTTTTTTATAATTCTTTGAAAAATTAAAAAGTAAACTTTTTCACCAATAAAATGGCTTAAAATAGCAAAATACGTGTACAAGGAGTATGTAAACGGGAAAAGCCATTATAACTTTAAAAATCGCGTCTTATTTATTTATATATTTTAATATATGTCGGAAATATGTGAAATTTTTAGATTCGTGTATAAAAAATGTTTTGAAGACAAGAAAAATGTGGCAGTAAGAATATAGATTAAATTTACTATGGAGTACTATCAATGAATATTATTAGCATAGGTGTTGAATAATTTGATATCTTTCTAATTAATGTGAATATTTTTACGACTGTTTCATCTACGGAGTACATGATACAATAAATCAACCTATAATAAAAATAAAAATCATCTAATTACAATGTACGAAAAATAAAGAAATGTATGGTACACTAAATAATAATGATGCTAATAAAATGTAATTTAATTTATTTAATTTATATTACATAGGGTGTTATCATTAAAATGATAGGATGATGTAATAATGTAATAGAAGTAACGTATGTGACACGCAACGCGCCAATAAAATGACGCAAACTTAACGACATTATTTATACTAAACCCTCACATTTCCATCACCACCCACCACCTATATATTCCCTTCACTTACCCTCTACATTTCCTTCCTTCTTACAACATTCTACCCAAAAACCTCTAAATTAATTACTAATCATCCACCATGGAGGAAGAATTCCACGAATCTGAAGTCGTGTTTCCTGAAATCTGCCAATTACCAAACACCTATCGAAATTCTGACCCTAGGGTAAGTACTACTAATACTACCCTAGGGAAAAGAAATTCCAAAAAACATAGAAAAATCAACAAATCCTTGCCCTTGGACATACCGGTTAATTCGTTCCGGTATGTCGAGGTAATCGAGTATAAAGACGGTTATGACGACGATGATGATGATGGTTATTATGAAGACTTGGAAAGGAGGAGATTGCCACCACATTTGATAATAGAAAGAAGAATTAATAATTTTAATAAGGAAATGGCGTGTTCATATTGTATAGAAGATGGTAATGGTAGAATTCTTAAGGGTAGGAATTTATTTCAAGTTAGGAATTCGATTCTAAGATTGACTGGTTTTATTGAAACGTGACATTACGTACCTACATTTTATTTATTTATTTATTCATTGTTTTTAGACACATATATATTTATTTTTCTACACACGCAAGTGAGTTTAAATTAGTTATTATAGCTAGGATGAATTAAATTCAAATTATGGAAGTAAGTAGTATAATTAATTTGTTATTAATTTATTAATTAAGATTAATATTTGTAGAGTTTCCTTATTTGAAAGCAAAATGCAAATGCTATAAACGAGACATGCATTTATATAATTTCATTCTTTATTTTTGTTGTTGGAATTTAATTTTTATTTTGCTTGTGTTATTTGTTCTTGAGTTTTATTAGGTACCTCGTATCATCCTTTATTTTATTTTTGTTGAAATAACGGCTCAACGTTTTCATACTAAAGCCTTACTTTTTTGTCTTGCACGATGGGCTTGTTTTCGGGCTTAATTTCATCTCGTTTATTTTAGTTCGGCTCTATTCAGTTAAGTTAAGTAAAGTTTAATTTTAGTCAGTTATGTTCAGCACATATTTCACAAAATTAAGTCTTATTTCAACCCAGTCTCATTCAGTATATCTCACTTCAGCTCAACTCCATTAAATTCAGTTCCGCTGGCAAAAAAGTACATGGGTTAAGGGGGCTAGATTTGAATTTTGATTAATGGTTTATTTGTTACTTATAATTTGAAGTCTTAACTCTAAATATTTAATTGGTCTTCATTACGTATATAAATGGTCAATATGATATGTGTGTGTACTCGAGTAAATTGAGAACGATGATCGATTATGGCAAAATAAGAAAATATTTGGAAAACTATTGAATATTATGTAATTTAAGGCATACGTTTGAAAAACTGATATTTTAATATTACTATTATTTTATCTTACCTTACTTTTAAAGCCTGACTAAAGTGTTCTAACAGAATCCTTTCAATAGTGTTAAGACCGATGCCTCCGTCCTAAGAAAGTCTAGCTGACATTATATAAATATACTAAGATGTATGTAATAAGTAGAAAGAGTTTCATGATTGAGTCCACGTACTGAGCCCCATCAATATAATCTGAACTATCATCATACACATATGAATCAAAGAACTCCACATCATTGCAAAAAAAAATATGAGGTGGATTGTAATTTGTAAGCTCGACTCTCGCAAAGGAGTTTCTAGAAATTTATTCTTTTAATGGCAATTAATTATCATTGCTATGAAATAATTCTATTTATTTTCAAAACATTAAAAAGTGTAAATACTCAATTTCATATAAATAATGTCAAACGAGATGTACAATAAAAATAATAGAATTCGTGCCTATTCTAAAGTTCAAAACTCACCAATTTCTATCTATTACGAGTATATTTCTTAAATTTCACATTCACGACTTTACTCGTTAAGTTTTATGATACCTTGTTGACATGCATATGGAAAACTGATCGAAATAATACCAGAGTACGCACCAGTCGATATATATTAAATATCATCTTAATGGTTCTTATATTTTGGATGTGAGAATGTGAAGCCTTCTCGTTTTAAAAAAATGTACATGACCTAAGAGAACATCTTGATTCATTTGCAAATAAGACATTTAATTTCCCAATTAGATGTTTTGTCCTAACCTTTCTTATATAATACTCCCTTGCTGTCATATATAAATTGACAATTACTCAAAAATAATGCAAGAGTTTGCTTTCTAGTGCAAGTGCCTAACAAGAGTACAAATCAAATTAATTAGTAGACTTCTTATTTCCTCACGTAATATTATTATTATAACAAATTGCACAACATATATATATATATACTTTCTTCTTTTTACCCTATGTTTGCGGCAAACCCAGCTCGTCTTTTTTTTGTTTTAGATCATTTTTTTAGCAAAAGGTGGCCCTACCAAGGAGCATATCATATGATTGTCACAAATTCCCGTATTTGACGGACCATATCAATCGTAAGCTTGTGAGTGGTAAACATGAATAGATAAAAATAAGTCATTTGTGACTCTAGACTAGACCTGTCAAACGGGTTGGGCGGGTTGGGTCTCATGTCGGGTCAGAATACGGGTCAGGTCATACGGGTCTCGGGTCGGGTGAGGGTCAGAATACAGGTCAAAAAAAGATTATAACGTCTTCTATTTTATCATTTTTCAACCGAAAATTGTACTTTTTAAAAATTAAATCGTACTTATATTAAAACATTTATTAAGATTAAATTATTTTAATCATTATTTTATTATTTTATGATATAAAATAGATTTTAATTTAATTTTTAAATTAAAAAACTCAAAATAACAGGTCATTTCGGGTCGAACGGGTCGGGTCGGGTTTGACCCTAAAATAACCGGGTCATTCCGGGTTCGGGTCATTTCAGGTCGCGGGTCAAGATTTACGGGTCTTTAACCCTAAAAACCCGGGTCGGGTTTTCGGGTCGGGTCGCATTTTGACAGGTCTACTCTAGACACTTTGAGTTTTGTCTTATCTATCCATGTATGGGTAATACATTACCCGTCACAACTCACAAGCTACTTGCTTAGTAGCTTGTGATCAAACGGACAAACTTATTATTGATTAATTATTGAGCATTGTCAATGCGTATAAGTAAACAACAACTGTTGCGTAGATTTGGATTTAGTAATTATCTAGGATCAACGTCACAAAATATATGGAAAAATCTATGATTATCTCAGAGCAGTTCATTTCAGGACTAATTTTTCCAAGCATTATTTGGTCATATGAAAGAAGAAAAAAAATTTGTCATTCGATAAGACCGTACTCCTTACAACTAAAGTTAAATATTATATTGTCGAAATCAATTTTAATCATACACCCAAATTAATCTTTGATAATATTTCCTTACGCATGTTAAAAAAATTATTACATATAATAATATCTTCTTACGCGTGTTATAAAATGATAAAAATTATAAGAACTCTAAAGTATACATAGTGTATCATACTATTGTATCATTATACACTCAAATTAATGAGAATGTATCAATTTTAATTCACTTAAATTATGTTTTGTTATTCATGGAACACAAATGTATATATTGTCAATTCCAATTTTTAATTTGATAGGTGAGTATGGTGATCACATAGTGTCAGCCAAATTTT
Source organism: Heliosperma pusillum (assembly GCA_022085475.1). Classification (NCBI taxonomy): domain Eukaryota; kingdom Viridiplantae; phylum Streptophyta; class Magnoliopsida; order Caryophyllales; family Caryophyllaceae; genus Heliosperma; species Heliosperma pusillum. The sequence goes on from JAIUZE010000039.1 coordinate 167,191, forward strand.
TGCAGTATTCAACTTGTTATAACAATTAGGAAAAATTACAAATAACCACCATGTATTTACGTATTTTTACAAATAACCACCATGTATTTACATTTTTACAAATAACCCCCACACTTTCACGTATACTCCCCAATTACCACCGTATTTTATTCCCGAAACTCGTTTTACATATTTCCCGACTTATCAATTAACTATTTACGCAAAATACCCACATTACCCCTATTTACATTGACTTTCCCATATTACTCTTATCCATTACTCGATAACAATTAACATAACAATCAGGAACCAAATCAATTGAAAATTTTGAAAACCTAAATCCCCAAATCAATTAATCAAGACCACAATTTAATTCCCTAAACTCTAAGATATGCTCCAAATTATCTAAATGATCCCCGAATTCAACTGAAAATTAGTAAAAAAAATCCGGGATTGTATTCGAGTTCGAGTTAGCATTACCGCTACCCAGTTGAGTTCTCCCGATACTATCTCCAAACCCGGTCTAGTGTGCAACCCAATTGACACAGAACCGGATTGGTTCGACACCAAACCGGACCGTTGTTCCTATTCAAGTGGTGGCTAAAATGGCGAGTTCAGCTTGTTGGAGAAGCCACTGGATGGTTTCATCGTCGGTTTTGTGACCCAATTTCCGGGCTACTTAGAATATCCGAATGCTTCAAATTTGTTGTGACAGTCTTTCTTAGAGTTTCGTTTGGGGATGATTGATGTTGTTGAAGTAACTCTTTGTTGTTGTTGTTGTCGTTGTTTCATGACGGAGATGTAGTTGTTTCACTGGTGGTGGGGTGTTGTGCAGGTTGTTGTTGGTTTGTGTGGTTGTGTTCATTCCTGTGTGTGTATGGAGGGTAAGACTTAAGAGAGATGATATCCTGACATTGGGTAATTTGAGTTTGGGTAAACTTGAGCTTGAGTAATGGATAACGAGTAACTTGGGGAAGTGAGTGATTATAAGTAAAATAAGGGTATTATGGGTATTTTGCTTGAATCTTCAATTAATAAGTCGGAAAATATGTAAAACGAGTCTCGGGAATAAAATACGGTGGTAATTGGGGAGTATACGTAAAAGTGTGGGGGTTATTTGTAAAAATGTAAATACATGGTGGTTATTTGTAAAAATACGCAAATACATGGTGGTTATTTGTAATTTTTCCTAACAATTACTCTATTTAAGTCTATTATATCGCTCTTGGCTTATCTTTATTATTTTAAATTTTCTTAGTCATATACTTCGTACTCCCTCGTTTCGATTATTTGTTTGTCTTTTTCAGTCTTTGTGAGAGCTAAGAAGTATTTTAGTCGAAGGTAAATAAATGATTGAGACAGAGGGAGTAATACGTTTTTAGTAATTGTATATAACAAACGGAAAATTCACATGGTACCCTCGAGATTTGTCATTTTGCACGAAATACCCAAAAATTTTGATCTTGAAAACTTTAAGAGGTCATAACTCGTGTTTATGAGATCAGAAAGTGACGATTTTTTTTTTCAAATCGATGTCTTTTCAAGTACTACGATTTGAAGGAAAAAAATTGTCGAGTTCGGACTTCGTAACCAAGAGATATGCTCGCTCAAAGTTTGTTCGGTCAAAAAAACTTTGACATGCAATAACTTCTAACTACGGGATCCAAATACAATAATTTTTTTTTTCAAATCGTAGTTCTCGGAAAGATGATCGATTTGAAAAAAAAAATCGTCACTTTATGATCTCGTAAACATGAGTTATGACCTCTTAAAGTTTTCTAAATCAAAATTTTGGGTATTTCGTGCAGAATGGCAAACCTCGGGGTTACCATGTGAATTTTCCGGAGTATAACAAAACATGTTACTTTGCATAATACTCTGTTCCTTATTAATTGAAAATAATATTCTCTTGTACAAATTAAAGTTCCCAAAATAACTTGTAAGTTAAGCTAAATATCTACAAAGTCAGTATCTTGCCTTCCATTAATTAGCTCTGTCCACATACAACTCCTCAGCTCACTTGCAAAATACAAACGTAGCTCAAGAAGAAAAGATCGTAACTAGATTGGATAAACCCATGATCGAGTATACGTGATAACCGCTAAACCACGATGTTGGGAGTCTAGTAGGCATATTTATGAGCTAAAATGCCCGATAAAATTGCTCTTTGTAAGGATTAAACCTGAGAACCTTAACATGAGAATCTCTCCCGAATTTTAACCAGTAGACTCCATCGTTTTGAGCCAGCTACCAAGACTTGTAATTCCAACTTGATTTGGCAAATAAGGCTAGTGTGGCTAATAATAATTTGGCCCAACAAACTTTCCTACTTCCAACTTGATTGGGATTTTCCTTTCACTATAAGAAAAACATTAAAATACGATTCTAAAAAATGCTTAACTAGAAGCGTTTATTACATAACCTTGATCAAAGAGGTTACAACTTACAAATAACAATATAAACGGTGACTAAAAGAGAAGTACATTAGCCTATAAAGTAATTACATGTCGAATACTCGGACGATTATTAATTAGGCTAACCTTGGATATGTCACTTTTATGTTTGTATCTTATACTCCGTACTCTGTAATAAATCAAAAGGACAGTACATTAGCTTTATAGTTCTCAAAATCACATTTGATATATATTGTATGTTTCTTTTCCAAGTAAGAGCTTGCTAAAGGTATATATTTAACCGTTGGTCTTGCTTCAGACGGACCATTTTGGTCTGAAGCAATAAGACGGGATTTTGTAACCACTTTACAGTTAGATGTAACCACTATTGAAAACAAGTTGATATAAGCTGTGGTTACATTTTATCAAAAAATGGCAACATAATCCCGTCTTATTTTTCAGACGGAATTACTCCGTCTGAAATAAGAATTTGTGTATACTTAAAACTAACGACGCAAAACTAAGGACGCGTACAACGAGATAAGGATTATTTAATATGTTTGAAATATTTATTAAAGTAGGACCCTATTGCTAATCCCACCAATCCACAACAATGTGTTAACAAACATGATCTTAACAATTAATTGCCAACAAGGACCAATGGACCATTAAGAAGAAAACTTAGCTAGATATATATATGAGGACATAATAGATGACAAATGGCTTCTTGTAAGTAGCTCAACATCAATATTTTTCCTAGAAATAGTTGGAAAAATTGGAAAGTGTTACACTATAGACACGTATTGAACTATAAGTGTTGCTTATGACTGGTCGACCCGTCGCAAGCTTGCGACGAGTCAAATTCCCCTCATAAAAAACAAGTGGCAAAACAAGTGGGGGGATCCATTTACCCCCACTTACCCCTCCACTTATTTTTGTTTAGGAAATTTAACCCGTCGCAAGCTTGCGACGGATCGTCCCGTCAATTTGTGCATATTGAGAGCACCAATAGAATATGCCAAATAATATGTGGAATGAAGCAAATAATCCCACATGAATAAACAAACAATCCGGGGTCCGCAAGTAATGGGTAGATTATGACACCCTCATAATATTAATGATTTTGTGTACTCATCACTCAACTCACCCATTTTAACCCTATCAACCATCTTATCATTGATCTTCTTCTATTTTCCAACCTTATAAGTTATAAATATCAATAATTATTGGTAGATTATAATCAAATGTAACATAAAATCTCCTTTAAGACGGGTTTATTCGTCTTAAGTTTAAAACTTGTCAAACCTCTCGCACAAAGAATAAGTGAGGGGCTTCATTTGCCACTCACTTGCCCTTTGTGAGGAGGGTTTGACCAGGTTTAAGACGGGTCAACCTGTCTTAAATGAAAATGTATGCAAATGTAATTACAATGATTCAGTTAATTAATATTACAGGTTATGATAAAAAAAATTCCAAAAGTTATTACATTATTTGGCCGTATAATGGTTTCATAACCCCATCTTTTTGTGTCAGATGAAATGACCTTCTGAAAGGAGATCAATTGATAATTATTATATACGTCTGTGTCTTATACGACTTTTGTCTTGTTTTTGAAATAACTTTCATTTTTCACTTTTGACTAAGTCTAAAAACTTCTCTTTCATTTCTTCTCGTATAGTGGTTAAGTTGGAGGTATTATGGGCAATAAGGCTTATGTTCGAATCCCCCCTCACCTCTATTTTAATGTGACTAAGTGCACGCTACGTTATTTTAGAAGGTATAACAAATCTCATACAATTTTATTATAAAAAATCATATTAACTTAATTACCCCAACTAAATTAACGGTCACTAACCATCTGGATTATTAGAAGGATATTAAACTATTTTATACAAGTAGATGTTTGTACAAAATTTAATGGTGGAACACTAGAACAATTTTACATGAAACTTACTCAATTACTCATATCAAAGGATCACTGCACAAAGTGCACGCTATAAAACTATCGAAAGTATATCCATCTTATAGTAAAAACAAGTTTAAATATCCACTTACAAAGACAATACAAAAATATAAAATTTAATGAGTGACAAAAATGTATCCCCATTTACCAAAATCGTATAGTATACTTGACCCGTTTAACTATAAAATGAATACTAGTTATTCTACTCTATTATTTATGCTTAAATAATATTCTCATTAATATACTCAACAATATTCCCACCTATAAATACCCTATCTACTCTTCTTCATTTCTCACACAATTTCAACCCAAATCCACAAACAAAAAACTCCTTAAAATCTTTAAAAACATATACTTCCAATTATAATATGGAATTTCAAGAATCAGATATTATGTTCTCAAATGAATACTCATCCTCCGATCATATTAACCCAATTGGTTATTACTCGGTTACGACCTCAAAACGAGGTCGTAACCGAGTTACTAAAAAACAAAATGATGGACAAAGAAGTCCCACTGTTCCATTAAACATCCCTGGGAGCTCTTCTTCCTCTCCTTCTTCATCTTTTCGATACGATGGTCACGGGTTCGATTCCTTTAACAATGATTTTATTGATAATAATGAATTAGTTCCACCTCATGTTATTGTGGATCGAAGATCAGGTGGTTTTAACAAGAATGGTAAAGGAAAGAAGAATTTAATTCATTTCAGGAATTCTGTTCTTAAGTTAACTGGTTTTCTTGAATCTTAGCATTGAATTTATTTGGGTTTTTTTTTGTTTATTTATTATTGATGTATTTTCCTCCAAAATGAGGAAAATTCATTTTTTGTTTGAGTTCTCCATTAGCTGGGTATTTGTACCTTTTTAAGTCGAGACCGTCTTGTATAAGAATTTGTGATAAAACGGGAGGAAAAATAGAAAAAAAGAGAGAAATATTATATAATTGTATTTTGTTAGTTTACACAAATGTTTAATACAAATATACACTTCATTTTTCTAATGTACAATCTATCTTAAGTGACATTTTTTTTGCAAGTTGTTATTTAAAGTGTTCCAAAATGAGTATAGAGTTGTTGAATTGGTGATATTAGATTGAATTTTGTTTTGGCAAGTTGTTGTAGATTTTCCTTTTGTTGTCAAATTGGTTATCTTAGATTGAATTTTTGTTTTTTTTTAAATGAAATGAACTATATTTCTCTTTACAAAAATGAGCTATATTAATTGTTGTCATAAGGCTTAATCCATATATTGCTGATTTAAATTAACTCGATCGAAATCCCAAAAAAGTATAATATAAAGTTGATCGGAAACGGGAGAACAATTACCCTAAAAAGTAAAAACGACCCAATTTAAAATGACTTGAACCAACTTATTTAAAAAAATATTTCAAAATAGTTCGGCCCACATGACATCAGAGGAAGAAGAAAAAGACGTTTCAACATCGAAAATAAAGTATTAGCTGTAATTCGAGTTAACTTGTGCTATTTTGAGCTACCAAATTAATATCTTGATGAAAAATATCAATTTTGTACGTGGAATTTATCACATATTCTTGAAAAAATACGGATAATTGGATAAACACATTCTTTTGAAGCTACAAATAGCCTAAGTCGTTAAAAGCTGGTTTCAAAAGGTTTAGTCTCAAGACGACATATACTATGCAATGCCGTCAACTCGACAACTAGTCAGTCATCAATGGCGGAATCAGGATTTCAAATTTGGGATGAAAATTGTGAGAGATTAATACATCCATCTAATGACGACATACACTATGCAATTGATCACTATGCCATGACCAACTTAAATATACATGGTTTCAGCTTCATTTTCAGATATACGTTTCATATAGTTACCTTTTTGTGTACAGAGTATATTTTTTATTTGAGGAATTTTTTGTAACACAAAAAGAAAAGGGGCATGTATTTTCTTTAGTTGTAAGTTGTAACCTTGTGGTGCTCCTATGAGTTATGACAATAAGATTAAACTTTTTAACATTGACATAAACCGACCCCAATCAAGTTGAACTCCCAAATATTAAATTTAAACTGTCTTGATTCGAAATAATTACCTAAACCCAATTTTATTTGATACAAAATGACAAGAAAGGACTTCGAAAATCCTGAAATAATTAATTTAATATACTTTGTTAATCACAACATTAAAAAATGTATTAAAAGAACATGAATAACCTAATTCATAGTAGTCATTCAACCTAAAATACACTAACCCAAGAGTAGTAGCGGTCGGGCCGGGCATGACATGACATGGTTTCGGGTTGGCTGGGCGGAACAACCCTAACCAACATTTGATTGGGTTGGTTGGTCGAATCAAGGTCGTCAAGTCATCTCAGGTCGATCGGGCCGTAACCTAACCCATTTACAAGTAAGGGGCGAGTCAGATATAATAAATCAGGCAACCGAGCAGCTCAAACAAGTTGAGAGAAAAGGGTGACCCGATATACAAATCGGGTCAACCTTTAGCATTGACCACTCTAAGATGACTAGTAATTTGAGAACTTGACAAAAAAGACGAGTAATCTTGAAGCTTGACTTCCTCAATAAAATGTCAAAAAATATTAATTCAACTTAGCCGTGTCTCGCCGGACCACCAAAATTACAAGTGTTGAACAAATCAGTAAGAAGCCAAATTAATTTAATTAATTTAATTCGACCTCACCTTATTTGTAGTTACGCGTTGCCAAATCATGAGTAATTTATAATAAGTTATATGTAAAATTAAACCAAGTCAACTATTTTGAAGATCAAACAAATAAAAACCAAAATGACAACAAAGCCACGTGTGTGACTTAAAATTGCTTAGACAGTTAGACATAACATAACGCATGCTTAAATGTTGAATTGGATTGTTAGGAAGATTAGAGAACGTTACTACGTGACATGCAAGATATCCACAAAAAAATGTAGTATGTCATTACTTTAGTTTTAAATTTTCAAGAGTTGTACAATAATTCATATATTTTTCTAATGGAGTATGTATAAATTCATTCGTCTTCTAGTCGCGTGAAAAGATTGTAATTTAGATGTGGGTCCGTTTAATTTTCGAGAGATTATATTGTCTATAAATGTCGAGTCGTGGTTAAAACTTAGGTATAATTCTCAGAGGTCTAGGAACTGAGTCGCCTCAAGAACAATTTTATAGGTATTATTTATGATTTGGAACTATGTATTCTAGAGTTCGAGTTTATCACCATGTTAAATGTGGTATTTGACCTGATATTGACTTGGTTATAGGCCATGTATGCTCAAGGATTTACCGAATGCACCCCTGATTATTACTTCAGTTTTATTCAACAAAAGAGTTTAATTCTGGTTCTTGAAAAGCTATAGACACGACTAAAATGAAGGTTAAATGGCCTAAGCCTTAAGACCCATCTCATTTAAACTTAATATAAATTTGTTTCAGATTATATTTATTTTATTCAATGTTATTTTTCAGTAAAATCCCAATCTAAAAGACCATGATAAAGGTTAATATATGTCGAGATTTCAGGTGGAATCCAAGGGCTCTTGTGAGAGAAGTATTTGAAGTCTTAATTAAGAAAGACGGTCTCTATTATTATTATTAATTAATAATAAGCACATTATTTATTATTGTTATTATTGTATTAGGTTATTATTTACTATTGTTATTACGTATTTCTATCATAATTAATGAGAATATTTTATTAATCTTACCTTTTCTGATTATTAAGCTATGCCTTAGGCACACATTAGAAAAATCGATATATATACCGGATATACGTATATCCGATATAATACTAACCTAATTATGCCCATATACACATACACTCGGTATTTATTTTTGTAAATTGTCAAACAAAATAAATTTGATGAAATTGTCAACCAACATCTAATCAATTCGATGAAAATCTCTGCTCAATATGTCAAATATTTGATGATAAAGACATTGTGTTTTACTCGAGTATTTAGTCCTAATTGCCTATATATCTCTTAACTGAATTATTCAATATATTTACAGATGAAGTCAAGTAGTATTAATTAAATTATATTCCGTATAAATTTACTATAAAATTTATTATTCCGTAATAGTCAAGGAATCTTCATCAACCATTGTCAACATTAATGCAAGCAACAAGAGTTATCTTCTAATAATATTAATTAATCACCTTAAACTAATATTAAGAAAATATAAGTGGATAAGTAGCATCTTCATTACTTAGAAAGGCATATCACTATATTTCATTTTAATGAAAGTACAACTCTATATATATATATATATGGGTGTTTCGTTTGCGAAACCATGGTAGGAGGTACGAGCTTAGAATGATCTAAATTTATTCGTGAAATAACGATAATTACCATGTGGATTTTCTAATATAACCCTCTGCAATTTTAAACATTTTACAGTAAAATGGTAATTTCTTGAATTTCAAGAAACGATACTAAAGTTTTATTTTATATGAACTGTTGGCAATAAGAGATACAAAATAGACAATAATAATCGTAATTTTATTCATCATAAAAATTACTCGTATTATTATATACATGATATTAAGAATCAAGTTCAAAATCATACCACAAAAGTTTAATTTCATAGTCCAACTTCTTAAACCTCTCCTTTTCTCTATCTTTATTTCATTTTTCTCGAAACAAGTCCAGATTGAGTCGATGTCGGTTAGGTTATTCAAGTTGAGTCACTTTAACCAAATATATTGCCTAGGCAATTTATTATAGATTTCAAATTATATGATCATATCAATTATTATCCTCTGCGAAAAATATAGTACTAGAAGATCAGTAGGTTTTGCTTAAGACGGGTCGGATCTTACAACGGGTATTTTGTGAGAGGAAATGGGTAGAGGGGACAAGCTGGGCTCCTCCCATGTGCTCTCCACTCACCTTTGATGAGTATTTTGTGAGAGAATATGGTATCCGTGTTAAGCTTAAGACGGATACCTCCGTCTGAAATAAGAATTTGTACTAGAAGATAACTAAAATAATATAGTAGTTCTTGAGTTCATGAATAAAATATTAAGTATTTATTATGTTCAATTCATTGATATTGATGTTGTGTCATAATCAGTGACTTTGTCGACGTAGATGTATTTTATATTCATTCTTTTATCAAAAAGAAAATGATACGAGTAGTAACAAGATCGGATTTATTGTTTTTGAATTTGAAGGTACGTACAAGTCAAATTATAACTACACAAATTACATACCGACATACGGAGTATTCATTTGTTATTACAACCAGTCTCTTTTATAACGCTTATATTCGTCACAAGTCTGAAATTGATCGACTATTATCCATATAGTAAGATAAGACAAAATAAAATATTACTCCCTAGATATTGTACTTTTGTCTTAACTATCTACATGGATAATTTTTAACTAGTTGCAAATTTACGATGAATATGTCCATCACAAATGAGAATTTATGTTGTTATTATACGCGCCTATGAATCAGAAACAAGCAAGGCATGTACTAACATGACTATATTTTAGTCTATTCGTTTGTTTACTTTTGATAAAAAAAATTTGTTACAAAAAATAATTAAAATAAAAACTTTTTCTTAAAAAAATAAAAAGTGTATCCATATGTATGAACAAATAAAGAGGATATATGGAATAGTGTATATATAACAAAAGAAATTAAATACAACTTGATATATACCACATTATCATGTACTATCTTGATCATGTAAACATTTTCTCATTTTACATAAATCTTTGGGACATACCCTTAGCCAAGTGTATTTAAATCTTGTTTTATCATTAATTTTTATTTGTTGTTATGTGCCTAAAAAAACAAGCAAGCCACTTATTAATTTATCTATACCATCTTCTATTAATTAAAAGAATAAGTGTATCCATTGTTTTTCCAGCTCAATTTCTCTTCTCGTGTATTAGGCCTTATTCTATATAATTGTTTTATACCAAATAAAGTGACCAATCATGTATTTATGGACAATAATTAAATAATCCTACAATATTTACTACAATAACACTACAAATCTACCTTATATATATAAAACTTCAAATTATATTTTCATGCATAATTTAGTTGTTGTCATATTCATCTCATAATATTATTAGCATTATTTTCCTTACAAATATAAGTATCTTTTATATTCTATTTGTATTTTGTATTTTGTACCTTTTGTTCTATATATTTTTTGCCTATCTGTTTTTTATAAGCCTTATTGCATAAACTCACATTATAGAGTGGGGCGGTTTTTTCTGAGACATATTTAGTATATTTGTGTTTAGCCTTCTATACATACCTCTTAATATGAACCATTATTAATAGTATATTTATTAAATTTAAAGAGTGAAATTCAGCAATTTAATTATAAAATTTGCTAATAAAAATGTCTAAAAATGTTGTGCAATCGCACGCAATCTGCACTAGTTTTATATTGTATAATTAAATCTTTTAAATATACTTAATGTAATATCGTTTCAGTTTCATTTCCAATGATTTTTGGGATAGTAGAGCAATAGAATATGAAATACGGAAATGTATCTTAATTTCTCTCTTATACTCCGTATATAGAAATACCAATACGATAGACCAATGACACGTCAACAAAGTTCCCGAAACAAATGTTAAAACGGAAACTAGGTACTTCCTCCATACCAGTCAATAGTTTACATAATTTTATTTTTCCCTCTTAAATATAAATCAAACGTAAACAATTTACCGCCATCTAGGGAATACATGTGGAACATTTTATCCAAAATAAGTTTTATGAAGGTTCGTCTCATATTAAGTTAATAATAAGCTAAATATACTAGAACATGTAAATAAAATAGACTATTTTTTTTGTATAATTAATTTCTTCAATTTGTTTCACATTCATCTGAAAAAGTAACTGAAAATAAATGAACGTAGTAGCTATGTTTTTTAAAAATTACCCCATATATCTTGATGAAATGATGAACAATAGAGTTACTACATAATACTCCTTATAAAATCAATTTAAATATTTAATAAGTAGCATTGCAAACCAATAATAATAATAATAACAAATTATATACATTGTAGTTTTCAAGTTTACTCAACACTTTCAAGGGAAAAAACCCATCTAGGAAAACCCTTGAAACTTATAGGAGTACAAACTTATCTTTACACTGACAATTTTTTTGCCTTATACTATATCTAAACAAAACAAATAAAAAATAACTCTAAATTATGGAAAACATAACTTCCTCAAAATTGCCATTAAAAAAATCTATAATAAATTAAATTATTGTATTTTTTTAAAAGAAAATGGTCGTCAGCTCTTAATATCTCGCAACTTATAGGAGCCACTGAGACACTGGATAACGTTATTTCTGTAACGATGTTGTTATTGTTTATCATCTCTCAAGAAAACCAGTTAATCTAAGGATAGAATTTCTAACTTCACACAAATTTCTACCTTTAAGAGGACTAAAAGACCTTGCCATTTCTCCATTAACCCTTCTTTCAACTATCAAATGAGGAGGTAATCTTGTCCATTGATCTTCATTATCATCTGAATAATCTTCATTAAACAACTCAGAACACTCCACATCATCATCTTCGTCGTATCGAAAAGAGTTGTTCCCTAATGGTATGTTAATTGGCAAAGATGAGCTTATAACCCTCCTTTGTCTTTGCACCTTTGGAATACTCTTCTTCATGCTCTTCGACATTATCAAACTTGACCCATTTGATGATTTGTCGTATTTCGGCCCATTTTGACCGTTATTGTTATCATTATCATTCTCGTCATTGCTCTCCGTACTTTGATCGGAGGAATAATCCGAATACATAAAATCGGATTCTTGAAACTCACCGAAATCCATAATGTTATAGTAGTAGTTTTTTTTTTTCCCAATATAAACAAAAAAAATGAATAAATGAGGTAAATTTACTCGGGATTTTAAGTTTGGTCGTTTTTTGACAGGTCTAGTAACGAGAAAGGGATGAGTTTAGAAGTGAATGTGTATGAACAAGAGGATGAATGATGAGGGTATATATAATGATCAATAAGGTGGTGCAAAATATATAAAGTGTAATGTGGAAAAAAATGATTGGATAAAAATAAGGAATAATATTTGATTGGGAGAATCATTTAATTTTATGCGTAGTGAATACACTTTTGATATTGTCTTTGGACGGCATGAAGTGTAGGGACATGTCAATTTACGTCTTCTTGTGGCCTACGGCTTCGTTGGATATCTTGCTTGGTGTTTTTGGATTCCAATTAATTATTTTTTTTCATTTTTCAAGTAACTTGTATGGGATTGTTAGACAAAACTACAAAGTTTGTAACAAAAAGTATTATAAGTATATATCGAATTTTAATAATTTGATATTGATCGAAATAATTTCAGGCGATAAATAAGTGTATTAAAATGTCGTCAATGAACTTTAGGTAGACATGTATGTAGAAAGAGTATTATTGGGTGGGTGTCGATAATTGCTAGGGGGGTGGGGATATGGCCTAGGCCCCGTCTCAAATTTGCTTATCGGAAAATAAGGGAAAATGTCAATGTGTGAAAAAGGACCGTTGTTGTCGGGCAAAAATTGATTAATTTATCGAAAAATATGAGTTTCATCGTTAACAATGTTTACAATCATCTAGGAACTTTATCAATGATGTGAACAGGTGAAGTACACGAAAAAGTACAGTTAAGTCCAGGAATCGATTTACTGTCAGGTCATGTAGTAAAAATGGCAGCTCGGTAAGTTCCAGGTCGAGAGATGCGAGGTACATTGTTTAACGCAACCTGCAAGTAAACCAACAGCTGCAATATAAACAATGGTGTAGATTATAGATGCATACAGTAGATATAAAATGCCTGCAGAAAAAGTTGACAGTAAAAAGCTTGTGTATTTGTTTACCTCTATAAAACAGGAAGTAATGAGAGTTGAAATAGTTCTTTCTGCAAATGAAGTCAGGTTTTTATCGTCGTTTACATGGTACTCTAGCAACCTTTCCGTTATTCGGCACATACGAGAAGTTGGCTATCTCAGCAGGAGCGACTGATCTGTGAAAAAGTTGCATTGCAGCAGATCATGAGAGACTCTCGTAAAAGACTCGATGACTTCTCAAGTGAAGATACCTGAAGTTCGAGAGTTATTACCTAACAGGACATACGTTTTTAACGTCTTTTAGTGGGGCTCGAAGTCCACTGGCACGAGAACCCGATGATGAAAATCTAAACGATGAAATAACAGACACAAATTTATCCATGGACTTCTCCGATATATCAGAGTATTGTTTCAAATGGGAAATTTTGCACCCGAATTTTTCTTCTTCTCGCTTTACTTCGGTCAGCTCATCGGTATCAGTTATAATATCAGTTCCTAGACCAATGTTCAAAGAATTAGATTAAATGTTGAAATGAGAGATTTGTCACTTCAAAAATCAATCCTTCAGAGAACGTCACAAAACTAAATATACAAAGGAGATGAGGACAACAAAATTGGATGATTGCACATTAAGAGGAAGAATATATTAGAAAAACGAAAAAAGCCGACACTTCAAATGCCAACAAGAACCTGCAGGGAAGTACACATTATCAAATATCAACTCCTTTAACAGATCATTACACCTTAAAGCTTTGCCAAGCTGAACTAATATACACTCACTCTGCTGCTTTTTTCCCTTTTCTGTCGCTTATATGCGTTATTCAACTAGATACGATCCTATTACATAGTACGAGTCAACAAGGGAGACACAGTCACACAACAAAAGTGAAGTGTCTAAGTATCCACGTCAAATTAGAAAATGAGGAAACATTACACGCAGTATGAAAATATCACATATCGGTCTCTTTTAGAAGTGGAAAAAATTGTTCGGGTATCAGAGATTACTTCAATTACACTATCTTACAATCAACTTGAAATTGATGTCCATATATAAGTCGAGGGCATTTCAGTGTGGATGTACAGAAGTCATTGAGGGTGTTCGATCGTCAAATAATAACACCAATGTGGCAAGATAGCAACACATTAGTTTATCAGAATGTTATAGAGGCAAAAATGAACATACTAGTTGCTTCTTGATATCTCTCTGTCCGAGCAAGCTTGTTTTCTGCACGTTCCTGCAATATTAGAGTATGGTAATTATTACACCAAACAGAAATTTGGTATTAATACAGCAGAGAAGGGACAAAAAAAAATCGATACCAACCTCTATGTAAATTTGATTAGGAGAGGCTTTTCTTTTCATAATTTTGTCATCATCAAAATCATTCCCTACTAAATCAGTCTCTGGTGTTATTTTCTCAATTTCGGCAACAACAGAAGAGTTGTCTTTGATTGAACTCCGGTTGTTTTCATCAGTCTCTAGTGTTTTTCTAGGTTTATGCTTAAAGTAAGAACTTCTAACGACAACCTTTTTACTTCTCCTTGATAGATCGTTTTCATCAGGTTGTTCCAGAAAATAAGAACTCTTCAAAGTGGAACTGTCCCTTTTACTGACAGGGCCATTTTCGTCTACTAAATTCTGTTGTATTAAAGAATTTCGGAGATCACCATTAACTCCATTACGTAACACACTACATGGTTTCGGAATTGAATGGCACGATTGCTCCAAAGCACTTCGGCTCCAACTTCCTGTGAGCAGATTACTTCATTAGTACATAGATTTGCATTCTCATGTCTTGAATCAATCATGCAACTTAACTACATTTCAAAGATTGCAAACAAAACAAACCCTCCAATTTTGACGAATTTGAATCTTCAATCTTTTTCCCAGAAAGCTTGATTTCCATCTGTAGTGCATCAAAGCATGATCAAAATGAGTGTGCATCGTAGCATGCACAAATTTTGCTGGATTGATCTTCCCATCCATTAATAGAAAAACTTTCTCTAAGAACTTACAAAGTCATGAGAAGATTTCACATCGCTTTGATGAACCACTTCATCAGATGAAAATCCGGAAAAAACATTTGTTTTGTGATCAAGTGCGTCTTGGTGTACTTGCTTTGGCAATGTTGGGGAGGATCTATTTGCCAAGTCCGAATTTGTAGGCGATAATCGAGGGGCACTGAACTTTCTCTTTGCTTCCAGCGAAGCAAAACCTTTTTTTTAAGTTAAGGAGGATTAAATGGAGGAACATTCAATAAAAGCTCATTCACCAAATATCGCCTACGACTCACCAACCCTAACATCTCAAACTCACAGAAAAAGGTCCAGATGAAACATTAAATTACAAGGAAATGACTGTACTACAACGAGACACAGATGGAAGGCAAAGGTTTTTTCAGAAATTAGTATACGAAGTGACAGAATGTAATCGTTTGGGAAAGGATACAGAAGTAATTTGTCAGAAGATTTTTCTGTACAGGCAGATCTAGCTTCTTGCTACTGCTCTCAGTCTTAAAGTCCTTAACTTGGTAAGACGAATCAGATGAATTTTCTTTGCCCTGCAAGAAAGTGAAAGGACAAATACAACAAAATTTAGTACTTCAACATGTAACTTCAACCTTTCACTTAGCCATTGTGTCGCGTTTCCAGCACCACTTGCGGTCGACACAACACAAGACGCATTCCGACACATCAAAATAAGGCACATTGAGGAATTTGTTCTTGCTAGGATTTATAAGAAAAGATAAGCTTGACTTATCCTTTCCGAGAATAGCAGAAACCTCTTAGTTTAGGGATGGAAACATCCTCCCATATTAACTAAGATAGTTTAAGGATGAAGATATACTTCTGCCCTATTATAGAGCCATAAAATCTTCTTCGAAGCGATTAGTTTCTAAATTACTCCGTATAAGATTACTAGGGTCAATCTTTTAATGCTCTTCCTATATAAGAGAAGGGAAATTCTTTCTCTGCATCCTTTTTAAAACGTTTATATTTTGCAAAAGGTTTCTAAAAGTGTCCGTACGTAGCAGACTCTGCTACTATGCTTTGTACCTACTTCTTTCTCTAGTTACAAGTTAACCACTTCGTTTTTATCAGTTCATTGTGTCAACAATTCAAAGAGACACGCCTATTAAAGGCTCTAAAGAATGAACCTCACTTGTTTGTTGTTTCTTTACTTTCTTTATTGCACTCGTTTTAGTTTTGAAGTCGTGACATTTGTTTTTATAAAGAGCAATTCTATTGAACATATCAGAACATACACAAGAATTGCAAAAACGTTTTTATGTTTCCTTAAAAAAAGTGTACTCCTTATACCCCCTTTCCTCCTTGATTACCATATCCATAAACTCTCAATCCCTTGTTAAATGGAAACGTACCTGGAATGGCATTTTACTGATAGGATCAAGTTCCCCTTCGGCTATTGCTTTAGCTATATGACGCGGCAGTAATGTAAGAACTAGTTAAGAAAAATCTGATGTATTCTCTGCTGCAAGCTGCATTGACACTTAGCAGTATGAAATAGTAAAAAAAGTTAAAAGTGAGAAGGATATGGTCCCAAGAAATCCGAGTCCCCTTCAATGGCCTCCGAGATATTTGAGAGATGCACAATGTCCTCTTTATTTGTATCATAAACCCTCTGATGCCGGAAAGTCCACACCGCTTTCTTGAAAGATTCTTCATAAAGTGGAGGAACTATCACGGAACTATATTTCAAGTGTTTGATTACCTGACAGACAGACATTATCATCGTCAACAAAATCCTGAATTGATTCAGGTTTGGCTAACACTAATCATTAATAATAAATAATCAATATGTAAAAAACATACAAAAATCATAAACAGTACAAATTTAAAGGGAAAAAACGGTACTACAATCTACTACACAGCTGATGACTAAAAAATGAGAGAAGAAAACGTTATAGTGACAGCACATCTCATTCGTGAGCTTAACAGCCGAGTATAAAAATGATTCACTGAGATGAAAATCCATGTGATCTTTACCTTTTGATATGTTTTGTACTTGCTTATCAGAGCATGAGCTCTTTTTAGACCCATACCAGGTAGTGACGGCAAATAATCACAGCCACTCAATATACACATTTCTAGTAACATGTCATTAGAAAATCCGGTGAAACTCAGATCCCTGTTGCGTTCTAACATCTGAAATTGAAACTCAACACCTTGTCCGTATTTGTCCATCTTGTAAATAATCTGCAGTTAGACATAACAAGATAAGAGTAAGAGTAGATTGGTTGAGATGACATCTGACTCGGCTATTTTCTGAAACAGCCACATGTTTTTGTCGTAAAATGAAGTGTTCAAGTGTCATGCCCATGTCAAAGGGTCAATGTTGAGTACGGGCACATGAGGTTATATAAAGTTTAGGATTAATGTGGCCCGGACTATCAGTTTGGACCGACATCCTGGCTTTGACAAGGTGAAGAGATTAGAGCAGGGATATGTAGAAAGTGGAGTAATGAAGTTGGAACAGGGGAAAGTAGAGTGAGAGTGGGAGAGGAGTTGAGAGGTTGGTTGGAGATGAAAATGAGTTGAAAAACTTACTCCTCATTCCCTCTCCTTATTCGCTTTGATATGTACTCTTATTCGATACTCGTATCCGATGATAGCTAACATAGTAAGTCAGTCTAATTCTTGTGATAGAAAAATAAGATACTATTAAACCAATGATGGAGCAAAAGAGGTCCTCATATGCAAACACTAAAAAATTATTCTTATTTACCACTTGATCAGTTGATCAATTGCTCTCAACTTATGCATGGCTTGTAAATATCATTCGTATGACGATGATCTATACAATATGAAATGCATATAATTGAACTTACCCTTGGGCAACCAAATGCAATGAGATCTGAGTCTTCCGTAATTACAGCATCAACCTGCCCAGTAGTTGCCAGGAAGGCCATTTGTGCATCTGCTTCATAAGGAGCCACTATGTACGAAATGCCTTCACGCTTCAATACCTAAAGCGTGTAAGAGTGCATATTCAGTGAAAAGTGTTCAGGTCTTCAGGATTAAAGGATAACCATATTTAGTTAGCCAGGCCACTGAAGCTTTAAATATTTTCAGGAACGGAAGAAATGACTACCATCAATAAGCATTCCACAAGAAAACAAAAGACCTTAACGGACCTGTATTAGTTCAAATGCAATTGCTGGCGAAATATCAACAGCCTTTTGGTAACATTCATATGCAGCAGAAGAATTTCCGTTCGACTCGTGTTGCATAGCACGTTCAAGATTCTCCTTCCTAGACCTGTGTAAAAAATTTACATGAAACAACTTAACTATCCTAGAGACAAAAAAATCACTTCAGCGCATAACCAAAGTATGCATATATAAGGCATGAACACAAAGCAAACTGTCACACATCAATTACTCCCTCCGTCCCGGTCATTTGTTTACCTTTGCTTTTGGCCCAATTATTAAGGAAATGGTAGGGGACCCTTTGTGGTTGTACTTGGTGGATGACAAGGGCACAATAGTCCCAATTGGTGATCAAATTACTCATAGACTACCATCCTAATATAAAAAGGTAAACAAATGAATGAGACACCCTAAAATAGAAATGGTAAACAAATGACCGGGACTGACGGAGTACTTTCTTAAGAATTCACAACTTTGATATTCAAATACCTCTACGAGGCACGTTTACAGAGCATGAAATCGGATTTGTATGTTTATTAACCAAATTTTGAAAATGACATTGGACAAAATAATAACGACCACAGTGAAAGACAATGCAATGCAATACAAAGCTCAAATCTCATTCGCTTGAAAAGAAAATCTCACACAAATCTCATTTACCCAAGATATCATTAGACTAATATTGTTTACTAAGACAAAGCAATGGTGTTCTAATGCAAAAGTTAGTATGCTCTCGAAGCTTTACAATTGCAAACCAATTTTCTCAACTGTCGATTTTCAGGAGAAATGAAGCACCTTGTAATTATGCAAGAGGTGACTGAAGAATCATTTTCCACAATAAGGTATCACCTTAGCAACTTGACTGCTAGTACATCAGCAGTAAAGTAAAGACACAAGAAAAATACTAAAAATCAATGACACAGGGTCACGTAATTGAAGCACTGTACAGGAAGGGCGAAAGCCAATTTGAAGCAAATACCAACCTTGCTCGCTTATTCTCCTGCTCAGTTTTCATTGGTAGAAAACCTCCATCAAAGATAAGGATAGGCTTTACACCATAATGTCGCAATAAATTTACTCTGTGCATACAATAGTCGATGTGCCTGAGACAACAGAATACATTAGGACAATGATTAAGCAGAATCATAAGTCAACAATGCTTCAGCTTCAAGTCTAGTGAAATTTTTCTCTTTTTATGTTTCCTAGATCATACCATTATACGTCCTATTAAACATAATTCTATCACACATCCCCATCTTATTCTCACAGCAGCAAGCGCATGCATTCGAACAAAGTTCAAAAAGCGTATATCTAGATGAGTTTGTAATTATGGTCAAGCAGGTGGCCTTCACTAGTATATTATTATACATTATTCTACTTAATGTCTAACAAACACAGGAGTTATTACATAAACAAATAGCAAAGTGAAGATGATAATTTAGGTTTCCATCACAAGCTTATGACACATTGCATTTCTTAGCTTAACTACGGGATAAATCCATACTGAAAAGCATATCAAGATTCACGATTAGTGATAGGATTATCATTATCACACTTCTGCAATTTGAATTGAAGAAATAACTTGATCAGCAAACGAAGATCAATTCAACAAAGAAAACAATGTTTTCTAGTCACACCCCCTCATCAAGTCATATATGCATGCGGAAATGCCAGACTTCCTATGTTCCACGGACAAGCTATCTTGGATAACCGCTTTATCTGACTAACCTCCTTATCGATAGCAAGAAATTGGTGAATGCCATACAATTTATGATTGGTATCACGAAGAGTCCAAGACCACCAACTCTGACTCAAAAAGGGTTATCAACAATTACAAATAATATCAAAAGAAGCTACCAACTAGTTGAAGCACGGAAAAAAATCTAAATCTAACTAACACTAAATTGTCCCAAGGAGCACCATCTCAAATGTGGATTGTGGAATATATAGATCATGTTGCTAAAAGAAATACGAGTATCTAGGAAGCTCCAAAGTTGTTATGCTTGCTGCATGTCAACATCAGGCCTCGCGACTTTCAGCTAGAAGCTCCAGAAATAACACCAAACGAAGAAATCTACAACCTCCGCAACACATAGTAGAAAAATACAGGACCGGGACTTCTCTCGCTAATAAATAGAACTACAAATATGAAAGTCCTTAAACAGCAAAATTACACTTCCAGTCCTTCCAAAATCCCACCGGTTTTAACCCCCAAATGGCGCCCATACACTAAATACTGCTGTGGTTTCAATATCTTTCATCCCCTCCCACCCTCATGCAGACTAAAACCTACACTTCCAAATTTATCTAGCAAAGTAGTGAGAGCTTATACCATAACCTACGATCAAATCCCGTCAATATAAAAAATGCCCTAGTGTTGCTTCCTTTAAATAACACAAATGCTTCGTGTATGACGGCCTTAGGTTGACCCAATTAAAGCAACCATCTATTCAGCTCATACTGATTCCATACACCAAAAATACATCTTTTCAGTCTCAATCTATTCAAATACATTTTCCGTTTCACAATGGCATAACAATAACACCAGTAATCGGCTATAAAACCCGATTAAAGTAAAGCATTACAACATCCAAAACCCCATTAAAAATCAAGCCAACAATCTAAATTCCACATTTCACCTATAAACAATCATTAACAGCAAATTATTATCAAAAACACCAGATAATTCACAATCAAAACTACCAAAAACCTAGGTTAACAACCAAAAAGCACAAAAAAAAAATCAAATACTTAACCAATTAACCAAATTCTTAACCCATTTCATCAATCACACTTAATTCTCAAAAGGGTACCAACAAAATCAAATTAATTACTCCAAGAACTCAACTTTAATCAAAATAAATGATGGGAAAATATACCTAGAAGTTGGGAAGCCTTTACAAAGTTGAGTACTACAAGATAAAGCACCTTTATGAAGCCAAGAATAAGTATCAACAGCAACACAAGACCCTTTTAAATCTTTGATGTGTATTGGTGACATTATTGATTTTAATTGCGGTAATAAACCTTGAATCCCCATTTTTTTATTTGTTTTGTTTGTTGAAATGTTGGATTTGTTGGGTTTATTAATTGATTGATTGTAAAAATTGGGAAGAAGAATGGTTATGTATTGTGTTTCCCTCCTACTCTTTCGTATGTATGTTGTTTATTGGCGGGAAGGATTGGGAATGGAACATCAGCGGAATTAGAGTTGCTCGCAAGTCGTCTCGTCTGCTTCAATCCGACTAGTAGAAGTTATACACTTATAGGGGATGTCACTCGTTAACCCGATTTAATGTTGTTAGTCTGATATAATTATCTATCTAGACCGTGAATTAAATGTGCTTGATAGGACTATATTGGCGTTGACGGTGTGTCAGATGGTTGTTTTAGCTTAACCAAATATCTCGGTTCGAACTCTGTGAATGAAGCATCATTAAAACTCATGAGTGACCGCTTTACCCCCTAGTAGTCGTGCTCTGCTTGAATCCGGATTAAATCGAATGTTGTATACCGAAAAAACAACTAATGAACTATGTTGTTCTGAAACATACTATGAGGAGTTTTTAAGTATTAAGAATAAGAGTTAGCTGAAATGTTTAAAACTCCCCTACCCCTTTCCTCAAAAAAAGAAGGGGAATCTCTTATCTTACCCGTGAGGTTGCGCTTATTCGAACAAAAAAAATAATAGCATATCACCAGCGTATAAACGCAGTCACTAAATAATCGTATAAGTTACTAGATTCACTAAAACCGAATTCAAAATGACCAATTTGTGCTATACGATTACATCAACACAACTAGCTGAGTTTATAATTCACACTGTACAAATACAATATACATCAAAGAGCCTACGGGGGGTGATAATGAGACGAGACAGCTCGCGAGCAACTCGAGATCGGCTCGGTCAAAGCTCGGTCAAAGCTCGGCTCGTGTGAGCTCGGCTCGGGCTCGGCTCGAGAGCTTAACGAGTCAAGCCGAGCAAACACCGGCTCGGCTCGAAAAGCTCGCGAGCAGCTCGAATTTGTGTGATTAGAGAAGATTTTCTTCATATTTTATAAAAATATTTTATCATTATTATATATTTGTATCACATATATCAAATTTCTAACTTATTTGCCAAATTATTTTACATATATCTTTCGAGTCTTGTTATTGAAAATATTGAAAGAAAAAAAATTAAAAATCAACAATTATATATAGGCTCGATTTGAGCTCGAGTTTGGCTCGAGCTCGCGTTAAAGCTCGCAAGCTTTTTTACGAGCACATTTTTTTCAAGCTCGGGTAAGCTCGAGATCGGCTCGAGCTCGAGTTTTGGTTCTTGAGCACAAGCCGAGCAAGGCCAAGCTCGGGCTCGGCTCGGCTCGTTAGCACCCTTAAGCCTACCAATTGTTTATCAACGAGCTTCAACATAAGACTTGGAAAAAGGCTTAGCATTATACAACTAGTTTTTGTACCCGTGAAAATCACGGGTGTGTTTGAGATTAATTGTTTAAGTTTATGCATGACTATAACCTCGTTGGTATGAAACATGTTCACATCTTTGTAGCATTGTTTTGTTAATATAGACACACAAAAATATTTCACCTTTATTATAATTATGTAGTGCACTGAGAACCATAACAACATTTTAATTTTAATTTTTATATATTAAGATATTAAATTATATGGGTAAAGATTTTGTGTGTGTGGGGTGGTGGTGGTGGTGGTGGAGGGGGTACTTGATTTCTTTTACACCTTAGACGTGTATCGGATAAAGGTTATATGTCTTAGACTCTGTTTGGCAAAACAAGCCGAAAAGGTAGTTGAAAACCGAAAAGCTAACCAAAACCTGAAAAGGTAACTGATAAGGTAGATGGAAATTAAGAACTGATAAAGTAACTGATTATATAAAAAATCATGTGACAAACTCACACAATAGGTAGTTGATTTTTGGCGAAATAACATAAACGGATATGATAATAATTAAATATTATTGATTGAATGGGTAAAACAAGAATATAAAATCATTTCAGATACATGGAATCTCAAATGTTACTCTATGTATCATTTCATTTCAGGTAGCTTATTTGCTTAAATAAGCTACTTAACAAACACCTTTCAAGAAATTTTGGTCAAATAAACTACTTTGGTCAAGGTACCTGAAATGATTGGTCAAACAGAGCCTAATAGTGCAATAACTAGAGAACGGTCAAAGATAACTATCGATTGCCAATAACGTCAAATAACCGACAACATACTTGCGCAAAGGGTAGTAATTTATGTTCCGATCATATTTGTCAACAGAAGTCGAACAACCACCGGAAATTAGAGAACGACTTGCATACAAAAACAGAGGGCATATTATCAATCAAAATGCCGGAGTTGGAGCACAACATATTTTCTACTTTTAATTTTCCGTAGCTTGCACGAGTCACAAGTTAGCAAGTGTATCTGTTCTTGGCACCCCTATCAAGCTTCTTCGCGTCATCCTGTATGTGTCCAAACATTCAGAAATAAGTAGGTATACAAAAAAAAAACACGATAAATATTACCGGCGTATGAAGGACACTCGGAAATGTCAAGGTAAAGGAAGTCGAAAATGTACGCAACCTTAACACTGTGTTACAATCGAGAGACTGTTCAAGCCTAAGCCAAAATGAAAATTGTGTCGAGTATTACAAGGAATCACTACGACAACATTATTTGAGTAAATCATTTTTGTTCTATTCTACTCCTATCATATTTTAAAACGGAAGAATAATGAGTCTTCGGCTCGAATGGAAATAGAATAAAACTATAAATCATAAACAAAGATCAGAATATCAGAATTCAAAGGGAAACTATTTAAAATGACGAGCTGAACTTACATGAACGATGAAACCCATGTTCTCACCATAATCCATGAACTTCTTCCACTGCTGTCCAATGCTCAGCTGCAATGAGAGAGAAGGAATGTAACCACACGACCTATCTTACTTGGATTAAACACGAATACACGTCTCTAAATAAAGAATATAACTATAAATTTGAAATAACAGAACTTCATTAATTGAAAATGACACAAGCTTCGCATACAAGGCTTGAACATATTATACTAAAGTGCTTTGTGGAGAGTCTCTTCCTCCACTTTTGTCCTACATACCACCATTTCCGATTCTTCTAGCTAGAAGCGTCGGAGTGGTAAGGCAGATTCCATAACTCATAATTGTCAGTGTTGTGTAAAATACGAGGCTTCCAAAGTGAAAAGAGGAAGTAACACACTTCATTCCTTTCTATATTGTCCTATTTAACTAGCGTCAAATTTAAGAATTACCCTTTGTTGTTTCAATGGAAACATGGAGGAGTAAGGAAAATAGATCCCTCCATTTCCGTCCTACTAGAAAATTAACATCCATTTCTAAAGGAAATACTAGCGAGGAAAATATCATTGATCCCTCGCTTTCGCTCCCCACCTTAGCCCTCCCCCTCCCTTCCAACTCTCCACACATTATCATTACCATAGTGGCACTTAGCTATGTGAAGTATAAGATCACTGTTTTTATTCTACTAAACATAAGGACTTAATTTCGTTTTGGATGAACCCAAATGGAAACGGGACAATATAAATGAAATGGAGGGTGTAGCACAAAGCACCCGACACTTATCTTAAACCAACATGTGCAGCTGTAACTTGTAAACATACCTGAGCAGCTTCATTAGCAGCGTTCTTTGTCCATATGGAAATTTTGTCTTGCCTGTTCCTCACATTGACGACTGCTCCACATATCTCATCTCCATGATCAAATTGCTCTCCGATCATTGCCAGCAACTAGAATGATTCATCAAGGTTAGCCAATAGAGGCAAAGATGAAGTAAAATCAAGGTTATAAACTATGACAAGGTACAGATCTATCAACATACGGTATAAAGCCAGGAAGTATCAGATTTGCCCCTCGAATATGAAACAGTCCACTTGCCTCCGTTAGCACAAATTGGATCCTCCCATTTAGGTTCAATTTTGTTGTTGAAGCAGTATAAGTCTGCTCCTATCACCAATTTGCTAGGATGATGGATGTTGTTGTAAAGACTGCAGCAGTAAAAATTTTCAGTATTGTGATCAATCTTGAAGCATAAAAACTAGGAAACCTACTGAAGGGCAGTAGACTGCGATTGTGGATACAACTAGATTAAAAATAAAATATGTGAAAGTTAGCTTGCGGTACAACCTACAAAGCTAACGGTACAACCTACAGCTACGAAATGTAGTACTCCGTATGACTTTGTGGTACAACCTACAGCTACGAAATCAATAGCGGAAGCGTACAACCCTACTACCATTTCATTCCCCAAAACAATTGAGCACTTTAGAGATCCCGACATGTACATTAGATATGTGCAACAGAATGAGAGCAAATTAGACACGAGAGCATGCAAGCACACACCTTGCACATAAACACACACAAGCAAAAAGATAACAGACCAGAGTAGGAGCATGGTATAAAATGGGTGACAGTTGCTGTCACGGCAACAACTGCAGGATCTGAATGCTGTCGATGATGCAGCCTTTTATTTCATAACATTCAACAAATGTGTTGGTGTAGGCGTCTAGCTTTTGCTTGAAATCTGAAATGTTGGATAGTTTTTTTTTCACAAATTTATGCTCCTTACATCATTAGCAACTACACCCATTTTCCATTATGTTTAACTGGTAGTAAATACTCCCTACGTAGAACCACAAATGGTCCCCTACTCTTTCCTTGGTCTTTGTGCCAAAATGAAAGGACAACAAACGCCGGGACGGAAGGAGTATCGTCACATAAATATTGGAGAAGTATAGTGGATAGTCTGAACTATCATTGCAAAATAACGCAACGGCAATCTGAAAAACTGCTGCCGTAATGGGAGTATTTTATACCATAGGACGGATGAAGGAAACTCTACGGGAAGAAATAAAATAAGAGCTCGCTCAATAGTGAGGAGTTGAACACATAGAAAATGGCAAATATAATGTTTTCACACAAACAGCAGCATATGGCATCAAAAATATATCAACCAAGTGGCTAAATTTCTACCATGGACCATGTTTAATTTCATATTGCAAAAAAGAAACACGATTTCTCAGCTTGGCAAAATTAAAATTTGGATTCGCTAATCGTGATAAATACAAAAGGGCATGTACCAAAAGCTTCTATAAATAAAAGAAAGAAAAATATGTAAGATCTAAGCTGCACGGCACATCCAGTAGTACATACTTTCAAAGAGCGTCTTAATCATCAACTTCAAAGACATAGCTGTATATCTTGCTTAATGAGGCTATCAAAACATATATCGTTTGCTCAACTTCTTTTGTACTGAAAGTCCACTAAAAAATTCTACATATCTTCAGCACTAAAAAAAAGGCAAAACCCAGAAATGCCAGCAGACTGAATAAAACATGAAACAAACAGCAACCACCCATCACCATATGATGCAAAGAGCAATTGACTGGATTTGTCATAAATTAAACGCTGATTCCCAATAATGCAAGCCATAGCATTAGATCTAGGCTAGTAACTGCATCACGATAGCTTCATAAAGGTTGTAAAGGTCATCTCCGCCGTAATTATGGCGAATCGACTCAGACTAGCCCAACGACACATTGTAGGATTCAAATAACTATTTACCACAAGGTAGACACAGAAAGGAGAGGACCAAAACTGAAAAGCATAAATTAAGAGACCAGGCAACTAATTCGACAGGAAATCCTACAATATAAAGCTAAAGTTCTAAACCCTAAACCCTGATAAACCCATCAAGTCATAACCTTACAACAAAATAAGTTACCAAACAGGCTTCAAGGCTTCAAATTCAGATACTAAAAAGATCATTACCCAAACCTTGATCTCAAATTTACCCCCAAAAAAATCAATGATAATAATAATAATAATAAAGCATAATTCAACACTAAACCCAGGTCTCAAATTTACCCTTAAAAAAAAAATCAATGCCAAAGATATAAAGGCATAATTCAACACTACATCCACAACCCAAATAAATATTTAACAAACCAAGAAGACGCTTATACACTCGCATCAGAATCAACAATACAATAGGATCATAACTAAATGCAACAACCATAAAAGCAACAATACCAATCGCAGCTAATTGATAGAAATCAAATTACCCCCAAACTTGTAACAAAACACTAATCACTAACACCACAAATCAAGCATCACAGACAAAGATAAAACCCATAAATCAATAATTACACTCAAGCCCAGTTCATTATTTCACAAAACAGCAAAATCCACCACCTAAAAACCTTCATCAAGCTACAAAAAGATAACCAAAAGAAATCAAATTACCCCCAAACTTGTAACAAAACCCTAATAATTAACTTCAATAATCAAACCCATAAATCAACAATTAAACCCAAACCCAATTCATCATTTAACATAACAACAAAACCAATCAAGTGAAAACCTTCATCAATTTACAAATCAACAATTAAAACCAATCAATTCAAAAAAATCAATAAATATTTACCCCAAAAATGTTCACGAAACCCTAATCATCAACTTTATAAATCAACAATTAAACCCAAACCCAATTCATTATTTCACAAAACAACAAAACCCATCAAGTAAAAACCTTCATCAATCTACAATAGATGATCAATTGAAATAAATCAATTAAAAACTACCCTAAAAAATGTTGACGAAACCCTAATCATCAACTTCACAAATCAACAATTAAACCCAAACCCAATTCATTATTTCACAAAACAACAAAGCCCATCAAGTAAAAACCTACATCAATCTACAAAAAATAATCAATTGAAATAAATCAATAAAAATTGTTCACGAAACCCTAATCATCAGCTTCATAAATCAACAAATAAACCCAAACCCAATTCATTATTTCACAAAACAACAAAACCCATCAAGTAAAAACCTACATCAATCTACAAAATAAAAAATTAATCGAAAAAAAATTAAATAAAAAATTACCCCCAAAATTGTTCAACAGTGGAGAAAGTATAAACAGGACGCATAGAACTACCCCAAGCAGCTTGTTTAGATTTAGCAGAAGGATTATCAAACCAAAAAGTCCATGAATTTTCAAGAGGATGTGAAATTATCAATTCTGGTTTTTCATTCGAGTTATTTTCATCGTTTTCAATATCATCAATAATCTCTCCTTCTTCAACATCTCCTTCGAATTTCTCGGATTTCTCCATCTCTTGTTCTTCTCTTGTTGTTGTCATTGATTTTTGAGTTGTTTCTTCTACTCCCATGTTTTAAGTGGTTTGTTTAATTGGGTTTCAGGATGAAAATGGTGGATCTTGAGTTTTGTTTTGTTAGTTAGTTACTTTAGTGTGTGTGTGTTTGGCCTTTGGGGATTGTTTTGGTGAACTCCAATTTGGGACGGGAACTATCCGTCTTAAACTGTTATATCAAACCGTCTTTCTACTAGTCAGTAAGTCTTGTTTCAGACGTGAACTATTCGTCTTAAATTTGTGACGGGCCATTATCCTAAATAGCGATTGAGATGATTTGATATGCATTTGATGATCGTTTTAAATGAGAATTTGTGTTTACGAGAGTAGCCCTCTTGTTGGGTTATTAATTTTATTTTGATAAAATGCTGTTTGAGATTAAAGTATCACAAGATGTCAAATAAAATTTAAATTTGCATAAATTAGTTTGATAAAATTGTAAAACATATTAATTAGATAAGCTAAAGTTTTAGATTTATAACTTTCATATTTAAATATGTTAGTATCTATAATAAGATATCAAATTATTAAAATAAAAAAAATAAAAAATAAAAATATATTAAATGTTTACTTTGGGTTATTCTTCTTTTGAATAAGTCTTACGTTATGAGATAGTCCTATAAAAGAATTATTGTACAAATATCATCTTATATTAAATCGCCTTTTATTAGCTTGTCTGATCATAAAATCGTACTATAAGTCAATGTTTTATCCTGGTTTTCACTCAATTGTACTATATAATAAGCATTGATATTGATATCGAACTCACTAGAATGACTACTAATAGTCTGTGCCAAGTTTTTATATAGCTCATGAACAAATTATCAACATATTTATTTTATAAAATTATAGTGGGGTGAGCATATTAGCATAACGTGTAACGAACCCTATAGCCAATTATTGCACGATTGGGTTCACTCAATCGCTAATCAATGAAGTACTTTTTCTTTTTTTGAAAAGTGATACACAAAAAGAACTATGATGGCTAAAATGACTAGTAATGAGAATGCTTTGACTTTCTTTCTTCCCCTATAACTGGACAAATTCTGACGGGTTGATCCGTCTTAAATTTAAAATGGGTTAAACTCTTCTCATAAAGAGAAAGTGAGGGTGCAGGTGGGAGACAAATGAAGATAAAACTCCTACATGTCTCCCACTTACTCTTAATGAGAGGGATTTGACTCATCGTAAGCTTTAAGACGGATTAACCCGTCTTGAATGAGACTTTCTGATATGACATATTGGCATATAGGTAAGGGGGAATATGGTGCCACGTGTCATCTCAACAAATACTTAAATAACCATCTACTATATATTAAAGCTCAAACTTTTAAAGTGTTCTTATTCTTCAATGAAATAAAAGGATTTATCAATTTTTTAGTGATGTGGGGCCCCCTATGTTTATGCTTAGAATTTAATTAGTCTCTCTTATTCATTCATTATTATATACTCTTTTCTACTTTTATTAATTTCATTAACTATTTTATTAAAACAATGTGTTACATTACACTACACTATATTTTATTAACATAACATTTAATGAATAATAACATAGTTTTATATCATTATTTAATCCCATTTTCACATCCGTAAAAAGATATTATAAACACAAATTATTACATTTCCTAGAATTAAAATTTACACTCCAAAATTTACATATTACAACTACATACAAATTACTAATATGATTTTCTAATACAAAAATCATAGTATCAGTTTCAAAATATATAGTGTATACCCCGTAAGAAATCATATTATGTTTTAAAAATTTTGGGCTCTAAACATTAAAGGGCAAGACATGTTTTCTGAGAACATATAGTTATTTGCATTCCCGTTGATATAAGATATTTCTTTGTTCATATTATTGGTTTAAATTACTATATTGGTTTGAATGTATTAAAATCAGGTTATATTAACAAAATATATTAACTTTTTATCGATTTTTTAACTGATCGTGAATTTAAAATTTATCTTATAAAAACATACTACTTATATACATATACTTATATTTTACTTGAATACATTCAAGTTGTTGTTTGTTTCACGATAAAAATAAACAAAAATCAAGTAAAATCATTTATCAAATAATAACGGCTTTTATTAATTACAACCCGTGCATTTTCTGCACGGGTTTAAAACTAGTTTTATGTTATCTTTATTCTATTAAAGTAGAAACATTTACTAAGCTGTGGTTGCGCCACGTCAGCAATACTGTACACCATTAGACTTTTTCATTTCTCATTTCTCTTTTTCACTATTTTTTTACAGTTTTATTTAATACTGTCTACATTAATTAATTGTTGATTGTTGATACTGTCTACATTAATTAATTATTGATTGTTGATTGAATTCAATCAATTTAATTACGTGGACAATTTAATTATGTGGACAACTCTATTCAATAATTTCCTGATTCCTGATTTCCTAATTTAATAAAATTTGTAAAATGCCAATATTGTTAATTTTTTATATTTTCCAATTAAAAAGATTGGATTATTTAAAAACTTATTTTTAATACTCCCACATAGTGCAATAATAATAAACGAATTACACGCATTAATATATCACATAACTTACATTTGTATAAAAAAATTACAGCAATAAATAAATTACATTGGTAAAGGAATGGCTACCTATTAAATATTACATAATCCTACGATTATATTACAAATAAACACGAGCGTTCCGAATTACACAACATTCATTAGAAAGAAAGACGAAATCAGAATTTCCTTCCTGTCTCCCCCAAACCCACCATTGCTTTTTGAAAACAGTAATTATCCAAGTATAAGGGCCAATATTTACGTATTTTTAGCCCAATTAATAAAATTTCATTTCCGTACAAATTTAAGGATGGCACAACAAGATGGCCCAAACAGTCAAAATTCTGGCCCAACCAGTCAAAAACTTCTGACAGTTTTTCAGAAGTTTTTCTGAGTTCATGGAGAATAACTACCAAGAGGAATGGGCGTGAAACCTATACCCATTATCACCATTCACCAGTTGAAATAATATAACTTCCAACATCACCAGTTAAAATCAAATAACCTTTATACTATCCCCTATAAAATAAATATACCAGCAACAATATCATTAACACAAAAATTTTCTTCTGTAAAATAAAAAAAAATGGCACAACAAAGTATTAGAATTTCTGAAATTCAGGGGAATACTAGAAATGAGCAGATCACAGCTAGGGTCATGAGAATGTGGTACCGGAAATACAATGAAGACATAGTTGGAGCAGAACTTATTTTAGTTGACGAAGAAGTAAGAATCGTCTCTTTCTATACATCGTCATTACTACAATTTACTCAAATTTACTCTATATCATATGAACAGTAATCATTTATACACTAATGAATATATTGTTGATTTTTGATAATATAGGGGGACACAATTCAGGCAAGTATCAACAAAAGACTATGCATGGAATATCTGGAAAAACTTGAAGAGGGTGAAGTATACAAGATCAGAAAGTTTTCAGCAAGCCCTAATACTGACAAAGACAAGCCAACTTATCACCACTTCAAAATACGGTTTGAATACAGCACAAGATTTATACAGATCACAAACACAACAATTCCTATGTGTGTTTACAACTACGTAACCTTTGATGAAATATATCATGGTTTTGTTCAGGAAGGACATTACATAGGTAAAAATTAAATTTAATTACAATTTAGTCTTTAAATATAGTAAAAAAAAATTTATGTTTAACATGATACATTTTTAAATGAAGATGTGATTGCAAAGTTGGACAAATGTCTACCAACAAAAGTGTCAAGCAGAAATGTTACATGGAGAACAATCATATTGGAAAACACACAGTGAAGTTTTATTAAAACTTACGATTTCTAGGTTCTCATTTAAGGTTATAAATTATGATGGGTTATTAAAATGAAACTTTGTGCAGGCAACAACAACTGAAATGTGCAATATTTGGTCAATATCTAGAAGATATCAAGAAAATCGAAACTCAATTCAAAAACAATAACAAGCCTACTTTGGTCTTAAGGCATGTTAAAACATCAGTGTATGAAGGTGAATCCCTATATTAAAGACATTTTTTAAAATTTATTGAGTTATATATAAGAAAACAAAAAATCACATGATCTTATAACTAATTCTTTTGTGATCTAGGAGAGTTTACGATTACAACAACTTGGGGAGCTACCAAAATTTTGGTCAACCCAGATATGGATGAAGTCCATGAATTCAACAACAAGTAAGACATCTAAATTTATGTGATCGTCTGAACATATTCTGTCTTTAACTTTTTGAACCTTCCCGATTAATATATTCAAATTTATTCCATGTCTTAATAATTAAATTATAGGCAGAATATTTTTGGCACAACCTATCAAAAATAATATAACAATATCAACAAAATCACTAGATACACTGTTAAGTCACAAGTAAATCCAAAAATAACTATTAAATCCAGAATTATTAAGACATTCTATAACTACGGTTGTTTTAGTCATAAGTAATCTAATTGAGTTACCAAAAATAATGTATAGATAGTGATGAATTCAAATTTCACTTAAAGTCGGTTTACAGTTTATTTAAATGTGCATGCAATGTTAATATGGGATATGTATTATCTAATAAATATTACCCTTACCGTATTTAATATAAATACAGAATAGTCATAAGTAATCTAATTGAGTTACCAAAAATAATGTATAGATAGTGATGAATTCAAATTTCACTTAAAGTCGGTTTACAGTTTATTTAAATGTGCATGCAATGTTAATATGAGATATGTATTATCTAATCAATATTACCCTTACCGTATTTAATATAAATACAGAATGCCACAATCTGGCGAAACATCAATCCTTTTGGGAGAAACCAACAGTTTAGCTCCACAATCAACCATCCTCGCAAGTGCAAACATTATGACTTTAATCGAGATTGAAAAACTCACTAAAATAGGAACATATGTTACGATGGCTACTATAGAGGAACTAGACACAAGAAAAGGGTGGTACTATTACTCATGCACTGAATGCAAAGGCAAACTAACTAAAAAAGAAGATGATCTTTGGTATTGCATCAAGCCAATCAACAATTGCAGCTTGAAAAACATAGGCATCACAACACCATTAACAAGGTATGGTATCAACCTTTCAAAAATTGCATATTAAGTGCAAAATAGATAATAATGTAATAAGCATTTGACATCTGGTTTTTTAGGTATCAAGTTGTATTTCTGGTAACATACGAAAAAACTGCCTTAAATGAGTTTATTATTTGGGAGGATGTGATGAAAAACTTTATTGGGAAATCGGCACAACAGATACTTGATGAAGATGAGGTAGGCCTTCCCATTTAGAATTATGGAATAATTATCTCTAAAAAAGTCCACTTACATACACAACATAATATTGATTTTTAATTTGTTATAGGCGTACAAGGACTACACACCTCCACATTTCAGCAAACTGATTGGGAAGGAATACATATTCAAGATTAAAGTTTCTACCTACAACGTAGAAAAGAACTCAATTAGCTATGGCGTTGTTGATGCGTGTGATGACCCAATCACAATAGCAAAATGGAATGATCTACTTAATCTCAAGAAGGTTGGCTATACTTAGAATTCAATTAAAAAGGTTTAATTTTAACATTTTTCAAATACTGAATATGCAAACAAAAAATTTTGTCTGACAGTCAAACAAAATTCAAATATCCAACGGATCAACAATAAGCATCAGCAGAAGCGACGACTCATCAATGGTACATCTACAACTCATAAATTTAATATTCATCATTCTATAGTCAGTTTTTAGGTTCATCACAAATACTTATCCTACGTCAAATTAATAGGAGCGAATCAGGCAACTAATTGAGGACGGACCTTTATCAGAATCAGAAGTTAAATCATCAACTACTGCAGAAGAGATAGCCGAAATAGAAGACAAGTCGTCAGCAACAAAGAAGGAAGAGATAAGGATGGGAAAAAGAAAAATGATCTAAACTTTCAAGTTGTTAGGCTTATTTAAGAGACAGTTTTTAATGGTTGTTATATTTAGTTTCGAACTTCCCTTTTTTCGCATTATGCATTTCGTTATTTTAGAAATTTCAATTACGAACCTTTGTAGAAGACAAACATGAACCGCATTTTATTAATGTTAAGTGAGCTATTGCAATTTGCATCAAAAAACAATAGACAAATTTGTGATAATCTCAAATCCAGGAAACAACTTCAGCCAACAAAACACAACACAGTTCGATATGCCAAGGGAATAAAGACAAAACCCAAACATAGTATAGAAACAAAGATACCAGAATTAAATTACGACAACATTAATACAAAAAATAAGCAGCAATTTAACCACAACTTTAAAACCAAAACAAGCAAATGACAGTAAAAGTATGTGAATAACCATTATTTGCCCTTTCACACAACTAATGAAAAAGCAAACGTAAGTTCAAAAAAAAATTAAGTGACGAATTTGAAGAAACGTATCAGTATGGCCTTAGTAATCAAGTACTCCGTATAATTTAAATTTACACGGTAGAATATATTAGTCAAACTAATAGCCATCAATGTGACAACTTTGAAAGAAGAACCATACAAAATAACCCACTAGAATATGGCTACACCCCATACAAACGTTTCACAAAATGAAAAATATGTCACGACAATACTTTTATCAATTAAATAAGAATAACAGACAACCTATCAGTTTTAAAAAGTGTATTATATTCAAAAGCTTATTTATTTTACTCATTTAAGTTGTTATATAAATTAGTCTTAAATAAATAAGAAATAAGAAAGTCGAATATTTTGGATTACAAAGCAAAATTTAGTGGCCTTCAATTATTTATACTATGCAGTTACATTATATAATTAATTAGATAATTAATAAATCAATTCAAGTAGTGGGGGAAGTACTAGGCAGTAGTGTCAAAAGCAGCAGTTACAACATAAAAACAAAAACAAAACACAACGTCCATTCTTCATTTTACCATAAACACTCAATCAACCACTTTACATTCACTTTGAATTCCCAGATGTTACAACATAAATTCAAACACATTTTTAGTTTCTACACAAATCAAACATCAATCATTAAAAACAGTGTACAACTATCATGGAAGAGGGTTCATCTTCAAGAGCAACTGGAAACAAAAGAAAGCAATATGGAAGACACCTACAAAACAGTAAGTACTATAGTATTTCAACGCACAAAACATTTGATTCATTTGATGTCAAAGTATTCTAATTCGATACTACAAATGGATGTGAAGTATTTTTCATTAGATAGCAAAGATGATTTATCTGTGTTAGTATTCCTGGCTAGGAGCTTATATATTTTTTTTAATCAAGTAGAAGGAAAGTTAAAAAGTGCACAAGAATTAAATAATAAACTTCAAATAAAGACCATACTTACTAATGACTATTGTTTGACATAGAATTATGTTCAATCTAGGAAAACAGTTTGATCCAACAATTTGCATCATGAAGCTCATTAAAAACTCAGTTTTCAACATATATACCGGGTCGGGCCTTTTTTGAACCATGTGGGTCGGGTTAGGGTTGACCCATGTGGTTCGGGTTAAGGTTGACCCATGTGGTTCGGGTTAGGCTTGACCTATTTGGGTCGGGTTAGGGTTGACCCATGTGGGTCGGGTTAGGGTTGACCCATGTGGGTCGGGTTAGGGTTGACCCATGTGGGTCGGGTTAGGGTTGACCCATGTGGGTCGGGTTAGGGTTGACCCATGTGGGTCGGGTTAGGGTTGACCCATGTGGGTCGGGTTAGGGTTGACCCATGTGGGTCGGGTTAGGGTTGACCCATGTGGGTCGGGTTAGGGTTGACCCATGTGGGTCGGGTTAGGGTTGACCCATGTGGGTCGGGTTAGGGACCCATGTGGGTCGGGTTCATGAGGGTCACATAAATACACACAAAAAATTAACTTAGCTTACATATATCAATTAAACTTAGCTTTTTTAAGTAAAAATTGCTCAACAACATGGCTCAAATCAGACACTTTGTCACGAATTTTACAGATCTGGGTAGGTTTAGCTAATTGTGTTCATGTGTTAATTAAATATGACACTTTTATCAATAATAATTCAAATCTGACTTTTTCTAAAACAAAAGTTAATTAAACTTATTAGATTTATATACTGACTTTAGATTTATACACAAAAGTTAATTAAACTTATTAGATTTATATACTCATTAGATTTATATAATCAACGACATGGCTCAAATCTGACTTTTTCCTTGACACAAAACTTGATTTCAATATTTCGTAATTTAACGATAATCAATTATTGTAGAATTGAAATTAGTGAGAATAACACAAATTAAAAAAGCTAAGTTGAAGCGGTATGAATATTGATAACAGAAAATGAATATTTACAACAGAAAATGACTATTGTTTGAGCATCAATTATTTTAAAACGATGATGATTTGTTTCATCTTCTAAAAATTAGCATAAATAACAGAAACTACCTGCATACTTTATGTCTAAATACCGGCATAGAGAAGAGGAAGAAGAGACAGGCGGAAGAAGAAGAGGAAGAAGAGAGAGGCGGAAGAAGGGTCGGACGAAGAGAGCAGCAAAGTCGGACGATGAGAAAATGACTATTATTTGAGCGGCGGAAGAAGAGAGAGGCTGTGAGAGGAGTATGAAGAGAGAGGTAGTGAGATTAGGGTTTTGTTTGATGGGTTAATTGGGTATAGTAGGGGATATATATATAGAGGAGGGATAGGGTTTCGGTTAATTTGGGTAAGGTTTTTGGGTAAGGTTTTTGGGCCTGTCTAAGGTAGAAGTCTATTGGGTTATGGGTAAGGAAAAGGGCCAGTCCATTTTGGAGACATGGACTGAATCGAATTTTGTAGGATTTTTTGGGATTGTTTCGGGTATGGGTAGTCGGTTAGGGAACCGACTATTGCACAGCAATGAATCGTGTACGGGTAAGGTTGATAGGCCTTTGGGAGTGATTCGGGAATGGGTAAGTTTATTGAGGTATATGTATTGGTCATATGTTAATGTTTGGTGTATTAGCTTACATATATTACTCTTTTTAAAAAAAATACATAAAATCCAAAATTTAAAACTTGAAAATGTAGTAACCGTCTTAAGCTTAAGAAGGGTCAAAAGTTTCCACTTATTTTTCATAAAGAAAAATAATTTTTCCCCCACCAACAAGTTGGGTCTTTTAATTATGTATTTGGCCCATCTTAAATGAAAATTATAGTTTAAGGAACATCTATCAGTTCAATATAGTTTTCATATGCAATTTTGGGTTTACGGCATAATTTCATAAAATAGTCAAAAGCTTTATTATTAACCATTACAGAAGTTATTTAATATCATTAATTTCCCAATTGATAATCAATAGTTTCAATCGTTCTACTTACGTCTGACGAGTATAGGTGATGCACTTCACCAAACAAGCTAAGAACCGATATTAATGGGTTGCAGAATTCCCGGTCTCCGTTCTCTGACATTACAAATGGTACTTCCCTCGATCACTATACTCATAATTAAAGTATTTTAAGGCGAGTTGATAAATTACGATTTTTTCGCAACTATGTATAATTATATTTCTATTTACGCGAGATAAATTGTAATTTTTTTTTAAGATTCCCTAATTTCAAGGCAAGTAATACGAAGGACTGTCGAGGAAGAAAACTCCATTACAATATCCCCAAGCAACCAAAATATTACTACGTCGTCACATACCTATACTCCTATTCTCACACCTAATCAATTACGGTCGCAAGTGGCAAGAGAAAAAAGGAAAAGGGCTTCAACAAAAAAACGTACCCATGTTGTTAGTAATGTCGCTTCTCAAATGACTACACAGACGACACCACTTAGCTCCACCCCAACAGGTATGAAACTATCTTTATTTGATAAATATAATACTCAATCATGATAGTTAACATTACAAGTGAGTGGCGTATTCAATACTGTGTTTTAGGAGGTATAAGTAATCCGTCTGACGTGGTTGAAAGATTGGTAAGAGATTTATGTGCTGAATTTGGAGAAACTTACAATGAAGTGATTCCCTCTCAACCTCCAAATAACGAAGGACCAAGTGATCGTGTCATATTCTCATCTATAGAACGTGGAGAAAGTTCACATACTCTTCCAAATGTGAACGTTAACTTGATTGACGATGGTAAGTAACTGTAATATAAGTTATTTAATATTTGTCGTAACCACAAAAGGATACTCCCTTTAATCACTTAGTTCACATAAGATTTATATATGGATACATTTACTTATACACACATTCTTTGGGTTCTTCAGAGTGGGAAGGATATTGGGATATTGGAGATCCAGATTATACATGTGAAAAATGTGGTGCCCTAATGTGGTTTGAGGAAAGAATAGGAAAAAGTCGTGGTACAAGTCGACCCAAGTTCTCACTATGTTGTTCAAATGGTAAAGTTGTCCTTCCTTTTTTACAACAACCACCTGAACTGTTAAAGTCTCTCTTAAGTAGGAAACATCGGTTTAGCAAGAATTTCATGGAAAATATCAGAGGTTATAATTCGATGTTTTCCTTTACTTCCATGGGTGGTAAGATTGATCATTCAATCAATCAAGGAAGAGGTCCTTACACGTTTCGGATGGGAGGTCAAAATATTCATCGTATAGGGACTTTATTGCCTTCGGAAGCGACACCCCCAAAGTTTTGTCAATTGTATATATATGATACAGAAGAAGAAGTACATAATCGAAAAAACGCCATCAGGTACTAACATTTCTATTTTATTTATAATTGTTTATTATATTTTCTCAAATGTCTTTTTAGTTTACCTTTTTATGAAAACATTAACTAAATGGCCATTGACTGTATTTTAATTTAACATTTATATTTATGCAGTCCCAGTAATCCGCACAGGTTTAATGATGAACTTATACTGCTATTGAAACAAATGGTCGACGACAATAATGTTCTTGCAAAGTCGTTTAGGATGGCGAGGGATAGATTGTCTTCGAATGCAAATTGTGATGTCAGTATCAAACTTATTTCTAGAAGAGACACTGATGGAAGAACATATAACTGTCCAACTGTTCCGGAAGTTGCAGCTTTGATTGAGGGGGATATAGGTCCAAATTTGGAGAAGCGAGATATTATTGTGCAAAAACGATGCGGTGGTTTGCAACGTATATCTGAACTACACCCGTCCTACACGGCCCTTCAATATCCTCTTTTGTTTCCATATGGGGAAGATGGTTATCGTCTCAAAATCCTCCACAGTCAAGCTTCTCTTGGTAGTAGTACTAGCAATAAACCGCGTGAGGAGTTAACCTGTAGAGAATGGTTTGCGTTCCGTTTACAAGAAAGATCGCCATCGGTTGAGTATCCAACCATATTATCATCTGGTAAAGAATTACATCAATTTAGTGTTGACGGATATATGATGGTTGAATCTCATAGGTTAAACTTTCTTCGATTTAACCAAGACCGACTTCGGGTGGACAATTACAAGAACCTTACAAATGCGGTCGAAAGAGGAGACATTGAGCCATCCTCTGCAGGTAGTCGATTTATTGTTCCTTCTTCTTTTCAAGGAGGTGAAGCGTTCCTGAAAGTGAATTATCTTGATACGATGACTATTTGTAAGTGGTTTGGTTATCCTGATTTATTCATAACGTTCACCTGTAATCCAAAGTGGCCGGAGATTACTCGATTTGTCACTAAAAGGGGAATGAGAGCAGAGGATCGTCCAGATATTTTGTGTCGCGTGTTCAAGATTAAGTTAGACGAGTTGATGATTGATTTAAAAGATCGACAAATTTTTGGAAGAGCTAACGCAGGTAAACGCTAATTTTTAGTCTTTAATTTTAGATTTTATTTACTATATATTGCAGTTTTAATACTTAAAATTATTCCATATTATTATTTTGCAGCTGTCTACACAGTTGAATTTCAAAAGCGCGGTCTTCCACACGCCCATATATTACTGTTCTTACACCGAGAGGACAAGTTCCCAGAAGCTAAAGATGTTGATAAAATCATTTCTGCTGAAATTCCTGACCCAGTTGAAGATCCACTTCTACATGCGGTTGTTTGTTCACATATGCTACATGGTCCTTGTGGAACTGCAAGCAAAAATTCACCGTGTATGGTCGGGGGAAAATGCTCAAAATTCTATCCTAAAGAGTGTACAGACAGAACAACTGTTGACAAAGATGGGTTTCCTATATATAAGCGGAGGAAAAACGGGATTGTAGTACATAAGAATGGAGTCCCAATGGGTAATGGTTATGTTATTCCATATAACCCTCAGTTGTTGTTGAAATATCGAGCTCATATTAATGTGGAATGGTGTAACCAATCGCGAGCGATTAAGTACCTCTTCAAGTACATTAACAAGGGTCCCGATAGAGTTACGATGCAATCATCATATACGCGTCGCAACGATCAGGACCCTGGAAGATTAGATCAGATTAAGAGGTACTATGATTGTCGGTATCTCTCTGCATGCGAAGCAATATGGCGGATATTTGGTTTTCATATTCACTACAGGACACCTTCTGTAGAAAGGTTGCAGTACC
Organism: Heliosperma pusillum; assembly: GCA_022085475.1. NCBI lineage: Eukaryota > Viridiplantae > Streptophyta > Magnoliopsida > Caryophyllales > Caryophyllaceae > Heliosperma > Heliosperma pusillum. The sequence continues at coordinate 208,291 of JAIUZE010000039.1, forward strand.
ATCTTCCTGATGAGCAAAGCGTTGTGTTTGATGATGATACTTTCATTGACGAGGTCTTAGAGAATCCATCGGTTGGAGTGTCACAATTTCTAAATTGGATGAGCTGCAACAATAGTCCACTCCGTAAAATGCAAGTAGCCAAACAATTGTTATATTCTCACTTCCCAACCAAATTTGTTTGGAACAAGAAAAAACGAATATGGACTCTTAGAAAAAAAGGGTTCACTATTGGGAGGTTGATTCACGTGCCACCGACTTGCGGAGAGCTATATTTTATGAGAATCATGTTAAACCACGTTAAGGGTCCTAAAAGTTTTGAGGACATTAGGACCGTCAACCATATTCCATATCCGACATATAGGGAAGCATGCTACGAAATGGGCTTAATTGGTGATGATAAAGAGTATATTGCCGCGATAGTAGAGGCAAGTGATTGGGGATCTGGGTCCTATCTTAGACATTTGTTTTCGACTTTATTATTATCAGGCACTTTGGCTATGCCAAGTACAGTGTGGGAGAAAACCTGGAAGCTTTTATCTGATGACATCCTTCACAGGCAGCGTAAAGTTCTAAAAAATCAAGGTATGTCTTTTAATTCACTCTTTATTGTTAGCGGTAAATCTTATAATAGTGCCTTTTATCGCGTTTTACGCAGTTGTTCATCCCTTTTAACATTGCAATACATATTACTTAGACAATAACTACCGTACATATTACAATCTTTCGTAGGTCTGCAACTAACCGACGAAGAGTTACAAAATTATGCATTGATAGATATAGAAAAATCTCTTCAGATAAATGGGAGTAGCCTTAATAGATTTGAAGACATGCCCTTACCAGATATGTCGTCGACGTCACATCATCAAAACACCTTAGTAATGGATGAGTTATCTTATGATAGACAATTATTATTTGAAGAACATGAGAGCAACTTATCTTCCATGACTGATGAGCAGAGGTTGGTTTACAATGACATTGTAGACGCTGTTTTAAAGAACAACGGAGGGGTGTTCTTTGTATATGGCTACGGCGGCACGGGCAAGACGTTCATATGGAGAACTTTGTGTGCTGCTTTTAGATGTAAGGGTGATATTGTTTTAGCTGTTGCATCAAGTGGAATTGCAGCAACCTTGATACCCGGTGGTAGAACCGCTCATTCTAGATTTGGGATTCCGCTCAGTGTGTCTGAGAACTCCACCTGCACTAGAATTAAACCAGGATGTGATTTAACTGAACTTATCATAAGGGCGAAACTCATAATATGGGACGAAGCGCCAATGACTCATAAACACAGTTTTGAGGCTCTTGATCGAAGCTTAAAAGATGTAATGCGTGTTGTAGACGAGAGAAATGTCGACAAACCTTTTGGTGGAAAAGTTGTCGTCTTTGGGGGGGACTTTCGCCAAACTCTACCGGTTGTTCCTAAAGGAAGTAGAGCAGATATTGTCCATGCTTCTCTTTGTTCATCTTACTTGTGGGCTTCATGCAAGGTACTTTATGCATTTTATTAACAATCAACTTTATCTTCTTATATGATTTTCTATTTTTCTTAAAATGTGTAAATATGATATTATTTACATTTTTAGGTACTTAAATTGACCAAAAACATGCGCTTGCAAGTTGGAAGTTCAAGCAACAATGTCGATGATATAAGAAAGTTTTCGGAGTGGATCTTGGAGATTGGAGATGGGTTAGCAGGTGGTGACAATGACGGGGAGGTTGATCTACAATTCCCCGACGAGTTACTAATTCAAAACGTCTCAAATCCCATTGCCTCATTAGTCGAAGTAACTTACCCTGCACTTCAAAGCCAGTTATGGAACCCGGAGTATTTGCAGGAAAGGGCCATCCTTGCCCCTACCCACGAGATTGTTGAGGTCGTGAACGACTACATTTTGACTCTTATTTCCGGGGATGCAAAATTATATCTAAGTTCTGATGAAGTTAGCAAAGATGACACATCTGTGGGTGCACGTGACCTCCACTCTACCGAATTCCTTAACAGTATTAGATGCTCTGGTCTACCTAACCATCAATTGCGGTTGAAGGTTGGTGCTGTTGTCATGCTACTTAGGAACATTGACCAATCACGCGGGTTATGTAATGGTACAAGGCTCATCGTCACAAACTTAGGGACGCGCGTTATTAGATGTACGGTTTTAACTGGGAGTCACAAAGGTGATATGGTGCACATCGCTCGACTAACACTTACTCCTTCAGACTCGACCAAATTTCCAGTACGTTTTAATAGAAGGCAATTCCCTATAGTTGTTTGCTTTGCAATGACTATAAACAAGAGTCAGGGTCAATCTTTATCGCAGGTTAGCATCTACCTTCCAAGACCAGTTTTTAGTCATGGCCAACTCTATGTTGCGATTTCAAGGGTCACAAGGAAAGAAGGGCTTAAACTTTTGCTTTTTGATACTGATAAGACTATCTCAAATACAACAACTAATGTTGTATACCATGAAATTTTTGAATATTTGTAATGTCAATTATATTTTATAATAATTGAAGTGATATTTTATAATAATTTGTATACATGTTTATTTGCATGTTTTCTTAAAATTATTTTACTATGTGTATCCGTTTATTTCTGAAGTGATTAATTTAACAAAATTTAAAATGAATATTTGTCAAACCCGTGCAAATTTTGCACGGGTTTAACACTAGTTGTATAGATATTACATCATGCACAAACCAACTAAAATGGTTACTTGTTACAACAAATGATAAACGGATCATTTTGGATTTTCTATCGGTTATTTTCAAAGGTGTGTTATAATTATCGGTCCATTATTTAAGTTATTTTCAAAGGTGTGTCATTCATTTAAGATTAGGTCTACCATTTTATTAGGTAGACTATACTAGTCTAAGCAATATATATGTCCATTTGCCTATTGTAAAACAAACACAATTAAAAAAAAAAGAGAAGGAAGAAGGGTACTTTAATAAATATAAATCCTAAATATACAAACTGTAAAATTAAGGACGCAGTAAAAAGATGGAAGAAGCAAGAGTATTAGGTAAATCGATCTTAGTACCAAGTGTTATAGAGCTTGCTAAAGAAAGTAAATTGGTGAAAGTTCCAAATAAGTATGTTCGTGATGATCTTGAAGATAATTCAATATTATTGGAACAAAACAAGCTTGATGATCTTAACAATGGTGATCTACATGTACCTATTATTAACATGGAGTGTCTCATCAATGGAGATGATGTTGAGTTAAAGAAATTTCATTCAGCATGTCAAGAATGGGGATTTTTCCAGGTATATTATGTCATAATATTCTTGTTATCTTAGCCATGTAATTCCGATGTCTCGGTCGTTTCTGTATGGCAAATTCTTATTTGTGACGGACACTTTTTATTACAAGCGCGTGACCTTTTACAAGCTTCAAGTGGTTGAGGGACTGTAAGAGGTCACAAGCTTCTGAAGGTTAATTACAGGCCGGTTCTTTACCTGGTTCTTATTTAGGTGTCTTAGTCATTATGTTATGCTGTTATGTTTTTGTTTTATGTATAAATCGTTTTTCCATTTGGGTGTCTTAGTCATTCTTATTTGGGTGACATTAGTAAAAACAGTAGTGGCAATATCATCGTCCAAAAATTATGAAGGTTTTTAAGCCGGATAAGGTGCTTTTGAATCAAGCCAGATCAATTCAGCTTCAATTCAATTTCAGATTTTTGTTTTCTTGAATTTGGATCGGATTTGATGACCTAGTCTTGACATAGTCTATAGACTTAATTAAGATAAATCAAACGATACTTATGCAAAGATTCATTAGAGGTAGAATTTGTAAAAGCAATGGTGCATGCTTTTTGCACATCACCCCTTTATTAACGTTTTTACAATTTCATATCGTAAATTTGTCTTACTTCAAGTGATTCTCTTAGGGGCTTTTTTTTTGGTTTTTGGTTTTTGGTTTTTGTAGCTGCAAAGATATAGTAACTTACACACTATAAACCCGGCTCTCAAAGGCATTCTTTTTTTTTTGGTTGCGTACAGAAGCATTCTTAAAGGCATGCAAAACAAAAGTAAGAACATTTGACAAAATACTAAAAACGAGTCTAACGGTCTTATTAAGGTTTTTCTTTGGTACAAAAGAGCCACTACAACGATTTTAAAGCTTTTGATGCTGATGTGGTTTGAACTCGTATCATGAGTATCATATCTCATGATTTTACCAATTAAGTTAATTAACATCTGCAATCAACTTATTGTACAGATAATAAATCATGGGATGAGTTGGTCACTTGTGGAGAAGTTCAAATTAGAGATCCAAGAATTGTTTAATCTCCCAATTGAAGAAAAGAAGAAGTTTTGGCAAAGAGAAGATGAAATAGAGGGATATGGACAGGCTTTTGTTGTATCAGAAGAACAAAAATTGGATTGGGCAGATATGTTCTTTCTCACTACCTTCCCTAATCACGAACGTAAATCTCACTTATTTTCGGTCCTACCTTCGTCTTTCAGGTTATCCCCTCCACCTTCGGCCTTATTTCTCTCTTCAATTATTGTTAAAAAATACTCGTAATAATCATTGTTATTTGTGCCGGATTAAAAATAATTTATCGATTTAGGATTCAGCTAAAGCTAGGTAATTAATTGAAAATTGAATATAAGGTAAAACACGCCATGATCAATAATGTGCTTAGTGTTTCCTGAAGCGCATAAGCACAAAGAAAGTACGAAATAACAACTGAAGATGACATTGAGTGTGGGCGTATGGCGTATCGAATTTTGTTTTCTGTGTAGATCGTAAAGGCCTACGAGGCCTACCTGATTTATTATGTAGGATGGACACAAGATGATAAAAGTCTTATCCCCTACCCCTATAGATAAGCTTGAGTAATACAAGTAATTCTTTTCGGTAGAACTAACTTAATCTCGATTCATCGATAAGACTCAGATTACAGCCTGAAGTAGACTTCAACTCAAATTGACTTGATCCGTACTTAAATTGAGTCAAACATACCAAAATGATTAATTTGAAACAAGAGGTTTATATATATAATTACGACTTAAAATGACCCAAGTGACCTGACCCACTTACTTAAAGGACCAAAAACCGGACCAAATTCAAAATAATACAATGCAAGACTAATTTGCATCACCAAAACTCGATTAAAACTACCTTGATTACAAGGTAGAATAATGACGCCGAGTATTAACCTACTATGATATACTTAACACTTTAGTAGTAACAAATTTGTAATCAGTTCGTCCCGATTAATTAATTCTTTACATTTGTTTTAGACAAGCAGACCATTAAAAACGTAAATAAATGATCAATGTAGTCATGTAGAGAGTGTTTTGAAATTAAAGGTTGTAGTAGAATTAAATTATTCATATAAGCTTAATATCTCTTAAAAATATATAATTCGTTTAGAGATGCATTGGAAGATTACTCGGCCGAGACGAGGAAGCTTACGATCAGAATCCTGGAATGCATGGAAAGAGCACTTGGAATAGATAGTCTAAGAAACGCGTTTGGAGAAGGACAACAAAGTATGAGAATGAACTACTATCCAGCATGTCCACAGCCCGATAAGGTCATCGGTCTAACGCCACATTCGGATTCAGTCGGACTGACTATCCTCCTTCAAATTAATCATATGGATGGCCTCCAAATCGTGAAAAATGGCAAATGGCATCCTGTAAAACCCCTCGACAATGCCTTTGTGATCAATGTCGGGGATATCTTAGAGGTACTCCCTTTTTTCTTCAAATATCTAATTGTTTCGATTTTGTATTATTTTCTACACATAAAAGAACTCCGACACGATCTTAAGCCCAAACAAACCTTGTTCTACTCAAAATCGGGCTAAATCTAGTCAGCCCAATGTCAGCCACGTAAGAAATGTTATTATGTAAACGTGTTACTCTTTCATAGTACATGATTTACTTAAACTTTTGTGTTATTATACGCGAAATGTTAAAAATAGAATAATCAGAAATTTTAGATCGATGAACCAAACAATTTGTATCAGTAGGAATCAAATTTTAACTTTTCATTTTAATTCAACATCCAACTCTTGCTAATGAGATTAATTTGATGCACAATGTATGTCTACAGATATTCAGCAACGGTGTATACAAAAGCATAATGCACCGGGCGGTAGTGAATTCAAGCGAGGCGAGGCAATCAGTTGCGACATTCTACTCCCCATCAATTACTAATGAAGTTGGGCCTATTCCTGAGTTGATCACCCCCGAAACTCCAGCAATGTTTAAGAGAATCACTATGGTAGACTATTGGAAGGGTCTTTTTTCTCGAACTCTTGATGGAAAGGCCTATCTTGATGCCATGAGGATCCACGACACGGACTTGCGACCCGTATAGATGACCCGCTACGGTCAGATTTTATGGAATTGATCTTGCTCAATCAGTTTGTAAGATAACGTATGAATAAATGCGTTTTCACGTTGGATTGATTACGTCGTCGTTGGTTTTACTTCGCTCTTGTAATCAACATATCTAAATTCTGAAACACAACATAATTTGTCGAGAGATGTTAAGATACTAACATATTATAATTAGGAAATATGATTTAAATTTAGAGGCAGTGTCACTTGACATGTTAACAACCCTTGCCTTGTTTGAAATTAGGCCGCGCTAGACTCTAATGTTGGCCATTGCTTGAGCGCGAGGCTCAACCGCTTTAAACCATACTAGCCCGATATTCCGTGATCGGGATTCCACCCTTGGTCCTACATTCATGCGAGGAATAGAATAAGGTAAGGAATAATTGTACCATACTACATTCAAGAAACTAAAGTTACCCACAAGAGCACCACAAATAATTCTCATTTGTGACGGACACTATCCGTCGCAAGCTTAAGACGGATACCATATTCTCTCACAAAATACCCATCAAGGGTGAGTGGAGAAGCACATGAGGGGTGCCCACCTTGTCCCCTCTACCCATTTCTTCTCACAAAATACCCGTCGCAAGATCCGATCCGTCGCAAGCAAGACCTACTACAAGAGCTACAAGAGCACAGTACAGTGGCTAAAACTTGAGTGAAATTTTCAAAGATGTCAGGCTCATGGCTCGTTAAAAGCAATCTTGTGGAATATTTATGGCATGAGCCTATGCCTAATAGACTTCGATTATGTCACCCTCGGGCCTCGGGTGACTTATCTGGTGTGCATGGTTTGTAGGCCCGTATACCCGATGATTTACGGGTTTCCGTATTACTAAAAAAAACTAAAGTCAGAAGTACAATTTGTTGTGTATGTCCAATTATAACACTAAGCCTGTCAAAAATTTCTAAGGCCTTGGGGAAAAAGTAATTGGTAGACCCAATTACTATAACTATTTAATCCTTATTTTTCCAATTTTTTGGGCTTCAAGGTAAGTCAATTATTCCTTTCAATTCTGAATAAACTTCTCTATTTTTTTTCATCAATTTGGTTAACCTTGTTTATTTACTTTTAGACATGTGTGGTACTGTGTTTTGTGTGATTCAAATTCAATTATATGTGTTAACGTATTTTGTATGATCTGAATTCATTTTCTTATTTCTTGTGGAAAAGGGAAGTGAAAGGTTATTTAAAATTGCACAAAGTATTAAGGTTTTAAAGTTTAATGGTCAACATTATTTTAGTATTAATAATAAATAGTTTGATTACTCCATTTCACTATTCTCTCATTTAACCACGTCCTTTTACTCATCTCAGCTAGCCTTTCAAAAAGTTTTTCATACAAATTTTCATAAAAATCAAGTATCTTTCTCACAAAACCATGTATCCTTTTCAGGTTTTTGTTTTTCACAAATTCTCATTTGTGACGGACACTATCCGTCACAAGCTTAAGACGGATACCATATTCTCTCACAAAATACCCATCAAGGGTGAGTGGAGAGCACATGGGGGGTGCCCACCTTGTCCCCTTTACCCATTTCCTCTCACAAAATACCCGTCGCAAGATCCGATCCGTCGCAAGCAAGACCTACTGTTTATTTTTAGCTACCTTTTTAGGTTCTAACTACCTTTTCAAAATCAGGTATATTTTTTGTGTATTAATTTTCAGTTACATTATTAGGTTCCACTTATTAAATCATGCAAACGAGTCCGCGCCACCCAAAGTAGAGAAGAGTGCATGTTCCATAAAATCAAGGACTCTAAACCAAATTGGTTAGTGAGAAGTAGCCCCTCAACTTATAAAGTAATAAACTCTCTTCCCTTTTATTCCTATGGGACACTCACATAGTCACATATAAGTGTATATGAAATTCTTCCAAGTGGAAAAACTAAATTCAGGAAGAAGGGTAATTTAAGTGAAAATATACAAAAATTAGCAATTTTGTTCTTTTTTATTTATTTCTTTTCATTTCTCTCTAATATACTCATACTTTAAAGGAGGGATAGACATGACAAAAGTAACCCGACCTGTTTGACTCGACCCAAACAAGCTGGCCCGAGACCCGAAATTGATTCGAACTACAACACCCGAATGTAGACCTGACAAACTGGTCAATCAGATCAAGTTCGGGCAGTGCGATTTCGGGGTGGGCTAGTTCAAGCCTATCATATCATCATGTTAGTTCGGGTCGGGTTGTTTCGGGTGTTTTTTCGGGTAAGTTGATCGGGTCAACGGGTCGGGTTATTTTGGATTGTTGGGCCAGTTATTGCAAGTCTTTTTTTGGTCAATTAGAGTTTTCTTTTTCCGGGTCATTGTGGTTTCGGGTCGGGTCATTTTGGGTTGTTTGGTCAGTTTCGGGTCAATACATTTCGGTTCATGTGGGTCGGGTGAATTCGGGTTTCGTGTCACATTGAAAGTTATAGTTCGAGTCAATTTCGGGTCTCGGTTTAGCCTTTTCGGGTAAGGCCAATCGGGTCGGGTTGGTTTTGCCAGGTTTACCCCAATGTGACCCGAAACCCGATTTGATTCAACCCGACCCGAACATGACCCGAGTTTTATTGACGCGTAAATGACCCGGCCCGAAAATCACCCGATCTGAATCCACCTATCATACTCGACAAAACATAACTCTAATTGAACCGAAAAGACTTGAAATGATTGTTTCTCTCTTATCCATTGACCCAACCCAAAATAACCCGACCTGATTAACCCGAAACAGGCTTTACCAACAAACACGAAACAGACCCGAACCCAAACCCCAAAATAACCCGACCCGAATTAACCCGAAATCAATGAAAGACGCGAACTGAAGCGATTCGACCTTGCCCGACCTGAACCCGACCCAATTGACCCTTTGACCTGGTCTACGAGGGGCCTTAAAGTCGTAAGAAAACCGGGTTACGAAACATCGTCGACGTTTTATAAAACATCGTCGGCGTTTTTCATAAAAAAGACCGTCACTACCCTTTTCCTCTCTAACTTCAATTCTTCTCTTTCACTCTCCTCTCCTCTCCTCTCCCTCTCCCGTACAACCACCACCACCACGACCCCACCACTGCCGCCATCACCCACCACCAGTAGCCACCGCCACCACCACGAGCAAGCCGTCGGCCGACCTAAAGTAAGTTTTTATTTTCTTTTTATTTTTGAAATCGTTTTTAGATTGAAATATGTTTAATTGATTTGAATTTGGTTGTTTATATGTTTAAATGTTATGAATTTGTTTATGCATATATGTTTAATTGATTTGAATTTGTGTTGTGGTTTGCTTTAATGATATGAAATTTGGATTAAAGTTGTTGAATACGGTTTTTTGATTTATGTTGTTGAAGACGGTTTTTGAGTTGATTTTGCATGTTGGAAATGTATTATGGCGAAATTTGTGGAAGTAGTGAAAGAGGATTATTAGATTTATGTTTCCGGAAGACGGTATTGGTTGTTGGTAAAGAAAAAGCCCCCTTTTTGGACGTTGGTCACTAACACCAACGTCTGGGCTGGACGTTGGTGTTGATGACCAACGTCTAGGCTGCACGTTGGTGTTAAGGACCAACGTCCAGCCCAGACGTTGGTCATCAACACCAACGTCCAGCCCAGACATTGGTGTTAGTGACCAACGTCCAGCCCAGGCGTTGGTCATCAACAGATTCAACACCAACGTGCAACCTGGACATTTTTTGTTTTTGCGTTGTTTTCGATGGTTTTGAACGTTGACGATGATTATTTATTTAATCATATGTAATTTAACTCGTGTAAAATTATAATATTTGTTATTATATGTTTGTTTATGATCGCTTTTGAAAGAACGTTATATATGTTTATATGTTTATGATCGGTTTTTATTCTCGTTATTTCAAATGGTTTTTGTAATGAGTTTATGTTTGTTTGTCGATTGTCTATAACTTTATATTATTTTACATGCAGATGGATAAAGAAAAAAACATAATGGTGGTCCCTGATCGTACGAAAGGCCGAAAAGTGACGGCATCTAAGCGGCGTGTACCCGGAGTGCGTCAAACCGGAGTTGTCTTTCATCCTACTCGGTCAGAGGGTATGGACGTTGCCCCTACGCCCCCGCCTGCTGTGAGCGAGATAGTTTTTCCGTCAGTTTTTTTATAGGGTAGGTGCCATTGATGATGGTAATGTTGACGGCGGTTCAGGATCTGAGTCGGAGGGGGCGGCAGAGCAGCCGATGACGAGAATTTTATAGAGAACCAGGAATCCGAACCAACAGATAAGACGGTGGTATAGGTTGGTATAGGACGATATGTGCCGGTTAGTCAGGGTTCATCTAGCACGGGGAAGAAGAAGACGAAGAGAGATTTGTCTTGACGTCTTAGTGGCGTGGTTGAGGGTGGACCGGTTCACCTCAACGTCTTACGTAGGTTCGGTGGGCACGTGGCTTATACTAGTTGGACGGAGCCCAAGCCGGTGAGATGGTGGCTCAAGTGTTACGAGAGGTCCGGTTGTATGGAGGCTATGAACAAGATGAAGGTGCCGGAGCTGGTTGCCCGGAGAGTTAGTTAGAGTGGGCTTGGTGTTTTGAGGAGTTGTCAGACCACCGGCATAGATGAAAATCTATGTAGTGCATTTGTAGAGAGGTGGCAGCCGGATACTAACACTTTCCATATGCCTTTTGGAGAGATCACTATCTTATTATATGATGTTCAACGTATTCTAGGGATAAAGGTGCGTGGCGCTAGGGTTTTTGTGGAGGGTATGGTGGAGCAGGAGGAGGGTAGCACGAGGGAGGATGCAGGCTTGAGGGAGAAGATGGCTGCTTTATTTGGGCTTGCAGTTCAGGATATCGAGCCACCATATTATAGGAGTGGTGGGTTGTCGACTCAGAAGTTGAGGGAGGTTGTGGAGACGGGTCGCCATGATGAGTCGCTGAGGGCGTACTTGATGTTGTTGGTTGGACAGACATTGTTCACGGACAAGTCTAGTGATAGGGTAGTGGCCTGGATGCTTCATTTGTTTGATGACTTGGATAGTTTTGGTGAGTATGCTTGGGGGGGCTGCGACATTGGCGTACTTGTACCGTCAGTTGGGTATGGCATCGCGGATAGAGGCTCGTGGGTAGACCTGGCAAAAGCAACCCGACCCGAATGACCAGACCCGTGACCCGAAATTTACCCGAACTACAACACCCGAATGTGACCTGAAACCCGATTGGACCCAACCCGACCCGAACATGACCCGATCTTTCTTGACCCGTAACTGAACTGACCCGAAAATAACCCGATTCAAAATCACTCAACCCGAAAATGACCCGACAAAACATAACTTTAATTGAACCAAAAAGACTTAAAATGACCTTTTGTATCTTATTCTTTGACCCGAAAATGACCTGACCCGAAATAACCCGACCTTGTTGACCCGAAACGGACCCGACAACAAACCCGAAACAAACCTGAAACCCGAAATGACCCGACCCGACCCGAATTAACCCGAAATCAATGAGAGACCCGAACTGACCCGACCCGAACTGACCCGACCCGAACCCGATCCGATTGACCCGTTTGCCAGGTCTACTCGTGTGCTTAACGGTTGTTTGACGTTGCTCCAGGCTTGGATATATGAGTATTTTCCCCATTTCCGACCCCATGCAGGATACTATGTTGAGGGTAGACCACTAGTGGAGGCTTGGTCACGGGTTCCTAGGTTTAAGGGGGAGGAGAAGATTCTAGATGAGCACCGTCAGAGGCTAGACGGGCTTAGGGCGGAGCATATCCGTTGGACCCCTTACGGTGTTGGTTCCCATCGGTCTTGTAGGACATCGCTTTATTCGGGGTTGATTAGATTTCTTGATGTAGTAGAGCCATATCAGCCTGACCGTTTTTTGCGGCAGTTTGGGTATGTCCAGCCTATCCCGACCACCATGATTACTTCAGCTGTTGAGCATCGTCCGGCTTCACTGAAGTCGGGTTATAGGTTGTATTATGGAGAGTACCCTGATTCGGAGTGGGGGCTCCCAGAGGCTCGGATCGTTTTGAGAGACCGTTCACATCCGGTCGTTATGCCGTTTGACACGGTCGATCGTTACATGACATGGTATACGAAGTCCTCCCACCCGTATTTCTTTCCTCCTGGCCGTCGTACCAAGTTTTCTACGGTGCCTCTTTTGGATGAGCCCGAGTTTGGCAGAGCTCTTGCATGGAGGTTATCACTTATCTACAGACAGCCTACTGAGCAGGCGATGGCATCGTGTGTAAATCGGTTGGTTACAGATATGGCCGACTACTTCAGGATCACGGAGGACGACGACGATGATGATGTAGGACATGACGACGTTTGATTATTTAGTTATGTTTTATTTTATTTGTATTGTGTTTCTACGGATTATTTTAGATTATTTTATGTTTTGAATTATGTAATGATACTTTTATTTTTATTATTATTATTTTATGTTTTGAATTATGTAATGGTACGTTTAGATTATTTTGTCTAATTTAATTTCACCAGCTTTATGTATTGGCTTTAATTTCTGTCAGCTTTAATTTCCGTCCAGTTTAATTTCAGTCAGCTTTATGTATTCACTTTAATTTCCGTCAGCTTTATGTATCCACTTTAATTTCCGTCAGCTTTATGTATCCACTTTAATTATATTTATTGGATTCTTTATTTATCTTTTATTATTTATATTATATTTGTATTGGCCACAACATGAAAACCCTAGCATTTCCTCTATATAAACCCTTTACCCAACAAATTATTCCACACAACTCACTATCTTCTCTCTACTCTTAAAATATATTACCTCTATTATCCTATACTTTAATCATGGTGATGACTAACATACAACTAGTGAATTATTATCAAAATAAAATTAACGAGATAGTTAACGAGTTTCCCTTACTATTCAACCGCCTAATGATTGTGTTTAATAATCATGTACTTAATAATTTCATAAGTCGTGGCAATCCTCCCCTATCCTCGCTTCAACTAATGCATGGACCTATTTACGGTCTCAACAACCCTTCCATTCATCCTAGGAACGTAACTGAAGGTATCATTACTTTTAATCTATTGTCTAATTTTTCTAATAAAAAAAAGTTTGTGAACATTATTATGAAGATTAATTTTTAAATACAGAAAATGTCATCCTGAAGCGAAGTGAGTGGGAGAAAGTGAGGTTGGACATAGTTGAACTGTTCAAGAGGTGTTTGACAGTTGTCCCATATAGGACTTTACACTCTCTATGTTCGGGGGACGGCCGGATGTTCGTGGGGCCATTTCAGAGTCTTAAAACCTTTGAAATGTATGTAACTCACGAAGAGGAGGAGTTTTATAGGCCTAATGGTTCTTCATCCGAAGAATATTCAACTGATTAAGTGTTGGCGTATTTGATTATGTGTATTAAGAGTTGTCCCACTATTTTCAGAACTTTATTAAAGTTGTCAGTTTAGTTGTCCCACCATTTTAATTTCCGTCAGCTTTATGTATCCACTTTAGTTTTCGTCAGCTTTATTCGAGTGTTGTCAACGTCAATTATATTTAATCAAAAATAAATTGAGATAAAAGAAGAAAAAATAATACATAAATATCCATCAAATACACAAGTACAACAATCAAGACTTATCCCTTCTTGTGCGACGCACTCTAGGTGTCGTTCCCATACATGTATGCCAATTTTCAAAATTTGTCTTGTACAAATCTTCAAAGTGTGCAACATTTTGTTCTCTATACCCCGCCCAAGTCATCTCTATTGGAGGCATTGGAACTTCTTGAGGTGGTCCATTACAATGCAACCGCATCCAATGTTGGTGGTGATTTAAAATCCACAATTATAATCAAATTTGAAACTTTGCATTGTAATTCAAAAAGTTTGCTCACGGTTTTTATATATTGAACTACCTAAAAATTTCCATTGTATATAGCTTTTACTTATGGCAGGTGGATCGTTTATCAGACGAATCATAGGTGGCACTAGTCGTTCTCGTCGTGCTGACGATGAGCGGAACGAGGAGGATGCTGCCTTTCACGAGCAGGAGCAGGAGCAGGAGCATGAGCAGGAGCAGGAGCAGGAGGCGATCCCGTCGACACAGCAGGAGAGTAACCAGATTATTCTGTCTCGCAATCCTGACATAGGCCAATGGTAAGTGTCTAATTAATATATAGAATACTTTTATTATCGCAAACTTTATTTTATTATCACTTTTACGCTAACTTCTATTATCTTTTATTATCGCTTTCGTTCTAATATGTATATTTTTCAGGTGGGACGACAAGCCGATCAAGCAATACGTTACTTGGTCTTTTATTCGTACCATAGGCCGAGAATACTTCACCAAATGGAGTGAAGCGAGCCACTACCAGTGTAGGCGGATGTGGGATTACTTTCAGGTATATTTTATTACGGTTGTATCTATTATTAAAAAGTAATTGTTTTCATTCAAAAAGTGTAGTTATACAATTTCAGCAATTACTAACAAGTTGTTTATGATGAAATAGAATTATGTGAACTCGGTCGATCCGAACTACGACCCGAAGCCCGACTGGCAGAAACATGTCACGAGGCGGATTACCTCACTTGTTAATGGCTGCAAGTATAACAAAAATAGGCCGGATTGGGTGCATGAAAGTTGGTGGGAAAACATTAGAAATAGGCCCGAAAGCGATCCCGAATTCGCCAAGAAGTCTAACATAAACAAGGCTAATAGACGGTCAGGTGGCGAGAAAGCGGTGGGCACCCATACTCTAGGCCGGAAGAGTTGTTCCGATGCGTTTAAAGAATTGGTAAGTCCTTTATTTTTTACTTCACATACAATTTGCATATTAATTATGAAGGATTAATATTGCCGATATATCACTTAATGTTTTTATAATACTTTCATGTTGATCCTACGCCGTACAAGTTGTTTGAGAAAACAAAAAAGAACAAGAAGGGCGAGTGGGTTAACCCTAGAGCTGCTAAGACAAACGTAAGTTTGTCTAATAATTACTAAGGAGTTTTTTTATATCCAATTTTAATACTATTTATTAGTTTCGTTTTGTTTTGATTACTTAATGTTTTTAATTATATAATTTCTTTTTTGTGGGTTCAGGAAGCTTACACCGAGGAGATGAGTCAGCAAACGCCAACTGGCGAGACCCCAGACGAATTCCGTGCATACTATAAAGCGGCAGACGGATTCGATAAGAAGTTAAGGCTCTTCGGGATATGAGACAAGGGGAAACAAGTGTGGTATGATCCACCATGCAACAAAAGTGCACGCGCTTCTTTCTCCTACAATCCTACATATTACACTCAATTCGCGAGTCAGAATACTCAAATGAAGAAGCAATTGAATGCACTTGCGAATGAACGAGAACATGAGAGAGCCGCCCGACTTGCCCTTGAAGCACAAGTACGGGCCAATCAACAACAAATGGATCACCAAGCCGCGCAAATGGCTGCCATGCAAGCGGCTATGATGAGATTTCTTCCCCCGGAGTTGTGCAACAACTTCCCTCCTCCACGTCCAAGAGATGACAACGCGGACGACGGGCACGGTTTTGGAGGAGCTCCCGTTACCCCCTTAGGTTAGTAATGTTTAATCTACCTAAGTTAGGAACCGTTGAATTTGTAAGCTTGTAAAAACAAAGTTGTATGAATTTGTTTAACATTTTATGTAATGAATTCTTTTTCCAATTTCCATCGGTCTTCCCCTTTATTTTTATTGCCTTTTGTTGATTCCTGACCGTGCGGTCGATGTGTGTATGAATTACCGCTTTGCGGTGAACGTATGTATTTTCTGTATTGCAGGTTTTGTTGAAATTTTCACCGTTTAAAACAATTTAAAAAACGCATTGTGGCTGGACAACAGGCTGCTGTTTCCAGCCACTAGTCTATTAAGTACTGACGGAATTTCCGTCAGTAAAGTCAAGGTTGACTTAACTTACTGACGGAAAATCCGTCAGTATAGTCAAGATAATCTTGACTTTCCAATCGACTTGACTGACGATACTTCCGTCAGGAGCTCAATTACTGACAGAAAATCCGCCAGAAGTCGTTTTTTCGTTACCAATTGAAGTGACGCGCGTTACCGTCAGTAACTGACGGATTTTCGGTGTTACTGACGGATTTTGTCCGTCAGTTTTCCGAATTCGTTTTGTAGTGATACTAGGTGGAATATCCGTGCTACGCACGAAACATTTTGTATTTATCTCCCATTAAACTATAGTATACCCTAATAATAATAATAATAATAATAATAATAATAATAATAAAAATAATAATAATAATAATAATAATAATAATAATAATAAAAATAATAATAATAATAATAATAATAATAATAATAATAATAATAATAATAATAATAATAATAATAATAATAATAATAATAATAATAATAATAAATAATAATAATATCCATGGAATGTTTACGATCATAAATAAAAATTATGGCGAGATAGCATCCATGAATTGATTACAATGACAAAGCTTCTAGCAGCTTGTTTCATTGAAGACGGGTAATATCGGTTCCAAGATGAAGATGGATAGTGTCTCTCTCACAATATGCAAGTGGAGAGGGTAAATGGATTTCGCCACTTGCCCTCTCACTAGCTGATAAAGTAAGTAGATTAATAACATATAAGCATTAAGCAATACGTCAATGTTATTACCTCTTAACTATAAAATGGTTTAAATAGCTATAAAAGTTTTAAACTAAATTGTATTTGTTTTGTTCGCTTTGATTTCGTATAATGCATCAACATTTACATGTTTTTAAATAAACCACAACAACGATCGGGGCCCCCGCGTGTTTCCCTCGACCAACGATCGGGACATCCTCGTCCGTGAGCAGCTGATGGTTGAAATTTCAAGATCGATTTTATACACTAAGCCGCTTGCACAAATGTTCTTTGGCTAAAAGAGTAATTGTAACGACATAACTCCCCATACATGTTATTAATATTTTACTTGAGAAGTGAGGGGCAGTAAGATTTGAACACGTGATATTTTTGGTCTTATCCTTGATGGTTGGTTGGAGTCCAAAGATTGGTTTATACTCTAACTACATGTACGTCGTCGTTAGTCGTTACTTGATTATAGGGGTGTAGAACGTAGCGGGCTAGGCTAGTGGTCAAATTTCTCTAGCTTGTCCCGATCTCAACGCTAAAACAAATAAAACACAAAGGCCCCTCCTGGCTCGGTCTAGCCTGCTACTCTTCGGTTGGGCTCGAAGTGGAAGAAGCTAGATGGCCGGTCCGGTCTGATGTTCACACCGTGTCTGCGTTGTAATCTTTCAGCCCAACCTGCTCCCTAACTCGACTCACTGCACAACCTTTACTTTCAACGGGTTATTATAACCAGTCTTATTTATTATTCTAGAACGATTGCTTAATTTCCCTCCCATCTCCTTCACTTTTCCCCCGTTTTGTTTGATGTTTACCACTCTCATTATTAACTATTTGGTTTGTCTAATTAACCAGGGGTCCAGGGTGTAGTTTATTAGAACTTCGAATTTCACTCTACTAATTTGGGTTTCACGTAGTGCGATTATTAACTATTAATATTAGTGTCTACACCCTCTCCATCATATACATGGTTTGGTTTTCTCATAATTAAACACAATGGGGTAACAATAATATGTCAATATTATTTATCATATACAAAGTAAGGATTAATATATAAGCCCCCCTTATTTATAGTTTTACTTTTTTTCGTCTCAATTTTATATCCCTTTTCCCCAACATTTATGTCAAAATAATTGTCTCTATCCCTATTATTTTTTCTATCCCACTTTTATTATCCCACTTCCCTTTAAATTTTATCCCAATTTAAATGACTTATGTGTCACACTATCACTATCTTAGTATAAACAATTTTAAAGGAATTAATCTTGTACATTTAAAATGTCAATACTCAATGTTACAACTTACCTACCACATAATAAGTGGTAGAATGCATTTTGGGTGTGGCGTTATCAATTCTCTACGTATAGCTCAATTGGCGAAGTCGTTTGAACTATCTCTATGAGAACCAAAAATTTTCAGTGCGTAGATTTTTTTTTTTTTTTGCATTATTAGATATTAGATTCATATAAATGAAGCACATGAAGTACATAAACATTAATTAAGCATAACAATAAGAAGTTCCCTTCTCGTTTTTGTCATGACCGTCACCCGTATAGTAAAAAGTTAACTTTTGTGATCGAAAACATTTACTCCTATGCTACAAATTTTTATGTTGAGTATAATAAGGCTTTCATAGACATGTTCAATGCCTATTTAATCGACAATTTTCTATTTTAATTATTTTACTACTCTTGTTTAAATAGATGTATCATATCATAATTCAACAGAAAGGTAAAACTTCTATAATGTATTTAAGATACATTTCAACAGAAAGGTAAGACTTTTCTAATGTGCTCCGTATTTAATACTTTAAAGATCAATTTTGGCGATAACAATTAATATAATTTTTTTTAATTAATTAAATTCATAATTTATTTGAAGTAATTTAGAAAATTTTAGAGACTTTAATATTGCTTGAAATCCGAACTTTAAATGTGGGTATTTCATGATATATGGACTCTCTAATATCGTCTGGAATTTCAAATTTTATTTTATTTTAAATTTTACTTAAAACACTAGGTAAAACACTACTTTAAAAGACGAATTGGGTGATACATCGACATGCTATTATTTTATTTTACAAAAAATTATACAATAGATATTTTTTGTGTAGTATTTCATGATATTATATGAACGTTAGTAAAATCTTATTTTATTTTAAATTTTACCTAGTGTTTTAGTGTTTTAAGTAAGATGTATTGTATAATTTTTTGTGTAGTATTTCATGATATATGGACTCTCTAATATCGTCTGGAATTTCAACTTTTAATGTGTGAGCTCGAAAGTCTTTCGCAATTAGTAGACTCACTCTGTTAGTGCAACATTGCAAAATTTAACCTTTTCACTCTCTAATTAGCATTATTATATATATACTTCATATAATATTATTGAATTGATATCTCTTATTATATATTGTATTTTAGTATAAAATACTAATAAGAGTTTTAATTTTGTTGGAGACTCTAATATTGCTAGAAACACAACTTTTAATGTGGGAGCTCGAAAGTCATTCATCGTTGTTGGACTCTCTAATATAGCTAAAAAAAGTTCCTGTTTTAATTATCACTAGGTGGAATACCCGTGCTACGCACGGGACATTTTGTATTTATCTCCAATTAAACTACAGTATACCCTAATAATAATATCCATGGAATGTTTACGATCATAAATAAAAATTATGGCGAGATAACATCCATGAATTGATTACAATGATAAACTTCTAGCAACTTGTCTCATTGAAAATGGGTAATATCGGTCACAAGCTGAAAATGGATAGTGTCTCTCTCACAATATGCAAGTGTTGAGGATAAATGGATCCCCCCACTTGCCCTCTCATTAACTGATCAACTAAGTAGATTAACAACATATAAGCATTAAGCAATACGTCAATGTTATTACCTCTTAACTATAAAATGGTTTAAATAGATATAAAACTTTTAAACTAAATTGTATTTTTCCTGTTCGGTTTGATTTCGTATAATGCATCAACACTTACGTGTTTTTAAATAAACCACAACAACCAGAAAGTTCAGCTGATGGTTGAAATTTCAAGATCGATTTTTATACACTAAGCCGCTCGCACAAATGTTCTTTGGCTTAAAGAGTAATTGTAACGACATAACTCCCCATACATGTTATCAATATTTTACTTGAGAAGTGAGGGGCAGTAAGATTTGAACACGTGATATTTATGGTCTTACCCTTGATGGTTGGTTTGACTCCAAAGATTGGTTTATACTCTAACTACATGTACGTCGTCGTTAGTCGTCACTTGATTATAGGGGTGTACAACGTAGCGGGCTAGCTCAGCCTAGCCCGCACCTCTGAGTACGAAAATCCATCCCGGCTAGCCCATAGCACAAAACCCGACTTTCCCCACGGGCCAGGCTAGTGCTCAAATTTCTCTAGCTCGTCCCGATCTCAACGCTAAAACAAATAAAACACAATGGCCCCTCCTGGCTCGGTTTAGCCTGCTACTCTTGGGTTGGGCTCGAAGTGGAAGAAGCTAGCTGGCCAGTCCGGTCTGATGTTCACACCGTGTCTACGCTGCAATCTTTCAGCCCAACATGCTCCCTATCCCGGCTCACTGCACAACCCTAACTTTCAACGGGTTATTATAACCACTTTTAATCTCTTATTTATTATTCTAGAACGATTGCTTAATTTCCCTCCCATCTCCTTCACTTTTCCCCTGTTTTGTTCAATGTTTACCACTCTCATTATTAACTATTTGCTTTGTCTAATTAACCAGGGTGTAGTTTATTAGAACTTCGAATTTCACTCTACTAATTTGTGTTTCAGTAGTGCGATTATTAACTATTAATATTAGTGTCTACACCCTCTCCAAGTCTCCATCATATACATGGTTTGGTTTTCTCATAATAAAACACAGTGGGGTAACAATAATATGTCAGTATGACAGTATTATTTATCATATCCAAAGTAAGGATTAATATATAAGGTTATTTAATGTGAATACTCCAATTTATTGGGCTGCTTCTCAAAATACTCTTAATTATGATTTAACTACCAATATAACCAACTATTAAGCCCATTCACTTTTAATAGAATTGACCATTTATTGACCTATAATAGCAAGTAAACCTTCCTCATCGTAAATCTTTATCCGTTTCCTCTTCCATATACTAAAAAAACCCAGAAAAATCCACTTCAAATTACCATAAAAATCAATTAAATACACACAAAACCCCTAATTAACATAATTAAATTTACAACATTACAAACCCAGAATACCAAATCTCTCAACTATCACAATTGCTTTTCAGACGCAACACCAAATCTTAGCCCTTACACTGAATTCCCTGATTACGGATGCCTCCTGATAGATGAACCATCTCAACCATCACCTAAGGTGATGGTTGAGGCCCATATATTATAGTTATATTCTATTATGCCCCCTCACTCGTATGCCCATTGGGCTTGAAGAGTGGTTAGTGCACATGCCCCCCATACCATGTGCTGGGTTTTCCACTTTGTGAGTTTTTGTGAGTTATTGGGGGCTGTCAGGGTTTGAATAATTGTCTCTATCCCCATTATTTCCCTATTATTTTCTCTATCCCACTTTTATTATCCCATTTCCCTTTAAATTTTATCCCAATTTAAATGACTTATGTGTCACACTATCACTATCTTAGTATAAACAATTTTAAAGGAATTAATCTTGTACATTTAAAATGTTAATACTCAATGTTACGACTTACGTATCACATAATAAGTGGGAGAATACATTTTGGGTGTGGCGTTATCAACTCTCTACGTATAGCTCAATGTCCGAAGTCGTTTGAACTATCTCTATGAGAACCAAAATGTTTTGAGTGCATAGATTTTTTTTTTGCATTATTAGATATTAGATTCATATAAATGAAGCACATAAAGTACATAAACATTAATTAAGCATAACAATAAGAAGTTCCATTCTCGTTTTTGTCATGACCGTCACCCGTATAGTAAAAAGTTAACTTTTGTGATAAAAAACATATACTCCTATGCTAGAAATCTTTATGTTGAGTATAATAAGGCTTTTATAGACATGTTCAATGCCTATTTAATTGACAATTTTCTATTTTAATTATTTTACTGCTCTTGTTTAAGTAGTTGTATCATACCATAGTTCAACAGAAAGGTAAGACTCCCCTAATGTATTTAAGATACATTTCAACAGAAAGGTAAGACTCTTCTAATGTACTCCGTATTTAATACTTTAAAGATCAATTTTGGCGATAACAATTAATATAATTTTTTTCATTAATTAAATTCATATTTTATTTGAAGTTAATTAGAAAATTTTAGAGACTTTAATATTGCTCGAAATCCGAACTTTAAATGTGGGAGCTCGAGTCAATTTACAAACTTTGATGATCGCCAAAATCTAAAGAAGCCACCACACTACTCACTACCCTATGAAAATGTGCCAAATGTTGTTTATATATTATGGAGTTATGTTTAGAAATAGGGTAAAATTAGTCAAACATAATTCTTATGTTATACTAATCTTAAATAAAATAAATAGATAATGCTTACCTAAGCCTAAGTATAATCACATGAAACGTGCATAATGATAACCTCTGGTTGTATAAATCCTTTTTTTTTCCATAGTCTCCTTACGGATTAGTTTCAACATGGCTAAAACACTTCAAAACTAAGTGTTTCAGTCTTTCACTCTCTAATTAGCATTATTATATATATATACTTCATATAATATTATTGAATTGATATCTCTTATTATATATTGTATTTTAATATAAAATACTAATAAGAGTTTTAATTTTGTTGGAGACTCTAATATTGCTAGAAACACAACTTTTAATGTGGGAGCTCGAAAGTCATTTATCGTTGTTGGACTCTCTAATATGGCTCAAAAAGTTCCTGTTTTAATTATATAGAATGATTCTATATAATTAAAACAGGAACTTTTCGAGCAATATTAGAGAGTCCAACAACCGCGAACGACTTCGAGCTCCCACATTAAAATTTGAGATTTCAGACGATATTAAAGAGTCCAACTTTTACAAACTTCCTTTAATAATTTATTCATGATAAAAAAATTTCAAGTCCTATGTAATTTATTTAAGCAAATAGAAAGATAGCTTAATCAGTTGAGTATTCTTTTCGGCTTTTAAAGAAAATCTTCTCTTACGTATGAATTGGATCAACTTACATCTCTATGATTTCTCATGAACAAAAATAAAGTGTTTGTGTACTGGTAGAATTACGTCACTTACCCACTTTCTAATTGAGCCTTCAAATGATGTTGCTATATATAGGCTTCTGCCTACCTCTTCATTTTTTCATAATTTATACTCCGTATATATTTTAATGAAGTTTTTTTTTTTTTTTTTTTTTTTTACATTTATTGTTTCTCCCTATATTGTACTCCATAGCTTATGGTTCATGCTATATCAGGTGTTTTCTAATGAATTTATTTTGGTATTCTATTTGTAGGACGTATGGTAATCAGTAATCACACAGAGATTGTACGGAGTAACATTTAACTCAACTAACTAACAAATGTGGCCATAAGTTAAAACTTATTATCTCATAAAAAAAATTAGGTTTTGTCATTTTTGGCTTTTGCTACAAATGCTAATTGGGTAATTGCTACGTATGTAAATCTTTGCATATTTTTCGACTATGTCTCTCCTAAGGCCGTTTTATTATTATTATTTTTTTCGGTACAGATGAGGGGCTTAGCCCCGTTAAGACCGTTTTATTATAAGATCAGAAAATATTTAATAGTGTAATCTAGCAATAAAATGTTATAATTAAATTTTTACGGAGTAGCTTTTTAATAAAAAAGTGGTGCTATTATTTTATCAGAATATAGTTATATCTTATCGTAAAATGATAACATTTAACCCATCTTTATATTTGAGACCGATGTGGTCCATTTAAAGTAAAAATATGCGCATTCTTTTGTCTTATTTAGGATAGCTATTTCATCTTATTAATATTAGGTTATGCCGTCATGGGTTACCACTTACCGTAGACTTAGTAATAAAGGACCATTTTTTCGTGAAAACAAGCCCTTATAATCGATAGCCCGCACTTAGAAACTTACAATATATGTTACTGCTAAAACAATTACAAAGAGGGAGTAATACTTAATACCCTATAAAAATAGGATATAAATTCATATGATATATGTTGAGCTTACCCATACAGGCATCCACAATTTTATGTGCATCCTATTGAAATAATTTATTTAGAGAAACGATGATATAAAAAATACAAAAGATAGTGTCTAAACTCAAATTGTTCCATTTGTGATTCTTAATACATGTGTTACTAATATACTCCTACATAATTTATTTATTACTCTATTATTTTTAATTTCGAGAAATACATATTTTCTTATCAATATATCTTAACTTTGTTTTTCAAACCCCCTATAATGATAAATTCACATTATCTTTTTTCTTTGGAAATATTATATTTTAATATTGTAAAACTTATTTTATTATTAAAGAATATTTATGCCATAGTCGTTTTTAATTTGTATTACCTCCCATATAAAATTTAAGACTAACCCAACTATTTAATTAGATGGCTACATGGTTTAATGACGGTTGAATTGTAATGTCCTGACTAATGATAAAACGATTTAACTTATACTATGTTATTTTTATTACAAAAAAGTCCAACTTTAGCGAAGAACTTCCATCCGAGCTCACAAGTTAAAAGTTGAGATTTCAAGCGATATGACTTATGAGATTCTCCAACTATTGTGAAATACTTAAAAGTTAAAATAATATAGGTTAAGTTCAATTTTTTTTATCATTAGTTAAGAAGTAAAAATATCATTTCCCGCAAACATATAAAGAATTATGTTTTAAAATAAATTAAATAATTTACAATTATTTTATATATGTAAGGCCGCTTTCATAACTAAAAGCTAAAAAACATTGACGTAGTTAGTTGAGTACATTTCAAATAACGTTACAGGTGTCATGAAAAATATAATACGTATAGCGGAATGAATTAGCGATAATTACAACCCGTGCGTAGCACGGGTATTCCACCTAGTATAGAATGATTATTGGTAGTTTCTAAATTGTGACTTTGGTATATTCTAGATTTAATATTAATGTTAGTACATGAACCTATCTAAATAGGTTGAATACAACTTTAACACAATTTCCTACCAACTCTTAGGCTACTACTATTCTCAATACCCTCCTGCAATCGTAAAGGTAGTAGTACGAACTTTACCATTGGAGAAATACAAGAAAATCATAAGAAAAGAAAATGTCATTCATTTCTTCATCTTCACAAGGTAGTAAGGTAGGTTAATATAGGACTTGCCTGACCATTTTTTTTGTTGCGTATAGGACTCGCCAGACATATTCTTTTGCGTAACTCGCTAGTACAATAATGTGTCACCGACTCACCAGTTTAAACGGAGGGGTAACCTACCCACTCATATAAACCATGACTCACGACATAAACTGCGTAACTCGCCAGTACATACGGAGGGTAACCACCTACCCACTCATATAAATAAGTATTACTCTTGTCTTACGTCAAATCTAAAAACAAAAATACACAAGGAGAGCAGGATATGAACCAAGAACCCAAGATAATTACTTGGTAAATGCACGAAGAAAAATGCGCACATTATAGTGCTTCAATACATACTCAAAGTTCTATCAAAATAGAAGTTGTTACCAAACATTACGATCTGCAATTGGACCTACAATTTGGCCATTGTCACCAACAATGATAAAAGAAGGGGAAAATACGCACTGCTCTAACAAAATTCTTTTTCTTTTTTTTTATAAATGGCTAAACGAAAATTGACATATACTAATAACGATGATCCCACCGGTGAACGACATAGATTTTTCGCCCACCGGTAAGAAAGCGCAAGCTATTTTAGAATCCTCAAGAAAGAGGCGCTGATACCATATTGTGATTTATAGAAGATTATGATTTGATTATAATTGGAAAGAATTGCTTTGATCTTTTACTATGAATCATAGGTCTTATGTAGTACATACTAGATTTCATGCACGTGCGATGCACGGGTCTACATTAATGACATTTCATACAATTTCTATAACAATTAACTTATAAAAAGAATCTTGTAAAGTTTTAAGACTATGATATAATATAATTTTTAAGAAAATAATATTGATATATTGATTCAACTTCTATTTTAACCATATTTTACCAACCTTGTTAGGACTCAAGTTATGTTTGATATGTATAATGACCCAAAAAATGTCAACATGACTCTCCCGTTCAAATCATTTAATAGGTTTACATATGTTCTGATTGATACATTCACAAAAAAAATAATCCAAGGTATCTAAGAATTAAGATCTTTAAAAACAATGCTTAAGATACTCAAAAGATTTTGGGTAAATAAATAAGTTCAATTACATCAAGTATGTGCAAATAATATGAGATTTTATACCGTAATGATAGCATTTTTTTTATCACGAATCTAATTATATTATTTTTATGATTAATACAAAATTTTAAGATTTCTCTAAAAGAATATTTGAGAGTCTTAAACGATTTTGGGTTGATATCTAAGTTCCAAGGACGACTTCTATTTATAATCACATGATCACCCCAGCTTATGATATTTTTCCGATGTGGGACAATTCTTATATTTAGACGTAGTATATTCACCCCCACCTACATTATTTTTCAATGTGAGACAAATAATATATTAAGTAGTACATCATTAAAATTATTATTTATGATACTTTCTTAA
Source organism: Heliosperma pusillum (assembly GCA_022085475.1). Taxonomy (NCBI): domain Eukaryota; kingdom Viridiplantae; phylum Streptophyta; class Magnoliopsida; order Caryophyllales; family Caryophyllaceae; genus Heliosperma; species Heliosperma pusillum. Next base: position 234,968 of record JAIUZE010000039.1, read on the forward strand.
ATTATTATTTATGATATATTCCTAAATTAATTTTGATGATGTAAATTTCATTATTAAGGTGGAGATAATAATACAAACTTGTAAGAGCTTTGTAAGACAATACTTCAAAAGATTTAAAAGCTTTTGGGTTGATATATATGCACGGAGGATACTCATTTTTACAATATATTTTTTTTTTTTTGTGAAATGAAATGTAAAAGTTTTTATATAAAAATGATAAACAACACTTAAATATAATTTAGTAGAGAAAATGTATATTAAAATAATTAAAAGATTTTTTACTTTATTTTTTTATAATACTTTTAAGAGCTCTCTAAAATAATATTTAAGAGACTCAAAAGATTTTGGGTTGATATCTAAGTTCTAAGAATGAATCATATTTATAATTATAAGATCACCCCACATTGTGATAATTTTCCAATGTGGGACAATTATATTATTTATAAGTAGTATATTTACCACACTTATATTATGTTTTAATGTGGGACAAATAACATATTAAGTAGTACATCATCAAAATTATTGCTTATATAATACTTTCCTAAATGATTATTTACGATACTTTCCTAAATTAATTTTTATAATATAAATTTCTTAATTATTGTGAAGATAATAATACAAACTTTTATTAAGAGTTCTCTAAGACAATACTTATTATTATTTATAATCATATTTATATAATTGAGATTATGTACTGTATTGATAACATTTTTTTTTTACCACGAATCTAATTATATTATTTTCATAATATTTTTTTACGATACATTTTTTGTCAAGGGAAATTAAATATAAAAGTTTTTATATAAAATTATAAACCTCACTTGAATATAGTATAGGAAATATGTATTATAATAAATAAAATATTGAACTTTATTTTTTATTTCAAAAATATTATTTGTGATACTTTATAAAATTCATTTTTAATATTGTAAATTTCACTATTGAAGATAATAATACAAACTTCTAAGAACTCTCAAAGACAATACTTAAGATACTCAAAATATTTTTGGTTGATACCTAAGTTCTAATGATGACTTCTATTTATAATCATAGTATCACTCGCCTTATGGTTTTTGATCCGATGTGGGACAGTTGACTATTAATAGTAGTAAATATTTACCACACCTAAATTATTTTTCATTGTGGGACAAATAACATATTAAGTAGTACCACATATTATTCTATAAAATATTTATTTCTATGTTAATTAAAAGATTATCCACTTTATTTTTTATATCAAAAATATTATTTATGATACTTTTCTAAATTAATTTTTGACGATGTAAAATTTACTATTATGGAGATAATAATAATAACTTTTAAGAGCTCTCTAAGACAATACTTAAGATATCCAAAATATTTTGGGTTGATTTCTAAGTTAAGGATAACTCCTATTTATAGTTTTATAGTATCACCCTACCTTATGCTAATTTTTCGATGTGGACAACCCTACTATTTATAAATAGTATATTCAATACATTATTTTTCAATGTAGGACAAATAACATGATAAGAATACAAATACAAACTTTTAAGAGATCTCTAAGACAATATTTAATTGACTCAAAAAGTTTTGCGTTGACACCTAAGTTAATAATGACTCCTATTTATAATTATAGGGTCACGCTACCTGGCCTTATGTAAGTTTTCGATGTGGAACAATTCTACAATTTATAAGTAGTATATTCACTACACCTACATTATTTTTCAATGTGGGACAAATAAAGTAGTATACCAACTTTTCATATAAAATAACTATTTACTAAACTATTACACTAAGGATAATGAGATAGTAACACCCGGTGATACTCAATTTCAGTACCACTTAGTTTAGTAAATTCAAAGTTATTTTTCTCTAACAACTTTTTAAAATTTAAAGTTATTTACATATGAAGGGTAATCTTGGAAATACATTTATTAGTGATAGTGAGAAAATTAGGTTTATTGCTGCCTTTTACTTCCCTCGATTTACATACTCATGTAATGTAATGCTTACCTAATTGCCCACTAATTATTGGACAATTATTTTTGAAAATATGTGAAGTAGGTAGGTATGTAGCTAAATTTTCATACTTCTACTCTCGTATTTTTTTAGTTATTAAATTTACTCTTGGTTTCCAATGTATGTGAAGTAATTCACTTCACCACAGCAAAATTGAAGTAGAAAATTGGATGAAAATACAATTTATGACGTCTAATCAACCTTAATTGTATCTTTATTTGATTTTAATTGTATGTATGAAACGATTAGAGATGTTTGTGTAGATGAATTACTCTTTTGCCCTTTTAATTTGGCGTAAATCTAAGATAAAAAATATAGATTCACTACAACAAATCCCTTACTTTCTTGACACTTTAAGGTCTACACTTTTATAAGCGTCGACCTTTGTTTAGCCCAAATACAGTGATGTGCGTGAAAGAATTATATTTTCATTTTCATTAATTAATAAAGAAGGGAAACCGTTCCAATTGCTTCCATATGCTCCCTCTATCCTGCTGAAACTTCTTTCAAACCCTATTTTTTTATTAACTGTTCATCTTCTCCATCCCATATTCCCATTCTCATTCTTCTTCATTTTTTTCTCCATTTCTAAATCCTCTCTTGAATATCCTCATGTTCAACGATCGTATGAGCAGCTCCAGGTTTGGTAGTTTTACCTTTGTCATTCTTCAATTCCATTTTTTTTCTCCATTTCTAAGCCATACTAATTGTTCAAGTACATCGATTAGTGCTAAAAGTTTGATGTTTTTGTAATTCTTTTCACTGTTGACATTATTACGATCTTATTTAACATTCACTTGCTCAGATACAATTACATCCATCAATGTTTGATGATTTTCTAATTTGTTTTACTCGCTCAGATTCAAACATTAAATTGTTTGATGATTTTCTAATTTGTTCCAGATCACTATTGATTTTCTAATTTTTTTCACTTGCTCAGATTCAGTTACATTGATTACTTGTCTCATCTCCGTTTATAACCTTAATTCTTATTACAGTTACATCAATTTATTGGAGTTTTAACATTTAATGTTTGATGATTGTCTATTCAGTTTACTGCTCTCTCACGGTGTCATTTAATTGTTGTTCTATAAAATTTGACATCTCCGTTTGATGGTTGTTTTATAAAATTTGACCAGTGTAGTTGGTCATTGACATTCATTTTTGCGCCAGGATGTGGTTTGATAGACTGCGAGTAAAGAGATTATTGAGCTATGAATGTGTTCAAAATTCTGCGTGGCATTTTGAATGATGAGCACTATATGCTAGTTGGGTTAGTTCTCTATTGATATATTTCTAATCCATGAAACATGTGATGTCGTAATTTTTAGTATTATATCTACATTGTTTGTCTGCATAATGTGTAGACTATAAATCTCCTTATCCTTTTGAATCTGAATCCATGTTAAATGTGCTGTGAGATACGTTGTATTATTAACCTATTAATGTCGTATTCGTCAAGTTTGGCTGCTATATATGTAGTTTTCATTTGGACAATTTTAAGATTTGATTTAGGAGCTCATATTGTGCTATTTTTCCTTAGAAGAGCTAACTTGGTGTAATTATCTTTCCCATGTGCTACTACCAGCATTATGTGTGTAGTCAGGTGCTCTTTTGTATGTTATGGTTTTACATTTCCATAGTTTAGCTATATTGCTAATGTTGGAATATAATCCCACATGTGAGTGTTCCACATTGTTGGATTGTACCACTTTATAACTAAGGGGGCTACGCCTCCTATTGTCAATTGGTTTTAGGATGGAACATCCCTTGTTTTGTCAATTGGTCTATCTATCCGTTTGCGTGTGGCCTGGCTCATTTGCATGTTCTAACAGCTTACTACTAACTTCTAACGGCGTTTATAAAGACATTGTTAGTAGTATATATATGCCTACATCATATTGTTTCATTTTTATGAATTGTTATCAAATTTGATTGATTTTCCGGATTTTGAGGAACCTAATATTTCATTTTTTTTTGCTATCAATTGAAATGATATTTGTTTTATTTTGCTTTTAGAATAATTTTTTAAAAGTTTAAACAAAATCTTATGATGCTGACAACCTTTTGTCTGACCTGGTTAGAATGGTCTATGGCTTCTATCTTACTAGCCTGATTGGACTCATTTACTAAGCCTCATCAAAATCCATTAGCCTTCATTCTTCAGCAGTATCATTACTCCATATTATTTTTCTACAAAATAATAAGCTGACAATTCCAACGTAGTTAATTTGGTTGAATTTTTTATAATTGATTAATATCATACGATACAAACAATAAATTTGGCGTAAATCTGTACTTGAGCTATTACAATACACTTCCACTTGACACAATCTAAAGCAACTTCATTGATGCACTTCTAGTGGTACGTATTTTGTATATTCTAATCGTCATTTATTTATGAGCTAGCACCTATTCATGTATTCAAGGTCCTTACGTATGAGTTAGCACCAACGTTCAGCCTTTTTAGAGTTGATCAAATCTGTACCAATCTTATCTTTCCATTGTTATTTTATGAGTTTATGCAAGGGGTAATTCATAATTTAAATTGTGTTATAGCCACTATCTTTATTTTCATTCAAGCGTTGAGATGTAGTAAAAAGGATTAGGTTATGTTTCCTAATCCTATTAAATAAATTAAAAAAAGTTTTTTACATCATTGAAAGATAAAAATTAAGCATATAATTGCTTCAAGTATCTTCAGTAAGACAATAACTATGTGATTCTATTTGATTCTTCTTGTTACCAGATCGTATTAGGGACCTACTCAAGCTATACTCCCACTCGCAGTTGGAGACATACTTGTCCTCTTATACTTTACTGAATGTAGAAAAGATTTACACGTCTGACTGCATACGTATATGTGAATGTCATAAATTTCTGTTTTGTCCGGTTTTATCCTGATTAGCACCATGTACTGATTTTTTGCATTATAAATATGACGTCTTTCTTTCTAACATATGGTGAATATTATGACATGTGAGATGAGCATTTAATGTATTCATTTAACTTTCAGGTATCTGTCTAAATGGCGTTTTGAAACAGTATGGGTAAGCGAAGAATGCAGTATTAACTTCCAGGTATGAACTATAATCTATGGGCAATACGTACACTGAACATACCACAAATCTAGCACCACGGACAAATTAACCAACCCAATTTTTTGGATTAGAAATACAGATTCTATACTTTAACAAACTACAATGTCTAGTTAATCCGTCGACCTTAGCTTATTTATTAAGCATCAATTAGCATAGCAATCAAGTACTCTTTGAGTAAAAAGCATGAAAAAACCCCTTACCTATTTAAGATTCAAAAGCAAAGGTAAAGACAATCAACATGTGATCAATTAGCTGAGAAACTAGTAAAATTTGTTTAAAATTTAAACACATGTTTTCATTTTGGTAAAAACTAGTACACGTTGTATTTAATAGTATCAGGTGTTTCGAGTTATATGATTAATTAACTCTTTTTCAGAATGCATAGAAGCTTGATCGAACATCTAGAAGACTATCTCAAGGGGGAGTTCCCTTTCAATGCAGCTCTAGATGCAAAGCTTTTGTTGGTGATTATTGGAAATTTTCAAGTGAATTACATTGAGTCTTATTTTGAGAAAACATGTTAGAGTTGGACAGAGGAAGTTCGCAAAATGGAGATACCAAAGACAATACAAGAGTTTGTGTAATGTAAATATTACATGTTTCCTACCATATTAGAATGTAGTGTGTATATTTCCTGTGTTTGAATGTAGGTTGATAGTTTAATATCCTGTAATTGTAATTTTGTACTAAAAATATTTATCTACTTTGTACCATGTACTTGCTATTCTTTTATGGATAATAAAATTTGATGGGATATTCTTCATGGATCTTAACTAATTTTGTTTCGTTTAGCTCATTTTAATTGGCTTGAATATGTTAGGACATATGAAAAAACTTGTGCCAAAATAATCGACAGAGAATAGTGTTGAGAGTAAAAACTTCAAGACATGATAAAGCGTCGGCAATTCTTGATGCAGTAAAGCGTGGAGGAAATTTTGATACAAAAAAGCGTCGCTTGTAGAAAAGGCATCGACACTAAAAAGTGTCGACAAGATTGACGCTCAAAAGCGTCAAAAATTCCTGACGCCCCAAAAAACCACGCTTTTAAAAGCGTTGAGAAATAAATTGTCGACGCTTTTAAGCGATACGAATAGCTTAAAAAAGCGTCGAGAAAGTAAGGGAATTGTAGTAGTGATTTATGACTTTTTAATTATCTTTAATCTTTAATGAGGTGGTACCGAGGCACTCTATATATCATTATCCACTAACTAATATTAGAATGATAAGAAAAACAAAAAAAATAAAAATCGTTTATTTAGTTTTTTACATACTTTATACTATACTTTTATCATATTATAAACAATAGAATAGTAAAAAATACAAAATTTATACTCTAATGAAAGCATTTTTCGCTAAGAATCCAAATATGTAAGTTTCGAAATGTTTTGCAATATATTTTTTCGTTAGACGGATAATAAAAAAAAATTGTTACGTAAAAATAGGTGTGATAATAAAAATATTATATATAATCTGTTTTTTTTTTTTAATCTTGCAAATCTTAAAATATACAGTACTTTCCAAAAACTGAAAAATATGATGTTGACCAATAGAATTGCTCGAAAAAAGCCTCTTTTATATATATGTATTGATTGATTGGTAGTTTCTAGATTGTAACTTTGATATATTCTAGATTTAACATTAATACTAGTAAATAAACCTATCCAAATAGGTTAAACACAACTTTAACACAATTTTCTACCAAGTTTTACGCTACCACTATTCCCAATAATTATTTTCCCAATAATGTATCCTAATATAACATTATTCTCTAATACACCTCTAACTACCATCAACAAAACTAAAGTCTACAATTTGGTATGTATGTCCAATTATAAAGCGTAAACTCATAGAAGTGTCATTTCAGAGGAACAATGCAAGAAGATAACAACAACAATTTCACTTCTTAGTTTATGAATGGACGAGAGCTCATCACACCCAACTGCGCTGCGCACCGAGCCGTGGACCACAACATGCTCGAACCATTACCGTCTTTGTTTGATAGCAGGTGGGCCAGACTCGATTCAACTCGGTCTCAAGACAACCATGCTAGGATGAGTGGCAGCTTGGCAGGCTGGTAGTATCGTCTTAACCTAGGACGAGAAAATATCACAAATTTATTATAAAAATTGAACGCATAATAATAAAAATTTATAAATCGTAATTTGATCACATTTTAATATTTTATCCATCTTAACTTAAGACGGACATTAAACGTAACAAATGAGACTTACAAGTTACAAAGGCCGCCCCTCTTTAAACATCGAGGATAATTTATGAATGGTCCTAAAACAAAGTATACGTAGAAATGTTGATGTCACATTCTACTCTGTGTGACTGTGCTTTCAGTGGCCACGTCATCACATCTAATCTCTGTCTAATCTCATTACCGACCGAAATTTAAACGGGTCTAATGTCACAATTTTACGATAAAATATAAGTATTTCTTAATACAATGTTATCATCGATTTAAAAAAAAAATAGTGACTTTAGTTCTAACATTTTATTATTAAATGATTGCTTCTAGTAAAATAAATGTCAGGACATTATTTTAATTTTTAGATACTAAAAATTTATCTTAATGGAGATTGCTTTATAATTAAGAGTGTCACCCCTTCCTGACTCTATCGCTACGTATTGGCACGTGGCGAACTATGTAACATAAGGGTATGATTATTGGTAAAACTTACTAAAGTCTTAAAACTGTACCACATAAACTTTTTACTAATTTTAATTATTTTATATAGTTCAGACTCATCTCAGACTCTATACATTATCAGTCAGACTCAACTCAGATTCTACTTTTTCACTTTACTAAAAAAAAATATTGGATTTAAAAAAAATAAAAATAAATAAATATGGCACATGCGATCCTTTAATTAGATATCTTCTCTTAACAAGGCCTCACAAGAGTCTTAAGTTCAGTTTTGGATTTCCAAGACTTAACTTACAACTTTATCAAGACTTGATTAGATTATTACGAGTCTTGACTCACCAATAATCTTACCCTAAGTTCGACATAGTCCTGGATCATCCATCAACACAATTAAAATAATATGTAAAACGTGACAAATTCTATATATAGTAATATATTATACATATAGTATCATGCATGCACCATTCTTATGTATCAATTATTGGTATATAATTATATATATATATATACACACTTGTATGGTTCAAGTTTCTCAGAAATATAATTAATATTATTTCTACATATACATACTCTAAAAGGCTAGAGAGGTAAAGATAATGGAGGCAACAGTACTAGGAAAATCGATCATAGTACCAAGTGTTCAAGAGCTAACCAAAGGAAGTAAGTTGGTCACAGTTCCGGATAGATACGTTCGCGATGATGTAGACGCTCTAATATCGCCAATAAAAGACGATAATGATGATCTTCAAGTGCCTATTATTGATATGGGAGGATTAATAAGTGGAGATGATGTAGAGTTGATGAAATTGCACTTAGCATGCCAAGAGTGGGGCTTTTTCCAGGTTAGCATTTCCAAAACATGACTTCATACCAAATTTACACAACCTTGACTAAGACCGTCTTAACCTAAAATGACCCTCATATCCGAGTAAAAGAGGTGGAAACGGCCCTCATATCCGAGTGAGAGGTCTTAAGAAAAGACAATCTTAAGTAAGACCATTCGTAACAATATATATTTACGATTTAGGAATGATTTTAAGAGTTATTCATACATATTAATCCAATATAGATCTGTGACCCGATTTTTTTCAAACTCTTATTACATTCGTTAATGTTTTATTACTTTTGATACATTTTCACTTCCAATTCTAAATGCTTTAACATGGTGGGAGTTATTGAGACTAGCACAGACGCTCGCCTCTGCTGAAAAATGAAAATTAAACAACTTTTTTTTAAAAAAAATTGAGCTTCCCTTATGAGTTATGACATTACTCGTGCGCCCCAATTAGTATGTTTCACCTCTCTAAGACTCTAACTGCTAATACTGGCTCCGCCACCGATTTAACAAAAAAAAAACTTATTATGAAACCGTTGCTCAGAAAACTTACAGTTCTTGGGTTAACTTACTAAAGATGAAATTTTGCAGTTGATAAACCATGGAGTGAAGTTGTCTTTAGTTGAGAAGTTGAAAATAGAGATCCAAGAATTCTTCAATTTATCAATTGAAGAGAAGAAAAAGTTTTGGCAAAGACCTAATGAAATAGAGGGATATGGGCAAGCCTTTGTTTTATCAGAGGATCAAAAGCTAGATTGGGCAGATATGTTCTTTCTCACTACCTTTCCTAAACATGAACGTAGACCTCACTTATTTCCGAACTTACATCCTCCTTTTAGGTCAGTCCTATATATTTCTCGCTTTTTACTCTCCGTCATTTACCTTTTCAATTTCAAGAACAAGAACTATAGTTTTTACTTTTAGAATAACAAAACTCTTTCTGTGACGCACTAACATTTAACCAGGAGCCGTGTCAAAAATTAATTCGGAGGTCTATTTACTATAACTAGTTAACACTTATTTTTCTAATTTTTTGGTCTATAAGTCAATTATTAAGGTTTTGAAGTTTCAACGGTACAACATTATTTCAGTATTAATATTTGGTATTGATTAATCCATTTCACTATTCTATTTTTTTTGTCAATTTAATTATGATTCGTATATCTTATTGGACTTCTTGATATAATGTAGCACACAAATTGTTTTACAGGACCATTTTATCAATAAGACTAGCCCATAAAGTCCAAGTATAATAGTTAATACTCCTATAATTGTACAAATTAAAAGATTTTATTTTTAATAACCTAATGTTATATTTTAACAACTTGCACATTTAAATATGTCGATATTCATCCTAAGATGTCCGGCTATCAAATTATAATAAAAATGTAAATAAAATTAAATGTTGAGGGTGGACTATCCTCCTATTGGACCAGTCATATATAGGAGGGTCTTATAAACGAGTGGCTGAAATGATCGTGAAATGAATATATCCTGAAAATACCTAAATATTAAAAAGAAACTGAGAATTAAGTTGATTGCATAATAAGCTATATGTAGTTCCATAAGGAAGAATAGAAGTGGGTTAATAAGGAGAAATGTAATACTGCCTCTGTCCCAATCAATTATACTAAGAAATAATTAATTTTTAATCTCTCTCGAAATATATATAACTTAATATGCAGAGATGCATTGGAAGATTTCTCGGACGAGACAAGAAAACTCGGGATTAAAATTCTAGAATGCATAGAAAAAACACTTGGAATTGATAGTCTAAGAGAAGTGTTTGGAGAAGGTCAGCAAATGATGAGAATGAATTACTATCCACCATGTCCACAGCCTCACACGGTCGTCGGTTTAACGGCTCATTCTGACGCCGTTGCCTTAACCATCCTCCTCCAACTAAACGATATGGATGGCCTCCAAATCATGAAAGACGGTAAATGGCTTCTTGTTAAACCAGTTCATAATGCCTTTGTGGTTAATGTTGGCGACATCTTAGAGGTAAATACTTCTCTCGTCGTGCTACTACTCCGTCTATTTTTAGTTAAAATTTTCGATATTTTTTAAGGTTGTTTATACCGTTGTTTTAAAACAGGACGTTATGAGAACAAGGATTAGTTGCTTTGTTATAAAGATCGAGACTAATGTGGTGCACAATGTACAAATGTAGATATTGAGCAATGGGATATACAAAAGCGTAATGCATCGGGCGATGGTGAATGCGAGCAAGGAGAGGCTATCAATCGGTTCATTCTACTCCCCATCTCTTAGCAACGAGGTTGGGCCTATGTCCCAACTAATAGGACCGGGTACTCCGGAAATGTTTAGAAGAATCACTATGGAGGATTACTGGAAGGGTTTTTTCACTCGTACTCTTGATGGAAAGTCCTACCTTGATGCCATGCGTATCAAAGACTCCGATGAGGCATCCGTTTAGACGACCCGAAGTTATAGTATCGGCGCGGTTTACACAGTTACTGGAGATACTAAAGGGACGAAGAATCTTAACTCAATTCATGCCTTCTTAAGAAATTCAACACTAGTCCTCGTACTACTTACAATATCAGTTGTCAAAATTTTAAGTTTAATTATTGAATGTCGTCGAGTGAGAACCATCGCAATGTATCACCTCTCCTTTTTGACAGGAATGCCTTTGTACATGTTAACACGCTTCCTCAAATCATCGATTCGAGGACGAGCCACCCTATTGTTGGGATCAAAGAGAAGTACTTCCTCGAATGCCTTGAGAGCTGAATTGAGATCTTTCTTCTCTTCGTATGCATCGCCGAGGTTGTTCCAAGCAGTGACATACCCTGGTTGAAGCTTCACGGCTTTCTCAAACTGATTGATACCCTTTTCGAGCTTTCCATCTCGCACATAACTAACTCCCAGTGCATTATGAACCTGTTTATGGAAAACATAATGGTTTTTATTAATAACTTGAAAGACGAACTCGTATTAACACAACAGGGGATCAATCTCATCTGGATCAGCCTGATATGAGACCTCCGCGATGAGCAATGAGTGGTTAACTGCTCAAACATTTAGGAATGAAAGGAACTCGTGCGTTTGGGAATGAAATATGTCAAAACATGTACTTCAGGTTAAATCAATCGAAGAGATTAAGTTATAATTGTACTGCAAATGAAGAAGGAAATGATATAAGACCTGGGCAAGATCCTGGTCGTCTCCATCCCATTTCTCGATAGCCTGAAGCAAGTATTTAGTTGCAGCAGGGTAATACTTCCTTCTCAGCATCACGGCACCAAGTTCAAATAACTCGGTTGCATTAGCATCACCACTCCTTACTTGCTCCTGAAATGGTATACACATAACCAAACTGGCTCAACATCATACAGTACAACAGTAACAGTACAACACCCTAGTTTTTAAATGCTCTGGGGCAGGCTAACATGAATCTTCCACAACAACAACATTACCCCGTGCCTCAATGGCTCCCACAAATTGTGGGGTAATGGGGTCGGATGTACGCAGTCTTACCCTTGAGTTAGCGACACAAAGAGACTGTTTCCGAATGACCCAAGATGAAAAATTGCGTCGAAAACTACATCGTTACTTCACGATAGAAAGAAGCGCAGTCACTTTATTGAGCCATAAAGTAAGCAATGAAACTAAATAGGGGAAAAGAAACATGATAAAAATAAAAAAACAAATAAATAAATAAAAATAAGAAAATGAAGTGTGAATAACAGAAAAAGGAAGGCATAAATTGTGGAAAACCTTTTGAAAGAGTCGAGCCAAGATTTAAATGAGGAAAGTGAGTGTACAGAGTACACATATTAGAAGCACATCTTTTTAGTTGCTTGATGTTCTTCTGTTTAGTAGGAGAACGATTACCTGTAGTTCTTTGGCAGAAAGGTCGAGTTCTCTACGAACAAGCACTTGTCGGAGGACAAAAAAGGTTCCAGCTCCAAGCAAAGCCAATAGCAAAAGCACATAAGACAACTGAATGCCTAATTCAAACAGCTCCCCAACCTCGTACACGGGATTTATTTTGAACTCGGTACTAGAATAAGCCACTTGTGAAGAAGATAGCCAAGAGATTATGGCAGAAGAGAAAGCAGTAACACCTCGTAACAACTTCACATTTTCGATCTCTTTTAAAGATATGTATTTCTTCGAGAGCTCTGCAACAAATAAATTGAATATGAAGTGATCGTCTACAAAGCCAAAACCAGTCCGACGAAAAAAATCATGAATTCATGACAATAACAAAAGGAAACACAAAAGGTATGGACTAGGGTAATACATGGTGACCGAAATAGGCAAATTATAGATATCATACAAGAGACTTAAAATGTTACCATTCCCATCTAGTGATACAACCGGCCGCAATGTGAAAGCCCTTCCAAAATTCTGCCTTCATCAACAATGTTAACAAATTAGAAACCATAAGGACAAGTGCAAACAATAAAGTGTTAAGGAGAAGAAATGTATTATACGCCGGGTCCCTAACTGAGTTGCAAGTGTCAAAGACGACCATCATTTATACAAAAGTAATCCCTAAAATTAAATGTCAAGGCATCATGTCGATGGTGTCATATAAGAATGTTCGAGTGTAGGATGCGAGATAACATCCAAAGTATATTGTCAAAGACAACATGGGAACAACACAAAGCATCATGACAACTGCAAAAATGCGAGTAGTACTAGATATGAGAGCTCCACAAAGAGCAGAAATCGAAATCAGGAACGTGCTACATTGACATAATTCTTAGTTCCGCAGGGGCGCAGACGCTGGAGAGATAGTCAGGATTCCATATTCAGTGAACTAGATCTCTCACATTCAAAAACTTTAAATGATCATTAAGTTCCACGAAATTACCAACAAACACAGTCTGGGATTAACATTAAAAACGAAGGTAATAAAGAAGCTGCAAGAGAATTATCTTCTCACTTATCGACAACACTTTAAGAGGCATAGTTCCTCCAACATGCACTGAAGTATATCTAGCGAATATTACTCCCGGAATGTGATTTATCCTATTTCAAAGATCCTTCCCAATTTTAAACTACTCCCTCCATCTCAGTGAATAAGCTCCCTTGCCTTATTTAGTGAGAAGGAATGGTCAAATAGAGTAATAGACCTTATCCAGTAGCCATGAGTTCGGCTTCAATCCTCTCGTATCTTAAGGATCTTTCATATCCCCCGGAAAATTTCTTCCTTCATTGCAGAAGTAAGAATAATACTTTCTCTTAGAATGTGACCTATGGTCATTGCTTTCACGAGGCCGATAAAGTTACTGCCTTTACAACCAATTTAAGACATTCACATCCTACTTCATCAAGGTGAGTTGATAGCCACTCACTTTCACCTTCCCACTTCCTCGCTCATCCGAAAGGATAAGATAGGTCAATCCAGCACTAAAACATCAACCTAGTTTTCTTTCCTTACTTACCCGAAACTCGAAGCACTAAATCACTCTCTAACCAAACTTATATGCAAGCACAATCCATTCAAACACCTACCATTATCCACTACTCCTTTCGTCTCAATCAGTTGTTTATCTTTGATTAAAATACTCTAGCAAAGAATAAAAAAAAGTTAAATAAATGATTGAGAAGAATGTAACTATTCTTAACAGTAGTGCTTAACACCCATCACAAACACTAAAACAACACATACAAAATCAATCCCAAACATTGATTTTTTTTCCACTCTTTTATACAATTACAGAATCATTTATCTAACTTAAGCATGAAAAATCAACAAACAACTCAATTGGGCAACAAAATTACATCTTTTCATACAATATTATGTGGGTAACACCAAGACTTCACTCTAGAAAAATGGGATTTTTTCCCCAATAATTCAATGATTTCAACAAAAAAATTAGATTATCAAAGAAGGAGAGCACTTACATAACCAGGAAGCTTAGAAACACCACCAAAAGAACTCAAATTTCTGGAATAATTAGTCAAAATTTTGAAATTAGGAGGAGAAAATGAAGCAACAAGGATAGAAGAAGTAGCTTTATTAGCTAAAATAGGAACAACATTTAAAATATTTTCAGAAATTGAAGTTGTGATCATTGTTTCTTAACTGGGTATTGCTCAAATTTTAGTGGGTTAGTTCCAAATTTTTGGGATGAATGAATATATTTGCAAGAATTGAGATTTGAGAGGCTGAGAAGTGAGAAGAGCCTCAAAGGTGGTTAAACTTAGTTATGAGCTTATCATAGATTATGGGGGGAAAGTGGATAGATTTTGGATAGGGGTTTACTCCCTCTAGTAATTCTATGGTAAAACCGTCGTTACAAAATCCCGTATTATTGCTTTTCAAAATGGCTTATCTGAAATAAGACCAAGTGCTTTTTTTTATTTGAAGTCAAGTAACGATCTTATACTTGGAAAATAACATAAATATTGAATATATACATAGTATGAAGTTATATGATTTTTTGAAACTAAGAATTGAAGTTATTTTTCATGTATAATTGATTATTCCGAAGGTCTTGTATGTAGAGACAAACTCATTGTAGAATTTTTGTACACCGCTATCCTATAAATACTACATCGTAACCATTTCATTTGGAGGTGTTAAGAGAATACGAGTAAATATCTTCATTTCTCATATGTTTTTTCCATATGGTTGAAATAAACAGAACTGGAAATTTGACTTGAAATAACTCAACCGATATGATATCCGATTGATTACCTAAAATAGGTAGCCGAATTAAATTAGAAACTTGGTTTAACCTATTAAATCAAACAAGTCCCAAATAAATCTTAACTAATCTCCCAGAAACTGAACTAAACTGAATTGTTTGAACCGAATTAGTGTTTTTGTCGTAACTGAACTCGTACAATAGGTGGATTATTTAACCCTAAAGAGATTATGGTGCCCTGTTGCCCTGTTGGTGTGACAAAGGTGTGTTGCTCTTTATAAAGTCCCCTAAGTTGTTCTACTTGTATCTTACTGCACTGAATCGCTGATCTTCACTCATGTAACAAGTTCACTACATATATTTGATACTACTCCATACACAGTAGTTAATTTACCGCGATGATAGTCGGAAATTGCTGTAAGATTATGTCATTTGTCCTACCTTTGTGATCTAACTCGGTTTTACAAGACGATTTGATTATAGTGTTTTGAAGATCTTCATTGTATGTTTGTATGGTCCAAATTTTAGAAGGCATTTCGGGTCAAGATGATTAGATGACTACATTACAGGTATAGTCATCTCATGCAACCACCGTCAGACCAACCATGCCGCCAAGGCGCCAACAGAGATTCTCCCCCACACCGAAATCTATCATAAAATGAGCACTGACCATCACACCGCCCCCTCCTCCTCGGCTCCTTAACCACCAATATCGAATAACATAAAAAGAAAATGGACAACGAAATAAGAATACACACACGTGCAGCAACATAGATTCTCATATAAGACGATCCTGTAAATGCTATGATAACATCGTCATCCATATTTCGGAACTGATGAAACCCTGTAGAATAGAAAAATACAGTAATGAACGATGAAGATGAATGCAACGCCAAATTAGACTCACAAAGTCACAATCACCCAAATTTCAAATTAGTATTCCAAAATGGCAATAATGATTCTGATTACTGTAATCGGATACAAGAATTGCAGCACGTTGGCTGTAATAATAGATGATCAAAATTTACCAATACTTTACATATATAGTTTCCATATACATACCACAGTTTCACGGACCAGATGCTTCACTCCCCCCTCCGACATTACCCCGACCCTAACCGGCAAAACGTCAAATCACCGATCCACGAGTTGATCGTACTTGCGTAGACGGATCCGCATTCCTACTGCTGCACCAAGAAGAATGAGCTTATAAGCCATGAGGTACCATAAAGAAATACTCGTACATATACCGCTAGATTGATTTAATGTCCCGTGTTGACACGACACCCTTTCTGACACAGCACTTATACACTACTAGACCTCACAAACAGGACAACCGGGTCAGGTTCGAGTCAAGCTAATTTCGGGTTTACGTGAGTTCGGGTCGGGCCAGGTCATTTTCGAGTCAACTTTTATCAAGTTTTTATGGATAATAATCAGTGTACAACAATAAACCTACCATTCGGGTCAGGTTATATTAGGTCAAGGCAAGCTCGGTGTCGGGTTAGGTATGAGCCGGATTATTTGGGTTGAGTCATTCGGGGCTGGCCAAGTCTAACATTACCTCTATGTAAAAGTTTTCACACAGTACTAGGTTTTTAAAAGGCTGCTCCTATAATACTCGGCCTATTACTGCGTCAGACATCCGATACACGTCAGAATCTAACAACTACAGTCAAGTCTGACTAACATAGTGTTTCGCACAAAGTACACCAAAGATGACAATGTTTAGAAAAGAACGATGATTTAGTACAACACAACACTGTAGTACATAAAAGAAACAAACGTCTACATTTACACAATACAATAATCGATAAAAATGAGCAGCATTCAAATTTCAAAGAACCGATGAAGTTTTAAGAATCACAAACCAGTTAAGATAACACTTAACAGGGGGATTTGTGCAAGCTTTCATCTAATACACTCAATACAATATTTTAGTCAGTGCACTAGCCAATGACTGCCAAAGATATTAGATTTATGAAAGGTTGAATATCATTGAGAATTGCATGATTAACAAAGTTGTACAAGCTAGGTTTATATACTAATTACAATAGGAATAAACTAACCTAAAGCAATGTAGTTGCCGTAATAATAGTCTAAAGAATAGGAAAGAAGATCAAGCCTAATATATTATACACCAATATACGTATAACTAAATACTAACAAGATAAGTTGAAGATACTAGGAATATATTATGTAATATTCTCAATATGCCCCCGCAAGACGGACGGTCGGAGAGAAAGTCCGATCTTGGAGATTAGAAGAAGACTGTGACGAGTATATATAGCAGAAGGCGATGTTTCGAGTCCGAGCATGAGAAGAGTGTTCAAGGTGGTTAGCTCTGGCTGGTTATCCTGATTTCGGCAAGAGAGGCAGAAGTGATGCGAGGACGTAGGAATATATTATGTAATATTCTCAATAAAAGAGATGCTTATCATTTAAGGCTTGTTTTTGTTTTAGGCCCAACGCGTTAAGAACCGCAAGGAGTTGCCTAATAGATTTATTATATGAAAATTACATGGGAATTTCACCTGAACTTCACCTTTCGGTTATCAGAGTGTTCTCTCAACTTCTAATAAGTAAAAAACATTGCTATCATTCCACAGCCAGTTTCTGTCCAATAAAAGCTAATACTCCGTCCTAACCAACATGCCTTTCAAGTTTCGAGTATGCCTCTCAGGTATTTTAAATAGACCAAGATGCAAACTCCTAGACGATGAATCACCTATCCCTCTTTTATCACTCCAAATATAAGCCAACTGTTTTTTTCTATTTAGTGAGGGACCCACAGACCAACAACTGCACTTTCAATGCCAACAGGTTTTGAGCTTAGGTCACGAGTATCAGTGTATCATATTAGCTAACTTAGCTAAAATAGAGCACGCCCTAATAACTATAGTCATGGAACATTTGGGTGCTAAAGATTCAGGCTTGTCTATCTTAAGAAATCCACTAACTAATCTAATAAATTAATCTTCGCCTTTTGCTTTAAATGAACTTGCTTTCATATGCAACCACACGCCAACATACACACTTATAACAAAACAACCAGTTTCACAATCGATATCTAAGAGTTGGCGAACTTATGGCCAAATCAGAACATTCAAATTCGAGATATGCTGACACAGACTTGAGGGCAATACCTAAATTCAGATTTCTCAAAGGTTGACATAATAATTCAATATTTCAATACGATCTTAGAAAAACGGCCTGTCTTTAGTTGCATCAAATTGAAACCCAATATCATGCTTTGTCCATCTAAAAGAGAATTAAAACAACACACACATGCAAAAGGATCTTAATTAACTGTCCTACAACCATGGCTCATGAATCTCAGTATATCTTGGTAGATAGACATCACTTTGTTAGTCCTAAATATACCTACAAAACTTCATATTCCGTATTAAGTACATGTTGAAGTTCTCGGCAATGTGAGTTCCGCTTCAAAGCATTGGAAGCTAAAGGTCTTTGAAAACTAAAGCAATCAAACTAAAAAAGTTAACGAGGCTTCCTACAACGATCGACTAAGTAAAGGCGATTGAAAACGATATATTGAGCATGAGACTGCCCTTCAAAAATAATTTACAACTAATCACACTCTCTTTTTGTTTGTTTGATGATGATTAAACTAACTATATATCACTACATGTGCTGAAACATTCATACAAATCTAAACACATTAAAAAATTCAAATGTTCACCTTCTACTTTATAAATAAGAGATTATAATATGTCTTCACTAACTCAATTATTCTATTGTGGTAAGTCAGTCACAAAGACATAAAAGCAAGAAAATGGACATTTACAGTAAGTCATAATCTAAGTACAAAAGGCACACATATTTAAAGAACCATCCCAAATAAAACAAGCAACCCCCAAAGGCAAAAACTTCCATCAAATCAAATTGATGGAAACAGAAATAACACCAAATAAATCCACAATTACGCGTTTAAGGCGGTCTTATACAAGTATATTGTAAACCGGATTCTTATGTACTCGGGTTTGTCTTTAATTAAAATATGCTCCCCATAAAGAAAAAAAGGCTAACAAATGACCGGAACGAAGGGAGTATTGGTTATAAAACCGTCTTATAAGAGAATAACTGAAATCAAAAGAACCAAATCACACAAAACATGAAAAGGGCAATCAATAATTAAGAACTACATACAAAATAAATAAATAAAACCCAGAAAAAAGGATGAGAAATATACCAAATAACAGCAAACCCAGATGCCAAAAACACCTGAAAATGGTGAAGAACAATGTGGGCATCTCCAAAACAGATGAAAGGTATCATCTTTCAAACCCTAAGAAAGAGAAAACAAGGGGGAAAAAAGTGACAAAAAGAAGGTGAAAATAAAAAATGAAACTTTTTTTTTTCAAAGTTAATAAATTTGAATTGTTATAACAGTTGAAGTAGACTGTAGTAGTAGATCCAAAAACAAAACAATAAAAAACAAAGCTTTTATGTCAAACAGTTGGTCTCTTTTAAAAGCGGGTATCCGTATATTCGTCTTAATGTTAAAACGGGTTTTTGAAATAATGAACTTTATTAATTAGTGTAGGGTGGTCTATTTTGCAGAGGGTTATTGGTTAAAAAGAGAGGAATGCAGCAGATGATAAGGCTTTGTTGAGACTTAAAGGAGGTTAAAGACAAGGTACACATTTCCAGAGAGAGTAATCAACTCAATGAAGGAGAGTAAGGGACAAGGAGACACAAAGAACAAGTGTTTTTAGGCATTTGTGTTTCTTTGTTTCATGGTTGATCGGTCGCAAGTGTTTTCTCACTTGCCTTGTCATTTGCTCTTTATAATGACTCGTCGCAAGCTTGCGACAGGTAGTCCCGTCACAAACAAGACTCCTTATAGACTCCTATTTTGAACTTGTTAATGCTTTTATAATTACCCTTGCCTAGTTCGGTATTGTCAATTCTAGTTTTTATTTTGTACGACGATTGTATGGTGCGACTTATAAAAAGTAATCACTTTTAAAATTGCTCATTTTATGATAATAAAAAATGGTCATTATTTAATATAAAGTGATTACTTTTTAAGTGGTCGCACCGGATGACATGGCCTTGCTACAACTTAATTGTATATTTCATTGTAATCCTAACAGTTGAAAGTTGAAACATATAAATAAAGCAAATAAAATGATGTTCAAATAAATAGAGATAGTTTTATTGATAATTCATTGGAGAGCAAAATGAAACATGACATGACTCGACCCTTGATTAATTGACGAAAATAAACGAAAGTACAAAACAGTTAACATATATTTTCTCCGTTTCACTAACTGTTTACGTTTTCCAAAATTCTCCTCACATATTTTGAAAAACGTAAACAGCTCAATGGAACCGAGAAGCAGCAGCTAACGAGAAAAAAATAGCTTAACACCAATCTTGTGGCATGTATAGGCATTACTGACGGCCTTCTTAACCTGTTCAGAAGTCATAACCCCTTGATACTTCTGCTCAAGTTGAATCGTACTCGAATCACAACCACAAGACGGTTTCAGTTCCTCAATGGTAATCCCGACTTGATGGGCAATCTGGGTTAAACTCGAGCCAAAGAGATCGGTTTAATTAAGCACCCTGGCTGCCAAGGCACCAGCTTCAATGCATCTGTTATCAAGATTACCCAGCACCCAGGGATGGCTACACGATAAAGACGAGGCTTTAACGAAGCAGCGATCTTTGTCAATTAGGTACTTCCTAAGTAATTCCGGAATTTGATGACCTTCAAAGTAGTCCAAGCAAAGAACAAGACATTGGCCGTTAAACCCTCCGCTTAAAACCATTAGTCCATACTTACCGATTGTTTTGCCATTAGCATCAACAGTTCGCTTAAATTCTAAGCCTACGACATCATCATAACTTGACCCAGGGATCTCTTCCATGAACTGTTTAACAGCCTCTACGCAATCTGCTACCTTTACAGTAACTGTGCTGCCATTAATATCGATGCTATGATTCCCGGTTTTCTTAATAAACTTAAAGGGTATCATCTTAATGAAATAGATCGTTCTTAGAATGCAATCGAAAAGTAGAACCGTAGGCTGTATATATATAGCTTAAATTAGAACTTAGAAGATAGAGAGCTTTGTTAGATTTCCTAGATGAAAAATCATAATTCAAGCCAAGTTCAGTTCTATATCTTGGGAACAATTAACTGGAATCTGTATCACTTCGTACTTTGAAGTTTGAATATCATCTTTTCGTTTCCCAGTTTCCATTTTCCAACTTTCCTGACCATGACAATTCTACTTTAGGACAGCCGCACCAAGCGATGACATAAAAAGTGACCATTTTATGATAAAATGGTCACAACATATTATAAAATGTTCACTTTTTCGTAATTACCCGATGCAACGGTTGTACTCTAGAATAACTGAACAAACAACTACTAAGTCCATATTGTGCCGCATTTAATTAGGGCTATGATAATGATAATATCACTACTATTTTTTACTAATGTCACTCATTAGTAAAAGCGATAGTGACATTATCATTGCACTTTTAAATTTAATTTGATGGTTAAACCATAATGATAGTACATTTTTATCTTTATATTATCTCGCACATACGGAGTACATTTTTTTGTTTCAAACGATGCTCAATTTAACTCTGAAAGTGATTAATAGTAACAAAAATCATTAATTGAACAACCTTGCGTAACCACAACAAGAAACCATTTATATTCCATTTTGCATACAACAGTTCATCATTTTCCATCCATCGTCCTTCAAAAATCCACATCGCTCACAAGTTTGCATGCAAGCGGGTTAGCAAGTCCAAAACTCACTCTTCTATGCAAAACATATCGGCAAAGAAAATCTTAACTACTATCGCGAAGTAGGAACAAACGAAGATGGAATACGTAGAGATAGAGGACGTGTTGTACACATGTACGAACTACGGAATACATATTTTTACATTGCATTTAAGAGACTTCAGCACATTTGTTCTACTTTTCAGCCCAATAAATGGGTTCGGATCTCACAGTAGTCGAACAGGTATCCAGAAAGGAAACAGTAAGAATGCAATACCATTCTGACCGCTTCGAAATGCTGCACCCGTATCTAGTAGGCCTCAGCAGCCATATTCCTGGCCGGGATTCTTTGACGTTTTTCAACATAACCAGATGGAAACCAGCCCGCTTTGCCCTTGCATTCCCCTTCACACCACCCTGATGGGCTTGCCTAAATCATCACAAGAAACTGAGATTACTTGATAGAACAAAAATATATATATTAGCTTACGTGCTAGAAAGAGATGAAACCTAGGAAAATTCGGGAAAAATAGTAAAGTAACTTTGGGTATTGGGGTAAGGTTGCATACATGTGAGCTTTTTCACATTTATCGCCTTAGGCGGGACTCGTGAACAGTGTTGGGTTAATGTTCTTGCATACACTACACTAACTTGAAACGTTTTAAAATAATAAATTGAAATTGCGTACTTTAATTGATCAAACCACACAAATTTCATACTGTATCTTTCACCTACATTTGGATAAATCTATGATCAAACGAGGACGACAAAACAGGGCGGAGGTAGTATACTCCCGGACAACTAACGCTATTGAAAAGAAGAGAATATCAGATATGCTATGTAGCAGAAATCAAGAAGTAATGACGGACCTTGCGAACAACAACGTAGTCGCCAACTTCAAGACTTAGCTCTTTCTCAGACTCGGCCCTGAATGCATGGACAGCCTGAAAGACGCAATAAAGTCCTTGGTCATAGATATACAAATCCTCCAAAAAAAGCAATTTAAAGCTACTCCGTACTTGACAACAACTATTTCAGCAAGCCACACAACATAATTTTCACTTCCATGACCATACGTGAAATTGTAGTGTGATTATCATTAAATTCTAAAATAAAGCAACAACAGTAACAGTACCTTAGCCCAAAATGTTTGGGATTGGCTCACATGAACCTTCTTGTGGAACCGTCGTCAAAGATGTAATCATTAATTATTACACCGCTCATTTGGATTCACAATTTAATTCATTATCACTTTTTGGGTAAACTTTCCTTTTTCCTAAAAGTTGTATCATTTGAAAAGGTAGCGAGTCCAAATGAATAGAGGTAGTAAAACAACATGGATGAAGCAAAGTTTATCCTCTTACAAACTCTTCTGTCTTTAAACAAGACATTCGGTGTCTTCATCAAATAAAGGAAGCCACATAATGGTTCCAGAAGTTCAAAACAGTTTTAACATTTTTTCCCGATTTTAAGTAGACGTGCTGGCCTCTAACGCAATAAGAACGATAACCTTTGACGGTTAGTCCTGGTTCACCCAGAAGCATTTTTTTTAAGTTAAAGGCCTTGTCCGATAGAATTTGCAGTATAAAATGTGAAAACAAAAAACCGACACTACCATGTGTGCCTAAGATATGAATGCTTGCGCATGAAAAGGGGTAGAGCTGTACAAGATTAAGGATAACATTCACATACTTCAGCCAAGTAGTACATCTTCTTCTCTGAGTTGTTCTCCATTGAAAGGATTGGAGGAGTGGCCTCTTTCTGCTGTTTCTCTGACACCAACTGTAACAGAGACAAGAAGACAACATGATTTACTTACTGCAGTACAGAAAAACTCAACTGACCAGATGGTTAGGAGACTTGCCTCAGCTTCAACTTCATTTAGAATGGTTGCGACCCTTAAATGGTAATTCTTTTCGCTTTCAACCTTAAAGAGAAGGAATTCAATCGTAAGAACCAAGGATTAACACACAACACTACCTCGTTCAGTCGTTCCATATTAATTATTCCCATTTGACGTTGGTAGTCAATCTTTCCAACTTTAACCATTAATTCTTCAAAGTAAGTGGATGTACAACATAGAATTAGTTATTTTGAGTTATGAGAGAAAATAAACAATTTTCATATTATAGTTTAGAAATGTTGTACTTATTGAATATTGTGAGATAATATTGGTCAAAGTTCTCTATGTTTGGCCACTAACGTCAAATGAGGGTCAATACTCGATACGATTGGGACGGAGAGAGTAGAAAACTAGACCCAAATGCACAGGCTTACAAACCAATGCTACAAGCCTCTGAAATGTCAATCTTTGCTGTTGTGAGTCAACAGCAGATAAGGCAGCTGCCGCTTCTTTTCCCAAAACTGCCATGTTAGCTTTCATCTCCTGCATTCTAGCTTCTGAAGCTTGTAGCTTAGTTGTATTTTCATGAGTTGCAGCCTCTCTTACACGAGCTCTTCTGCGGTTAACCTCAGCTGCCTGTTTCGCTTCCGATTATATATCAACTAAAAAATGAGATCATAAGAAGTATTGATAGGTTGCAGAAGAAAACTCCCCCCATTGATGTGACATGTATATTGAGAAGATTAAACAAGATGTGTTCAGTTCAGATGGAATGGGCCATATGTGTAAGCACATCTGACATAGTAACGAGGGTAGAAGACAAAGGCAACTACGACATTACCCTAGTGCTTGAAGGGCCCCTGCTGAAGGCGGGGTGAGGGTGGTCAGATTTAGGAGAATCTACCCGTGTTAGAAAACAAACAGATGTTTTTGAATGACCACAGTGATAAATGATAATAGGATCATCAAGAAACCACATAGTTCGACTGCGGTTTCATAGTGCAAGAGTAGAGTGTCCTAGTCATTTTGATTTATTCCATCATGACGAGGGTATAAGACAAGGCCAAAAAAAATTACCACATCAGGCAGAACGAATCACACACCTGCGCTTCTGCTTCTTGTCTCATTCGACTATAGCGTTGAGCAAGATGACGGGCATCCTCCAGAGGGGTACCGGTACTTATTTGCCTCAAGGGATCCAATACCTGGAGCGAACAAGGTTTCAAATTGGAAAATGTAAAACTAGCTAGAGGTATGCAAAAGGCTTGATAGAAGAGACTATAATCTACCATAACAAATTCTAATAATACCTATGGAGGGATGTTAACAAAATTCTGCTTAACCCTATGATGTACAGGAGTGAACCAAGTTTCCAAAATTATATAAAGTTCCCATGGTTCCACTATTAAAAGTTAGAATCAATATGACGCAACATAATATGATGGCCTTCATGATCCCACCGAGAGCAACGTAAATTCTCATACAACGACAGTCACCGATATTATGCGGTAGTTATATGTTGGATTTATTGATTAGTCGGTATAGAGGTATGTATATGTCAGACTGTATCGTGGGAAACAAGCTGCAAAGCATAAGTTAAAAGAAGTGATAACCAAAACAAACCCTTCACTGAAGGTTGGAGGCCACAGTTAAACAAAAAGTTCCCGTCATATTGTCCTGCTCAAAATTATGAACAGAATGATGCCTATCCGCACTAGAAAAAGAACTAAGGTGTCCTTAAACTCCACTGGAAGAAGTCATTCACTTCTTTATCTTCACCAGAAAAAATAATTAATGCAAAAAGCCTGGAAGTTTATATCATGGCTAATTTAAGCACTAGACAAGGATGAAATGTGTGCCGAATTTAAGCTTACTCTCGTTTGCATTTTATGTTGCTTTTAATGTTCAAAGGCAAATTACTAGTAGTATTATTCTTTGAAATTTTCCATTTTCTTTTGTTGGCTTAATCAATGGGAAATTCTACATGCATATCTCCCGCGGCTCTTTGTTTGGACTTTGGATACAAAGAGATGAGGGAGGAAAAGGAAGGGAAGAGAAGGGGAATGTTCAAATGTCATTTCGCCGCTAAAACTTCCCTGCATTGGAGAGATTTTAATTGGGCTTGTAGGCGCCTAGGCGGTAAAAGGGAACCCTCCCTTACCCTCTAACCATTCTCTCCAGAAGAAGCCTAGAGGATCTAACTACCTGAGACAACAGCAGTCTATTCAAATCTTCTTGCTCCTTCTCCACGTGTTTCCGAGCATCTCCATAGATAGATGTAGCCTTAGCCAATATTTTGTCTTCGGTATTCTCAGCTCCATATTTGCAACACTCCTCAGCCAACTTAGTACCTGGAAAATTTGAAAATGATCACAGAACATCAGTAATTGGTTTCTTTATGAATGGTCTGATGGTATATGCATACCAATACCATCAGAACTACAGATTCAAATTCATGATCAAATAAATCAGATGTTGCTCGCTTACCTGCTTCAATTTTTCTATAACCAAGAGTAGTAAATATTTCAGCGGCTTTTACCACCTCTTTTTGAAAGTCCTGAAACAAAGTTGCAGCACATAGTTCAAACTCAGCAAGACAGAAAAAGGCTCACAGTAGAAGCTATAAACGAAAAAGCACGCGCACTACAGCCATGCACGTATACAATTGATACAGACATTTACCAGTCACATAGCCTTTCCTACCTGCATATGTTATGGTATCTAAACCCATGAAAACGACAAAATAGGCAATCTCCACCTTTAGTCATATCTAATTCATCAACGTTTTCACAGCCAACCACAATGACATGGAATAGACTCCTCCAGTATACATTATTCATGATTTGGAACCATATTCTACTTAACTATTTGCTTCTACCAGGTAAAACTCGTAAAAGAAAGCCTGTAATTACATAACTAGAGCTGGCAATCGGGATCAAGTTGGTTCCAATAGAGTCAAAGGTTGTTTAAGGTAATGCTGAGTCAGCAGAAAGTGAAAAATTGAAGCTTTAACTTTGTAGGCATCTCCCAAGCCCAGTGCCATGAGCCCATGACGATTTAGTCTACACTGAAACATACCCTAAATGCATTAATAATTGTATTATCACACACCATTAAGTCAAACTGGGACAGTCTTCTATGTTAAACCTCATACAAAGACCGGAATATGACAATTTCATAAGCTAGCTATCAGCTCCAAATTGAGTCATTATGTGAGCAACAGCAGCTGTAACTAAAGAACAGCAATCAAAGAAGACTTAACAAAGACAAAAGAAAACAGAGAATTAGAGAAGTTGCTCACCCTTCCTGAGCGAGTCGATTTGTACAACTTGTCTAATTGTGTATGTCTCTGCAGCTCCACTTCATCAATGACCATTACATCGGAACTTTCATAGCCAGATCCACTTATGTGTTTTATAACTGCCTATAAATCCAGATTTAAATTAAACGCTTCCTAGTGTAAGTAGTAGAAGACAAAGCAACACCAAATGGCTAACGCCTAATACAAAGAGTGTTGGGAACACGATATGCTTTCAACTACTACTAATCATCTAGAAAATGCCAGTAAAAGGTCACACATACGAACACATCTTATAACAACTCACAACCTCCACAGACTTCCATCAGGTCTACACTCTCTACACAAGTCATACATATAAGCAGTTACCTCATACTAAGTTAACCGATAAGGAAAGTGTCTTTATATTAAACACAAATTTGCAATTTAAGTGGTTTACAGCAGAAACGTTGCGTAGAACTGTCTAGAGAGGCGAAGAGAAGTTCCAGACAAATAAGTCTTAAACATTAGAGCATAGTTATGTGGCCATATGACACTAGAGCTGAGACAGCATCACCAATAACATTGTGCACTTTAAAGAGCCAATGCAATTTCGAAAGCTAAAAAATACAGGAAACAACTCATCAAAACCTCACTGAAAACCAATCCTTTATACTCGATATGTATTTTTGTGCAATGACAAATCAGTAGTTATCATGAGTCATAATCTCAAACCTCAATTGTCCACATAATCCCAAAATGGTTTGGAGTCGGCCAAAAATATGTTAATCAATATCTTTTCTTTTAAGGGGGTCCCTCAACAAGAAAACACAAATTATATAATACTACTGTTTTACAATGTGAGTCGGTCTTACACAATAATTATCGACAAGAAAAAGGTTCCAGTTAACTAAAACTCAATAAAGCTTCAATTATCTGATGATCTGATTCACATTGGTATAAATTTCCTTAAACACAATCTAATAAAAACAATATGACATAAATGTTGGCTTTGCAGAAACATAATTAGACCTCATTAATCCAATTCTTCATTTTCCATCAAAATTGGCATTTGCAGAAACATAATTAGACCTCATTAATCCAAATTTTTGCAGAAAAACAACCAAAAAGAACAATTCTTCAATATATACAATCAAACATCCCAATTAAGCTAAAACTACACATTCCTTGATTATATTTCAATCATTAAATACACAAACACCATCAATAATTTACAGAAAGATGCAATCTTTATCAAATTAGATTAAAGGGGTGACAGGAAATGAGGTAAAAATTAATGGGTAGGAGTTAAATTTGATATACCTGTTGTTGTTTGGCTACTTGATCTCTCAATTTACTGGCTTGTCTCCTGAAAGAATCCATTTTTTTAGGGTAAAAAAGGGGGATTTTGTTTGAAGGGTATTGTATTATTTTAAGCAGGTAACAAGTATGGTGGACTGAATGTTTGAGAGAAATTGGGATCACACTCCTGGCAGATTTGCTACAGCACTATAGACTATACTCTATAGTATAGTCCGGTGAAAGTACATCCTCCAACCAAAGTGGTCTGAGTGCACTGGACTGCGAGAGTGTCTCAAAGCGTTGCAATGACAACGAATTGAGAGGTCTCGCGTTTAACTCCCTACACGGAGTGCTGCGGTTAGTTATTACCTGCCATCAAGGGTAACCTTGATGATTTAATTGGTCCACATACTTGCTGGGTGTTCGGGTATTCCCTTGGTCACCAAAAAGAGAGAAAGTACATCCTCCGGAATGTCCGAATCGAATATATCTTAGCCTAATGATTGAGACGAGTTTTTGTAAATGCACAAATACCAAAAGTTTTGTCTGTATTGCACTTATGCGATAGTATTTGACCTGTCTTAAACTTTAGATAAATAGTACCCGTTTTAAGCAAAATTTATTGTTGTAAATGATTTATGGTTAAGTGTCTTATTAGTTATTCAATTGGTCTTGCTTCAGACGGACCATTTTGGTCTGAAGCAATAAGACGGGATTTTGTAACCACTTTACAGTTAGATGTAACCACTATTGAAAACAAGTTGATATAAGTTGTGGTTATTACATTTTATGAAAAAGTGGCAACATAATCCCGTTTTATTTTTAAGACGGAAATTGTCCGTCTGAAATAAGAATTTGCATTAGTTATTATCATGATACTTATGTTATAGGAGTACCAAAGTCAGTTTCACTTTGGGTCGTGATTTTAAAATATAAATGTTTTAGTGGTGCCAACGAATTGTTAACATGGAGCATGATATTTTAAGTTTGCACCGATTTGCAAACGGTTTTATCAAGTTATACCGATTTCAATTTTAACCATCGTTTTGAGATCAATTAGACCATTTTCATTAGAGAATTTCTATACAAAGTATAAGACACACAAAAACTTGATAAAACCAAAAAGTTGTGAAAAAAGAGGATGGAAAAAAAATCATAATCTAAAGTCGCTATGCAGCCATTTTATCATTATTTTCTTTATTCATCTTCGCATAACATGCCTAAATATATTTGACAAGTGGAGTAATATAATGTATTATAACACCATAAAATACTAGTGAAGATAAGATTACATTGAAGTGAAGAATTGGGTTGAATGAGGTGAGATTTTAAGAATTATATTGAGAAAGAAGTAATTTTTCATGTATTTTGTGGCTAAATTTCAGTTCACTTTGATTTATTTCAATTTAACTCATTAGGACCATCTAAAAAAAATACATGATGCGTGTCCGAAGAATTTCTAACATAGCCGATTGTCAACATTGGGTTATGTTGCCATTTTTTGGTAATAGAAATGATCTAAATTAATAAAAGTCTTATGCTGAAAACTGGAGCTAACAAAACTTTTGGGTTGATTTAGTTGATTGACAATGAATCATATATCCCTTTAACATAAAAGTTGCAACATTTGCAACATTTGGTATTAATGATATAAGTTGTACTAGAGACATAGGCGTATAATGTAGTTACATTTTTCTATTGTTGCACGCACCACCAGCTTTAATTAATATAAAATAATATTGTCGAAAAAGTAGTTTAATTCCCTAAAATAAACTCGCAATAATTAAGACGGATGTTCATGTGATTCGCAAATTAGATTAACCTACAACATCTATAAATATATGGAGAATGTATTGTTTTATTATTAGTTTTTCATTAATTAAGTTCGCTTCACTTTTAGTCGGCTAACTTCAGTTCCACTGAGTTCAATATAACTCAGATCAATGATGCTCAACTCCATTTAATTATGCTCTGTTCGACTCACTACGGTTCAATTTAATCTCATCCCACCCAAAAGGAAGGGCCTTATTAATTGGATTCCCCGACCTTATTTGTATACTAGTATACTACTCACCAAGTCACTTAAAACTAGACATGTCAAAGGGATCAGATCTCGAGTCGGGTCGAATATTGGTTAGGCCAAAGACGTGTCTCGGAGCGTGTTAGGGTCTTAATACGGGTCAAAAGCTTATGACAACTTTTATTTTATTGTTTTTCAACCGAAAAAACATACTTTTTAAAATTAAATATACGAAGTATTTAATACTAATAATATAATTATATTCATTACTTATCGTACTTATATTAATACAATTATAAAAAAAAGTTAATTTAATAATTATTTTATTAAATAATGATATAAAAGTCATATAGAAATAATTTTTAATTTAATTTTTTATATTTAAAATATTAAAAGAATTATTTTTTAATTTATTATTTCAAATATAATATAAAAATATGAATATTTTAATAATATTCTTGATTTAACTTTGGCTCATCGAGTTGAACGGGGTGGGACGGGTTTCGTCCCTAAAATAACAGGTCATTTGGGTTTGGGTCATTTCGAGTAGAAATGGTAATATCCATTGCCTTGTGGCCGTGCGTTATTAGGATTGTATGAAGTGAACAATCACCATACCAAGCTCACTCAACTTTTAAACTCGAGTTATAATGTATGAGTATTAAGGCTGGTCAAAGATAATGGCCGACGCTGCCCGACCCAACCCGACCCGATCCCCCCCGCGCTAGGCCCATCCCAGCACGCCCTAAACCCGCCCAACGGGCTCCCCCTTTCCTGGCCCGCCCAACCCGCCCTCACCCAGGGTCGGTTCCGAGCCCTACTCACCTAGCCAGTCCGGCCCTTGTCTTTGACCAGCTCTAATGAGTATCATTATTATGACTTTATTTCGGCTAAGTTAATTAATATTAACCATTTATTAAAGCTAACAAACTAAAAGTCATATATTTAATCTTGTTTTCCGTAAGAAATGTCTACGAACATGGTTGAATTTGGCATAGCTCGTACTTTATACTCTTTTATCCATGAGTGCGCTAGCAATAAAGGTCCATCAAAAAGTTTTTATGATGACTAGTCCTCTAATTAGAGGTTTGTTTACAAACCTTCTATTGTTGGACATGGGTGTTAAGGCTTATACGAGTTTGTGAAAAAGAATGTGGAGAAGAAATAGCACTAGTAGGTCATTACACAAACCTTGAAGATATATGTTTGTTGTTGGGAGGAGGTTTGTAGGTAAATGAGTTTATATATTATCTTATGTGACATGAGAACAAGCTCATTAATTAGAAATTTATCAATTGCTAGTGCTCACATAACTTTCTATGTGTAGTTGCATACTTGCATATGCCTCGCCAACAACCAACATATTATCCATACTCGTTTTAAATGGAGAGAATCATAACTTGTCCAAAATAAACAATACAAATTCTCATTTGTAACGGTACAATTTCATCACAAGTTTGTAGCCTCTCACAAGTCACTAGGAGCAAGTGAGATGAAGATTACGAGAGGTTACAAACTTGTGACGATCATAAGTAAGACGGTCTGAATTAAAAATACAATCGAGTCATACTATTTTATTGAACATCCCTAGTCAAGAGGTAAAGTCATTCAATATGCTTAACCAAAATCCTTACAAAAATAAATGAAGATGAAACAAAATTTAGAGAAGTACATGAAATTAAATATAGTGAGAACATGGGCATGTATAGACCACTCACTCATTTCCTTGGTCACCAACTTGTGTCACCTTTTAATTTGTCTTCATAAGCCTTTTTTATTTGACAAATTAGTATTCCTTCATAAATTATACTTTCTGGTTTCAATATCATGTGCGTGGGATCAATTGTCAATTGCCATATTTAGATCCCTAAATTCTTACATTTGTCTTTTGCCAAAACATTATTAAGCAAAATAAATGTATTTATGATTATGTTTAATCTTTTCATTTTCTAAAACAAAATAGATTGTTTTTAATTGAAATTAGTTTAAATTTGCCAATTTGATGTAGAATAACCAGGTTAGATGCAACAGTACGAATGACTGTCGTTTCTTGAGGGTAAACTACTCGATTTCAGTATGCAACAGTATGTTCAACTGTTGATTTTGGCAGTGGAACTGACTTGTATAAGAGGTAAGGCACGTGAATTTGGAAGGTAAAAGGATGGTAATGCGAATCTTGCTCTGAGCCTTGCAAGGATTTGAACTTGAAACACTTGAATCAGCCTCGCAAGGTTGATCAACTTAATTAAACTCGCAAGCCTAATTAAAATAGTGTTCGCAAACCAAAATAATTTTATTGCTCGTACAGAGTTAATTGAACCAAGTTCTTAAATTTGTTTCTTTTTCATTTTCTCAATAATACATAAGTAAAAGCGCACAATTAAAAAAGAAAAGAAAAGAATTTGTGATGTCTTAACAGAATAACAGTTA
Source organism: Heliosperma pusillum (assembly GCA_022085475.1). Lineage (NCBI taxonomy): Eukaryota > Viridiplantae > Streptophyta > Magnoliopsida > Caryophyllales > Caryophyllaceae > Heliosperma > Heliosperma pusillum. The sequence continues at coordinate 267,834 of JAIUZE010000039.1, forward strand.
CTCATATTAAGCTATGATACTTTATTTGCAATATGAATTCCTAGCCTTTTTTTTCAAAACAATGTTCAAAACTTGCCAAATTGGGTCCTCATAGGTCCGAAAATTATTACATATGAATATAAACAAGAATTTGTGAATCAAACAATATGATATGTTGCTCGGATTTTTCTTGGGTACAAAATTACAAATGTATAATGAATAATGATTAAACGTATGTTCGAAACTTCTCTCATGCATTACATATTTACATGTATGTATTTGTGATTAAGTAGATATATATGCTTTGTTGTTGGACTTAAATACTACTCCATATTAAACCGTCAGTCTAATTGACAGACTATAGAAATCATATTTAAACCGTAAGTTATAACAAATATACTTTCACTCGACTCAAAAAATTACTTTCTTTTTATTCTAAACTTTATGTCAAAATAATTCAAATATCATTCCTCCAAGGCCCCAATTGTCAAAAAGAAAATCATTCAAATTTGTTTGACTAAAAACTTTTCTTCAATAAAATACATTTTTTTTTTAAAATAATATAAGTGCATGATCATTTGGGTTGTGGGTTGAGTTGGTCTTCCTTAAGACAAACTATTTTTGGTTTGAACCAATAAGACGAGATTTTGTACCCAGTTTACCGTTAAATGTAACTACGTTTGAAAAACAAATTACCATTAACTGTAACAATAGTCGAATCATAGCGGTTACATTTAACAATAAAACGGACACAAAATCTCGTATTAAAGTTCAAATCAAAATAAGTCAGTCTAAAACAAGAAATTGCCGTCGGCTAAAACCCCGCTATACTAGCTACTGCAGAATGCAAATGATTACATAACACATTGCAAAGTTGCATACATATAGTCACATACACAAAACACTATCTCTTTATCATTATTATTATTATTATTATTATTATTATTATTAATAACTGCTCCTTTGAAATTTCCAAGAACACAAAACTCCTACAGATTACATACCTAACCTCTCTACCACATATATACATATACAATAACAAATCTTCTGTAAAAAAAAAAACAAAACAACACAGTTGAGGTGTGAAATTTTGGAAGTACTCTCTTTATCATATTCAAATATATTCTTAATAGTTAATATACTACTTCACTACTTTACAACATTTAATACTCATCAATTTGCAGTATAATTTTTGCAGGGAAACTTTAGATTCAGTAATTTTTAATTGTTAAAATTATATCAATCGAAGAACTAAAAAAAAGGACATTACAGCATCTGGGTACCCCATATTTCCACTAATCTTGCTGTTTTTCTCAATAAAGTTCACTTCTTTGATTGATATAACACTTTTATATCAAAGTAATCATGCCTTCTGGTGCTAAGAAGAGAAAAGCTGCCAGAAAAAAGATGGAAAAAGAAGCCAATAACAACTTTACTGGTATAAACAATGGGTTTCATTTTAGTTCTCAAGGTTTAATCTTTTCTATTTCACATGGGTCTTATCTGTCTTTCAATTATTGGGTTTTTCTTGTTTTTGTGTATAAATTGGTAATCTAGTTGGAATTTGTGTATTTGGGTGTGTGTTTGTTTGTCTATTTGGAGCCTTTTTGGTGGAATTTTGCTTTTTTTGGGTGCTTTAATTATTGATCTTTTCTTATTTTTTGTGTATAAATTGGTAATCTAGTTGGAATTTTGGTGTATGTTTTTTTTTTGGTGGAATTTTGCTTATTTGGGTGCTTCAATTATTGATCTTTCCTTCTTTTGGGTATAAATTGGTAATCTAGTTGGAAATTGGGTATTTTGGTGTGTGTTTGTTTGTGTATTGGTATGATGAGGGTTTAGGGGGTGGGGTTTTTGTTGGGTTTTGATAGTTTTTTTTGGTTGATTGTTTGAATTGGGTTGGTGGGTATTTGTTAAAATTGTTTGATTTGATATTTTGTTTGATTGATTCTTGTGGAATGGATGAAACAATGGTAGGGAGTGATGATCCAAGGTCTCATAGTGAGAGAAGTAGTGATGTTGATGTTGAGAGGGAGGGGAAGTTTGAGGAAGGTGTTGTGAATGATCGCGGTGATGATGGTGAAAAGGAATTGAGTTTGGGTGAGGGCAATATTGCAGAAGAAATGAAGCAACAAAAGAAGGGATCTGATGATGATTCTAGGGAGTTTACTAGCGTCGCTAGTAAAATCTCTAGCAGTAGCAGCAGTACTAGTTCTAGTTCGGATGATGAAGAGGTGACAGTCGAGAAGGAGGAGACTGAAGAAACGGTGACCCCTGATGATTCTGTGGTCGCGTCGATGGAGAACTTGGTGGGGGATTTTGGTGAGGAGAGTATCCCTGTTGAAGAGTCAGTTAAGGAAGTGGTTTCCTTGCCAGAAGAATCCTCTACCTCTACTGTTAGTGAGAGTGTACCAGTTGACCAATCATTGACTTCTGATGTGATTGAGTCGGGAGTGAAGGAATTTGTGGATGAAGTCTTACGACCATCAGATGACAAATCTGAGGTTGTTTCAGGAGTAATCGATTTGGTGCAGACGAAAGTTGAGGAAAAAGTGAGTCCGGCTGGGGATGGAGGCTCCGAGAATACATTTGAATCTGTAGGTGTCTTGGTTAGAGATAGTGAAGGGTTGTTGCCTCAGTCTTCTGGTGTTAAGGATGTTGACAATGGCAAATTGCCAGAGACGCATAAGTACGCCGAAGAGGAGGTATATTTGAGATGTTTCCCCTCTTTTTCCAAGCACAAAAACTTACATGAGAAACTAACCCGTTAAATCCTATAATGAAAAGAAAAATGCGCGATGGATTTGGTTGGTCTCACATATGAGACAGTCTAATACAAGACTTACTCTTTTCTACATCATGGAACATTTTTTTTCCTGTTTACTGATACGTCTTCTCATCGTTTAACTTGCAGCCTTTGTTATCTCCCGCTCCATTGCCGGTGCAACGAACATCCGTGTTGAGCTGCTGTGGACTATTTGAGGTGTTCTCTGGTGGATCACGGTAGATAAACTTCTGGTCAGTGTTTGACTTGTAATACTGTCTGAACTCTTGGCTATTTGTCAGAACTAGTTATCTGTCATGTATTGATGTATGTCACCTTCGATTGTTTTGTTGTTGTTCTTGGGAGTTGTCTGCTGCAACTAAGGTCGTCTTATGGTTCACTTTATTTGCCGTAACCTTCTGTTATAATTTCATTTGGAATATTCTTAAACTCATTTGTTCGAACATTTCGTGTCTGATTGTTTCCCGTCAATTAGTTTTGTTTGCGTGATTTTATACGTCTTTTGGGGTCTGAATACTTGGCTAGATAAAATTTCTCTATGAGGGAGAATGGGAAGTTAGAGAATATAATTGGGAAACGTGTAAACTAATGCAATCGAAAGCTTACTGTCATATAGCTTCATGTGTATGATATTGATATTGTTTGCATTTTGTGTTGCAGAAGCAAAGCTGCGCGGTGTCAATGAGCTGTCACACTTGAAGCGGCTTCGAAAACTTGAAGACAGTCTCAGGGGGATTATTGTATACAGCTGGTAAAGATATACTCTATATCAAGCAATCCCAGAAAGAACAATTAGCAAGTGAGCATATACTACATGAACTGCTTTTATCCTGCACTTGCATAGCGGTTTTTGTTGATAGTTTTTCTTGTCGGTTTTTCGTGGGTTTGCCTAGTTTCTTGTTTTTTTGGTTCATCGTGTGCTTAGAACTGCATTTCATTTATTGGTCTTGTACTTTATATCTGTATGGTTTTGAGGACGAGTTTACAATATATCGACAAACTAGTTTTTGAAGATTCTCTCTTAATTCCTGGTTTTGTTATAAGCCTGGTTATCTCCTCCATACGGCAGATCCTACTGTTGTTCCAAAACAAATGTTATGGTCTCGTGATACTCCCAATTTCAGCGGATTTGGAATATGTTGAACTCGCTTTAATGTGTGCACTCCTTATACTACTGATCAATGCATCCTCGATGCAATTTTCATTATGGCACATTCATAAACAACCCTTCTTTGTTAAGTCAACATACGGGCAAGGGTTTATTACAGTTGACGGGAGCTTCTTAAGTCACCGGGTGTATGTTGTTCTCACAAACTCGTGATGCTTTGTCCCTTGAATTAGCAAATGTCAATGTATTTGAATGTGTATGAGTTGGGAGTTTATGTTGTGGTCTCCTACTATCACATTATTGAATTGCACTGTTTGGCCTGTTCTTCGGCTCGAAGGAATTGGCCAAACGAAGTCCTTTTCAGCAAGGATGAATGATAATGCATTGAGGAAGCCACATCTTGGGCCAAGTTTGTGTTGTTTATGAACAAGTGGTGATCGTGTGTATCATATTCAGTTTTGGCCTCTTATTAGAATAGTACATACTACATACCCTTTGATGTTGAGATACTTCGGGGAAATAAAGAAAGGTGGAATGTTATGGTTGCGACTTTGTTTTCGTGCAAAGGAAGCCACAACTCACAATGGCGATATTGATGTTGACGGGGTTTGAATCCATGTCATGAATACCACTTCTCATGACTTTTCCAACTAATCTAGTTAACATCTATAAGTTATGGTTGCAACTTGCGAATGGAGATAAACGCAATACCCTCGGATTTTATCAAGGCACAATGCCAAGCTACTAAAAGGATGCGTCGGTCCTAAGACAATAGAAATAATTAAGGTACCACGCACATATGGACGCAACACATCACCATTAACCTACGCCCGTCATTCTCTCCTTGTATGAGTTACCATTGTTCCAAGTGAACCCTTCAACGTGTTTGGTCATAATGTGAAGGACTTATCTTGCCGCGCCAATATTTTCTGATGTCGAAAAGGGTGGGTTACAAAAGCAAGCTTTAATATTCTGTCTGCAACATTGATTGCTTCACAACGTAATTGCATGCTACCACGATTCTCCAACTTCACCACGATTGCGACCGATTACATGATTAAATACCATGTTTATATTACTTGGTCTCGTCCGTAGGTGTTCGTGACTAATACCGTCTGTACCGTCAGAGTACTTTTTAACGCCTGTAAGTTCAATTACACATCTTTCGTTACACCCATTTTTAGATTTAGATTTTGCCATAGATTCAGGTCTGTCTTCTAAACTAATTGTTTTGTGATTCAATTGATCTTCATGTAACCTCGAAAATTCCGTATCAGAAAGCAAGAGCAGTAAAGTCTCACTTTTTTTATACAAATCTCAACTTGGAGCTATTACAAGTCATGTATAACATCAATCACACTTAAAATGGAGAAAAAATGAAGCAAAACGAAGCAATTCAAAGTCTCTCTTTCCCCATTGAACTCGGCCTCATGAAAGAATAACATCGGAATAAATCTTCTGGTGGGTTGCTCAATAAACGGGTGCCGAAAGAAGAGCAACGTACAAGAGTTGTGTTGCAGATAGAATGATAGTAAATGCCTCCAACGCCATCAGGCTCGCGTTTCTATACTGTAGATCGATCTCCTTGCATCCAAACCTGAAAGGGGTAATCCAAGTTAGGTCATTACGGGTTCAGATCAATTTTAGGCTGCATTATAGTCGGCCTTCCTTTTTTCGGTTCACATTGTTTTCTATTTATGTCATTCTCAAGTCGATTCATTTTATCCGAACATTCAAGTTGGTGATGAAAGGGACAGGGGCTTACCCCATTGCTAAAACAGTTAAAGTCCAGGCAACAGTTGCAACAGTGACTGTTGCTGGGTTGCTCTCGCGACTCCATGTTCGGAGATTGTTGAAGCCTGAGATGCACGAGGCAGAACCGACGACTCCTGCTAGTAAAGCAAACATCACAAAGAACCCAGTTGCAGCATTCCCCATCGGAAAGTAGATTGGTGAAAAATGTGCAGGCAACTCCAATCCTGGACCTGTCGACAAACCGATAATAATTATAAGTTTCTTAATTTTTTGATATTTTTGAATGAAATTAAACAGTGTCCGAATTACTTAGAAACGAGTAGAGAGCTTACCAATGATAAAACCATGATCAATTGCTTCGTTCATAGCCCAACCACCAATTCCTAATAACACAACATACATACAGAAATTAAGAAACAGAAGCAACGAGGCCACGGGTCTCATCTGATCATTAATCATCTCTTTTGTTACAATTTCTCGTTAAAAACGATAACTTTCCTAGCAAAGAACTTAAAAAGGAAGAAGAAAGTCGAGTAAAGTGGTCGATGTTGTTGGGTATTGTAGCGGATATGAGGATTATATATGAATGGTGTTAGAGATGGTTGTTCTTTACTTGCATGGAGGAAGCTTCTCTGTGGGTTGTAAAGGACATAACTTAAACTACATGCAAAGCAGAAGACAAGATTCTTACTAAACAAAAAGGTAACAATAAAAATGATGAATGAAAATTAGTTTTTTAGTTGCATATTCTAAAATGTTAGCCTATGTTTTGTCATGGTGATGCCTCAAGTCAGGGAAAGGATATACTTATCAAGAACCGGGTATCAATATATACCGGTTAGCAAGTAAAGTCGTTGAGGAGGGATGCCTCCGGTTAGGGGATGGATATACTGATCGAGGAACAAAGTCAAAAGATGTTAAGCTCGTAAAGTTTTTTTTTTCCTGCAACGACAAGCTCGTAAAGTTAGTGTTGTAACCTATGTTAAGGGATTCAAAGACTCGTACTTTTTTAAATAGCGGATATACTTAGATACACAAATAAGCGATTAAGTTATACACACCCGAGTACAGTAGTAAGATTTTAGCTATGATATCATCTTAGCAATAGTACTCTGTAAAAGTCGAAAATTCATAAAAGATCATATAGGATTGTGTGTGAGATCGAAAATAAGATACGTTTTTCCAACGTTTGTCCTTAGGGCACACATTAAGATGTTAATTAGAGAGATTTACGAAATTATTTCATTAATTATGAGACAAATGAATTTGTACAAATCATAGCATAGCTTACATAAGCTTAGTTATCTTAATTAATTATAGAATCTTACAACACTGATTTAGATCTTGTGATACGATCCTAGTATTCTGACTTCAAAGTCCTTAATCAACTAATGCAAAAAACCAATTGTCGCGACTCACGACTGTCACGAGTCTGAAGTCTAAAGTCTAAAGCGATGAGACTTTCCCTTTCCACAAAGTGAAACCAACATTTTAGCCAAGATACGACGGTTTATGAACACGTTGTCCCACGAAAGTCAGCAACGTTACAAACACGGATACTTTAAAACAGATGCTTGAAACCGAAATAAATCTTTTGTATAACTCAATTTGCATAAAACCTTTTAGTACATACCCAGGAATCAAAATCTCCATCATCATCAAAACAAAAATATACCAAGTTCGAACAAAACTCGAGTAGAAGCACTGCAAATGTTCACTAAACATGAAGATGCAAGGAAAACTAAGCTCATTCATCTTCTTGGCTACGGAGCCTAGCAAGCTTGTTGGTCACAACTACATCGAGTTGGGCAGCTCGTTCGACAATCTCCTTTCGTTTCTTGGTGGACACATTGTGGGCAATCTCAGCACAGTAAGTCCTACAAGAATCATGCCAACCGGTTTAGATGAGAGTAAGAACAAAAAGTTTGGTAGATAATACAAAGTACAAAAAACCATTACCGGTTGTGCATCATGAGAAGCTCAAGCTCTGAGACATTGTGGACGACAAATTTCTTGAAACCATTAGGTAGGTAGTGTATGGTCTTTTTGTCAGAGCCATAACCGATGTTGGGCATCAATACACATCCTTTGAACTTTCTCCTAACCCGAGAATCAATACCCTTGGGCCTCCTCCAGCTAGGCTGTTGTCACAGGAAAAAGAAAATACCAGCGATTAATTTATTTACGACTTCATATTGTTTCCATTTGACTTCGGTGGTCATATACAGTTGGGATGAGTGATAAGATCTTTTAATTCACATCAGGTAAAATTTCTAAAAATACATATATGAAAATACTTGTGCAAATGAAAAAGAAAGTTCAGAGGTGTATATTGAGTTGAAATTCATAAACAAAATGTGAGCAGGGTTATAGTAACAAAAGGCTCATCAAAAACATAGCCAACTGTGTCGCAAGACCTGCTCGATGATAATATGTGCCATAAAAACGAGACGTCCAACCACAAATAAGGCAGGATATCAGATACCACAGGCACGAGCATTACAGTTTTCGGTGGGATTTTCAAATGTCAAAATCTCAAAAAGAAAACCTCGTGAGAGAAACTCAGTAGGAAATTTACAACATTTATGATTAAAAAACCAGAGTGAAAAAAATAATGAATTGTAGGGTACTTTACAGAAACTACAAAGGAGCAATGGATTTAAAGAAAATAGATAACAGTAATGCAAATTGAAATTGAGTCAAGATCTTATTAATCACCTAAATGAAATGACAAAGTGCATTTCTTAAAATCGACAATTATTGTGGGTGTAATTTATAAGCCTAAGTTTAACCTTCTAAAATCACGGATAGATAACTTCAGAATATCTATAACTCTAAACACCTACAATCCATTACTTGCCGAGATTAAACTAAGAGTCTCAAGTAACATCCACTCATAAAGAATAGCTACCTCCGTCTCCTAACTCATAAAAATTGTCCAAATGTGCTCGTTAAAGTCGTCCAAATGAATGTACCAGAGATCAGATGGTAGTGCATGTAAAAGGTTCATCACTATACAGCAGAAGAGGTGGATAAATATCCTCATTTCTCTTTCAACATTTCATTTGAAGACCAGAACACATCAGCACGTCTGACAATAAAAGAAAAGAGATGCATGTAAGAAAAGACAGTCCATTTTAAAAATATGGTGGTCTGATCAGGAACGCATCTGACAATCTGCATTGTGCACCAAAGATGCACTAAAGACTGGGCGTCAAAAGCTTATCATCATATCAATCGTCTACTCTAAAGGTACAAAACATGGACAATTTTTGAAGGGGCTAACCAAAAAATAAACATGACAAAAAATTTATGGCAGACAAAAACTAGAAATTTAATAAATAACTATACGGTCTGATCAGGAACGCATTTGACAATCTTCATTGTGCACCAAAGATGCACTAAAGACTGGGCGTCAAGAGCTTATCATCATATCAATCGTAAAAACTTTAAAGCACCTCGGGTGATTAAAAATGTAAGAGATTTGTTAAACGAAGAAAAATTCTAAGCATGGTAGAATCAGGAACGCAATTAGACAATCTTCATTGTGCAACAAAAGAAGCACTAAAGACTGGGCGTCAATTTTATTCATCATTTTCTACCATGCATCTATATGGGTACAAAATTAAGGATAAACACAAACTCAAAACCTAGTCAAATAAAGGATAGCCCCTCACATAATTATCCACTACTCATCGAATGAAAGACCATGACAAAAACGCCTCACAAAGTACTCCATACTAAAAAAGCATACTGATAAAAAATGTTGAAGAACCGTTGAACAAAGAAAAATTCTAAGCATTGTAGAATCAGGAACGCATTAGACAATCTTCATTGTGCAACAAGAGAAGCACTAAAGACTGGGCGTCAATTTTATTCATCATTTTCTACCATGCATCTATATGGGTACAATATTAAGGATAACCACGAACTCAAAACCTAGACAAATACAGGATAGCCCCTCACATTATTATTCACTACTCATCGATTGAGAGAGCATGACAAAAACCGCCTTACAGAGTACTCCATACTAAAGAACCATACTGATAAAAATGTTAAAGAACCGTTAAACAAAGAAAAATTCTAAGCATTGTAGAATCAGGAACGCATTAGACAATCTTCATTGTGCATCAAAAGAAGCACTAAAGACTGGGCGTCAATTCTATTCATCATTTTCTACCATGCATCTATATGGGTACAATATTAAGGATAACCACGAACTCAAAACCTAGACAAATAAAGGATAGCCACTCACATTATTATTCACTACTCATTGATTGAGAGAGCATGACAAAAACCGCCTTACAGAGTACTCCATACTAAAGAACCATACTGATAAAAATGTTAAAGAACCGTTAAACAAAGAAAAATTCTAAGCATTGTAGAATCAGGAACGCATTAGACAATCTTCATTGTGCAACAAAAGAAGCACTAAAGACTGGGCGTCAATTTTATTCATCATTTTCTACCATGCATTTAAACACGAACTCAAAACCTAGACAAATAAAGGATAGCCTCTCACATTATTATGCACTACTCATCGATTGAGAGAGCATGACAAAAACCGCCTTACAGAGTACTCCATACTAAAGAACCATACTGATAAAAAATGTAAAAAGAACCGATAAACAAAGAAAATTTCTAAGCATTATAGAATCAGGAACGCATTAGACAATCTTCATTGTGCAACAAAAGAAGCACTAAAGACTGGGCGTCAATTTTATTCATCATTTTCTATCACATCAATATGTGTACAAAATTAAGGATAAACACGAACTCAAAAACCTAGTCAAATAAAGAATAGCTTAGCTCCTCACATTATTATTCACTACTCATCGATTGAAAGGGTGTAACAAAAACCGCCTTACAGGGTAAAACTCTAGTGAGATACTCTTTACTCTAGTGTAAAATTGTAAATTACGTTACGCTGCCTTTCATTCTTATGACTGATCGGTTTTACACAGTATTAGGATGTCGAGCTCAAACTATAACAAAATTCAAATATCATTGAAAAACTACCACTACAAAAACACAAGCTTCACCATCAAAATATCACACACAAAGACTCGTAAAGATAAACAAATGACTGAGACGGAGCAAAAATGCTTAAAAACAAATTATGATGATTACCCATATCACAAAATCACTATAAATTACCAAACCATAACAAAAGATTAAAACTTGAGTACTACCCAAATTACATAACATCATAAACAGTAAATCTACATAAAATAAATCAAAAAATGAGTAAAAAAAACTACCTTAATTGAGATATATCGATCACAATGATGCCTTTTGAAATGCTTAACTCTCTTCTTAACAATCTTCTTAGTTAATGCAGGGACAACCATGGCTTCCTAATACATTTTTCATAACACAATATTACCAATTCCTCATAAACAATGTAATTAGCTTAATTATTATTATAGTAATTAAACGATTAAGTAAGCAAAGATCTGAGATTTTAACAATGAAATTAAAATGGGTTTAGATTGAATTGAAAAGGGCATACCTTGAATTTGTTCTACGTCGGCTGGAAGCTAAGGAATTGAGATGAAGTATGTGTGAGGTTTTATAGATTGATGAAATGTTTTGAGGTTGTTGTAAAATTAGGGTTTTGGAAATTGGGAGATTTTGGTGTTGGATTTTGTGGGTTACACTTGCATAAAACTTAGACTCTTTTGATAGTTTGGGTTACATTGATGTATGGATGGGTTGTAGTAGTCTTGTGGACTTTTGATTTTGGCTCATTTGTCTCAATGTCTATGATGATTCGGGTGTACACCGTCGATAAATAGTGAGTAATTTATTTATTTAGGAGAGCCTTAAATATACTCTAAAATATCCTGGTATGCTCCTTTCATGTGTCATATGACGAATTTTCCCTTTGATTTATAACTTGTCAAATGCAATTATTATAATAAAATTTGGGGTATATTTCGTCCATGACTAATAATTCGAGTGTCCCAATAGTTTTTCTTAGTGTATTTTTGTGCGCCCTTTATTTTTTTTATTATGGGGGTTTTAAAAGAAGTAAATGAAAGATCAAAAAGTTTGATTTATTTTCATCAAAGGAAATAATATCGTCGTAATTAAAAGGTGATTAAGATGATTTGAGTATGAAAACCAATGTTCCAATTTTTTTTTGACCATTGTAGTGGTTTATTCGATGAATAATTCAGGTATTGATCGAAGATAATAATTGGAGTGGGAAAATGCAAAAGAAAAGCATGAAAAAGAATTGTGGAGGGCGGAATGCAAAAAAACATAGAAAAAATAGTTATTGAGTTAGTCTTATTGTAAGACTCATTGATTAAAAAAAGTGTTTTCTTAAAATTGTAAAGAGGACTTATTTGATAACCATGGCATATCAATCCATCTTGAAATGGTGGTTTTTGACATAATCTACAATGCGACCCGTGATATCATGAGAATAATTCATGTTTTGGAAGATGAGTGTCCGATTTATCGTTGATAATTACATATCTTAGTACTGTATAGGATTTTGTATGACAAGACTAATTGAAAAGTGCTTCATCGATAAAAAGAATTTTAAAAGTTGGTTAAAAATTGTGTAGCTAGGTGATAAGCTTCCTAAATATAAAAAGTTACTTAGATCGCTGATATTTTAAAAATTGCTTTAAATTAAATTAGTTGAAGTTGACATGTGATAGAATTACATAAGCGGGCATGAGTTCATTATTGATGTACAAATTAAAGAGGAACAAAGGAAAGATAAAAAAAACCAGCCAACTTATTTCTCACATGTTACTCTAGTTTCTAGGTAACTTTTTATTATAGCAAGTTACCTACCAAATAACCTATTTGCCAAAATACTCACAAAATAAAACAAACTGAAATTTTGGTCAAATAAACTAGTTGAAATTGTGTGCCACACAAAACGTAACTATCAAATCAACAAAACAGAAGTTTTATACTATCACGAAAGAGAGGTGAAGTTTTCTCTTGGCTATCTCTCTTCTTTAAGAGAATACCCTATATATTATGGAGAATATTATATTCTGGAGGATAAATAGAACACAAATTCTTATTTCAGACGGAGGTATCCGTCTTAAGCTTAAGACGGATATCATATTCTCTCACAAAATACCCATCAAGGGTGAGTGGAGAGCACATGGGGGGAGCCCACCTTGTCCCCTCTACCCATTTCCTCTCACAAAATACCCGTTGTAAGATTCGACCCGTCTTAAGCAAGACCTACTGTAAATAGAATAAGAATATCCTCAACAATATAATTATACATCAATATAATATGAGCATGGTACAAACAACAACTAATTTGGATATAATCTTTTACTCTAAAAAAAATAACCACCATATTGTGATTGGACGAACAAGAGATTGGGTCATTGTGATTGTTTTGGTCGACATATATAGTTTATCAACATCGCTATAATCCCGATCATCGTCGTCGTCATCATCATCTTTCATATCTATTTTGTTGGACAAGACTTAAGTGTCTAAATATAAATAATAAATAATTATTTTGCTTTAGGTAAGTCATTATATTTGAAGTCAATTTGTATAATCCTTAATAGCCGTACTACAATTAAAGAAAATACAAGTAAAAGATCTTTGAAATTATTTTTCTTGGTAATATTCGAATCTTAATGAGACAAAGTCTTGCTTACAATTTCAAACTCATAGTAACACGATTTACGGATAAGATATGATTGTAATATTTTATCATTTTACATAATTAAAAACTAAAGATACTAATTAATTTGCGTATAAGTTAAAATCAAGAAGAGATTCCTTGCCGGCTTATGTCAAACATATAGAAAAATGACGAAATGTAATTAAATGGGAGAGTTTTAGATGTCAAACCAATGCATAGACTATATAATTAAATTAATTAAAAATATAATATATTTAAATGATTGTTTATATGTTCATAAAATACCGAGTTGTTTGGTTGCTCTCTTAAAAACATACTGTAGGAACTTTAACTTATGTAGTTATGTACATTGTAAAAATGGGATGTTGATTGGGCTACAATACAGATGAATTGAACTTCGTTTGATCTCTTATAAGCGGATGAATTAAGGATAAGGCAAAATTAACCCCGAAAAAACTTGTGGAATATTTTCTGCTGCATCTAGTCTACTTAAGTAGACTCGGCTTCAACCCTTCTTTCTTCGACCATGGTTCCCCTTTCCATATGTCCCTAAAAGCTCGCACTAACTAAAGTAAAAATTTCTGTATAAAAATGTATTTTCTAAATGTAATCAAACGGTCCCTAACTAAATTTTTCTCCTACTACACAAATTCTCATTTGTGATGGTCATTTACGTTACATACTTGTGACCTCTCACAAGTTGCAAGTGGAAGACAAGTGAGAGAGTAAGTGAGAAAAGGGATGTGAGAGGTCACATACTTGTGACAGTTACAAGTGAGACTTATTGCTCTTACTATAGTATAACCATGCTTGACTATTTTTTCAAATAAGTAAATAATTAAATAAATTGAATTGAACTAAATTGAATAATTAAATGAATGAATCTTATCACAATACTCATGAATTGAACTTCGTTTGATCAAGATTAACCCCCAAAAAACATGTGGAAGGTTTTCGGCTTCACCTAGTATAGTTAAGTAGTCTCAACTTCAACCCTTCCCTTTTCATATGCCCGCCACTTTGTCCCTCTGTCTTAGTGAATTGTTTACGTTTATTTTATTTTGTGAGGAGAAAGTAAAACAAATACTCCCTCCTAGTCACTCATTTCTTCCTCTTTCCCTTTTACACAAAAACTAAGGAAATGAATTTGTACAACACAAAATACACTACCCCACGTACAAATAAATTTAGACCACACAAAACACACAACGCCACGTACAAAAAGGGAAAGAGGTAAGAAAACCCGACTTACCAATAAGGAAAGATATAAGAAATGACCGACTATGAGGGGTATAAATTATTAACCGAAGAGGTGGAAGTATGCTATCCAACTTCACAAGTAACAATGTGTTTTGATGCAAGTGAAACAACCTGAACTCCACAAAAGCAACACTTTCGGGACATAGAATTGATAAAACAGAATCAATGTTCTTGGAAATAGAACTGTGTTTTGCTTGCTTGTCTATAGCCCTGGTACGTTATTTATTCATCAATTATCATTTAATTTACCAAATATGTCTCAAATATGTCTTAATGTAGTGGTTAAGATAAAGCAGTTATGCCCTGTTCTTTTGGACTTAAAGTCACCCTCTTTAAGTTCAGTTCAGCTCCTATAAGTTCAGTTCAGTTCAGTTCAGCTTCTATAAATTCAGTTCAGTTCAGTTCAGCTCCTATAAGCAATTCAGTTCAGCTCCTATAAGTTCAGTTCAGTTCAGCTCTTATAAGTTCAATTCAGAAAAGTTCAATCCTTACAAATTAAGTTTAGAAACGTTATACAGAATATATTATTTATGAAAACCGATATAAAAACATTTGACATTAATTATTGGATACATACATTATCATTGAGACCGCCCGAAGAAATTATTGTAGAGTATCTCTTATTGAGAATGAAAGTTGAAATGACATTTGATCAATTGAAAAAAAGGTGGAAGGTGTTAAAAAATATGCCCCAAAGGTCACAAAAGTATCAAATGTCTATTATTATTTCTACATTCACACTCCATAATTTTTAAGGATGCATACTCTTGGAATACATATTATACAACATGACGTGAATATTCAAGGAACAGTAGATTCAGACATGTTTGATGATAAACGGAAAAATGCCATGTTCAAGATACGAAACAAGATAGTAAAAAACATTTGGCGAGGTAAAAGATTCGCTGTTTCCAGTGATAGTGAAGATGAAAAAGATGATGATATAGAAATACTCCATTCTATTCAACATAACATTCCCCCTTCAAAGATGGAAGAAAAATTAAGAAAAGTTAATTAAATAAGGCAAAATATTGTGGTGGGGTGAGAAGATTGGAGAGAGGGAATGTATTGTGGAGTATTATTGTGGGGTGAGGTGATTAAAATCAATTAAAATAAGTATTGTTGTGATGTGAAGTGATTAAAATAAGATAAAGTATGAGTATTGTGGGGTATTGTTATGCGGTGAGTTGATTAAAATAAGTATAAAAGTTTACTGAATAAGGAAATAGGGAATATATGAATAGATGAAAAAAGAAAAAGAGAAGGTTATTATGAATAGGAGGGAATAGATGGTTAGAAAACGATGTAATATGTGATTTTGTTTTTATCGTAATGTAAATGTAGTAATCTGTATGAACAAACCAATGTATATAAATCGGAATAATGTTATTATCTTACCTTATGTTTTAGAGTATATTTTTTTTTATATGACAGCTTTTCCAAAAGATAATAATAATAATAAAGTTAAGTTCAGTAAAATTTAGATTCTATAAGTTCTATTCAATTAAGTAAAATTAAGTTAAAAAAAGTTCAGCTCCTATAAGTTCAATTCAGTTCAGTTCAACTCCTATAAGTTCAGTTCAGCTCCTATAAGTTCAGTTCAGTTCAGTTCAGAAAAGTTCAGCAAAATTCAGCCCAAAAGAAAAACTTTGCACTCCGATTCTATAACTTTGGTTCATTGTTAGGGTATACCTTAGTTTTGTCTTATCTGCCCATATGATATGAGTAGTATTTGACCCGTCGCAAGCTCGTGACGGATATACCTGTCACAAATGAGAATTTGTGAAGATAAAGGTATTATGTGGACAATAAATCACATGTTCGAATCTCCATTTTTGTTCCACTATAGTGCGAATAAGTAGTGCGCGCTTCGTTAGATCAAAAAAAAAATCGTTCATGGCCATCATAACTTAAAAAACAACTATCACATCTGATTTGCACAATATACTTGACCTTTTAGAGAATAATCTCTCGTGTTTAAGTAAATAGATAATATATGATAGCATAATATACATAATACTCCCTCCTATTCAATCCAATGTACCCGTGGGTCCGGGCACAATTTTTAAGAAAAATGTGTCACAAATAGTAAAAAGTCATAAATTGCCCTTGAATTTTAATGTTAAAAAGTACTCCGTAATGTATTTGATGGCATTGTATGTAATTAAATGGGTGTTGCAAGGATAAAATGATCTAAATGTTACCCGAAAAGGAAATGAGTACATTGGAGTGGATTGTACAAGAATGAAAAGTGGATACATTGGATTGGATTGGATTGAAGTGAGTATATTTTATTGAATACAAATAAATGATAGAAACAAAAATCTTAAGTTGAGACGGTTTTAACCAATACCAAATGTTATTTTCTAAACTATATTCAACTTTTATATGACTTCAGTATGCATTTTTTTTTATTGAGGTAGACTTTAGATTCTTACATGTATTTCAACAACTTTTATTTCTATTTTTCTTATATTTACTTACCTACGACAAGTCGACAATCTTGAAATGACCCTAATTTTTGAACTTTAAACTCTAAAGTTTGGCAGCAAGTCTCACCGAAGATGGATCAATTCTGTTTTCAGCTGAAAACGGGTTAATTGTGGTCATTTAAATGTAACCAGTACCATTTCATAAGGTATAACTGATTGTTTGTCACATGCTCACATTTATCGTTAAAATTGAAAGACTACAATCCCCCGAGTTGGGAGGTTGTATTCCATCTCTTAAATATACAAGGTACTACAAAGAACTAAACTAGGAGCTAATTACAATGCTACAACTTACAATACTACAATTTACAATACTTCACTATTTACTAGTCTAGACTACAAAGAACTATGCTTAATTAAATAGGATACAATTTACAATAATGCAACTTACAAGGACAATTATGAATGTTGACTAATACACCCCCTCAGTCGAAGCGGTAGTGGAGCGAATGCAGAGACTGGACCGAAAACGAGTGAAGAGGTTCTTAGGAAGGCCTTTTGTGAAAATGTCCGCATATTGGTAGTCTGCGGGAACATGAAGAACTTTGACCAGACCGAGGCGGACTTTTTCACGGACAAAATGGATGTCGATCTCGATGTGTTTAGTCCGCTGGTGTTGAACAGGATTGCCGGAAAGGTAGACCGCAGAAATGTTATCACAGTAAACGAGACTTGCACGCGAGATGGGAACGTGAAGTTCAAGAAGTAAATTGCGGAGCCAGCTTGTCTCGGCAACAGCATTGGCGACGCCCCTGTATTCGGCTTCCGCGCTTGATTTAGATATAGTGGGTTGGCGTTTTGAGGACCAAGACACTAAATTGTTACCAAGAAAAACACAATAGCCGGAAGTCGAGCGGCCGGAGTCAGGACAACCCGCCCAGTCAGCATCAGAGTATGCCGTAATCTCATGAGAGACGGATTTTGAAATGGTGAGCCCGTGATCAAGAGTGCCTTTAATGTATCGGAGAATCCGTTTTAGAAAGTGAAAGTGAGGCTCACGAGGGGCGTGCATAAACAAGCATACCTGCTGAACAGCATACGTGATGTCGGGTCTGGTAATGGTGAGATATTGTAAGGCACCTGCAAGGCTACGGTAGAGAGAGGGATCCTTAAAAAGGGGACCGGCCGTGGAAGATAACTTGGCACCCGGTTCAACTGGGGTGCACACGGGATTACAGGAACTCATAGAAGCACGAGTAAGAATGTCACGAGCATATTGAGTTTGTGAGAGAGAGAGACCCGCAGTTGTGCGGTTTACCTGTATCCCGAGAAAGTGATGAAGCTTTCCAAGGTCGGTCATGGCAAATTCGCTCGAGAGGGCACGAATAATCTGACGGAGAAGAGCAGTGCTGGAAGCAGTAATGATGATATCGTCGACATAGAGTAGCAAATAAGCCATGTGAGTACCGTCGCGATAGATAAACAGTGATTGATCACCAGTACTGCTTCGAAAACCCCTTGACTGAATAAATGTTGCAAATCGTTGATACCAAGCACGAGGGGCTTGTTTGAGCCCATATAACGACTTGCGCAAGCGGCACACATGTTGAGGTGCCGAGGGGTTGACAAAACCGGGTGGTTGATGCATGTAGACTATCTCAAGAAGGTCGCCATGGAGGAAAGCATTTTTGACATCCAATTGGTGAATTGGCCACGACTGAGAAGTAGCAAGACTGAGAACAGTGCGAATGGTAGTGGGTTTGACCACCGGGCTGAAAGTTTCATCGCAGTCAATTCCAACCTGTTGACATTTTCCATTGACTACAAGACGTGCTTTGTAGCGCTGCAAAGACCCGTTAGAATGAAATTTATGACGAAATAACCAAAGACAACGTATGACGGGTGCATTGTGAGGACGAGGTACCAATTCCCATGTTTTATTCTCAATTAAAGCACGATACTCGTCGGTCATGGCAGCATTCCAGTTAGGGTCCTGGAGGGCGAGTTTGGGTGATTTGGGAAGAGGGGAAATGGTCTGTTTGGTTGAGGAAATGAGGGATTCTATTTGTCGTGGTTTGAAGATCCCGTTCATGGCGCGGGTTTGCATTGTGTGGTCACGGTTTTGTGGAGGTGGAGGAGTAGGAGAGGTAGGTGGGGTGGGAGGTGGGTATTGTTCGGGGGAAGGTGTGGGGCCGGGAGGGGAAGGTGGAGTGGAAGGTGGGGCAGGTGGAGTGGACGGTGGGGTAGGTATACGTGGGGAATGGGGTGGTGGTGGTATTGGGTTTGTTTCGTTTGTAGTGATGGTGTCTAGGATAGCAGGGTTAAGGTGAGTGCTAGATGGGTCGAGAAAGGTGTAAGAGTCGTTGTGGGGTGAAGCCTCGGCAAACGGAAACACTGATTCGTCGAAAGTAACATGACGGGAAATGATGAGCTTTCTACGAGCGAGGTCATAGCACTTGTATCCGCGAAACTCGGGAGGGTAGCCAAGGAAGACACATTTGGTGGAGCGAGGGGCGAGTTTGTGAGGACGTTTGGAGGAGAGGTTTGGATAACAGACACACCCAAAGACACGGAGGTGAGAGTAAGACGGATTTTTGTGAAAGAGAGCGGAAGTTGGTGAGCGGAGTTTAAGAAGTTTTGAAGGTAAAATGTTATGTAAGTGGACGGCCGTGTGTAGTGCATCGACCCAAAATTTTGACGGTGTGGAGGAGTGGTGGAGTAAGGCAAGTATTATTTCATTTATGCGACGAATCATTCTTTCAGCCTTTCCATTTTGAGAAGAAGTTTGTGGGCACGAGAATCGAAAAACAAGGCCATTAGTGTCGGCAAAATTGCGAAATTCTTTGTTGTCAAATTCGCGGCCCAAATCACATTGAAAAGCTTTAATGGAAGATTGAAATTGAGTGGTGACATATTTACGGAAATTGAGCATTTTAGAGAAGGTGTCGGATTTAAATTTTAGAGGGTAGACCCATACAAATTGGGTAAAATTGTCGATTAGAATTAAATAATATTTGTAACCCGCATTGCTTGTGACGGGTGAGGTCCATAAATCACTATGAATAATATCAAATGGAGCGAGAGTAGAAGAAGTAGAGTCATGAAAAGGCAAACGTTTATGCTTACTAATTTGACAAGAATGACACAAAGATGATGTTGATTTATTATGACATGAAATGCTAGACTCAGATTTAAGAAAATTTAAAATATTGGCACCCGGATGACCAAGACGGGAATGCCAGACATCACTAGACGAAACTAGAAGGTGAAGATTTGAAGGTGTTGAGGTTGACTCGGCGGATACGGGGTACAAGTCACCACATTGGCCCGACTTCAGCTGAAGACATAATTAATTCGTCTTCAATGAGAATTTGCGGAAGTTTGGTGTTTTGTTATTGTTACTATACAGCCTTTTAGTCATGATAATATAATACTGTAGTTTTCAAGTGTAGAATATGCTTCAAGTACCTTATATCTTGATACATCATATACTGACATACTGTACAATGCTACTATCTAACAAGTTTATCGACGCGATCTGAGCTCAAGTTCGAATAGGCACGAGATTCGGTCAAAAACTTGAGTTTGATTCCAAATTCCGCTTGGAGCTCATCGAGTTTACAATTTAATTAAGCTCGAATTCAGTACGTCGTTATATTCTTTTTGTAACACATTATAATAATATAATTACAATTACCGAATACGAAGTATAACATATCTAAACTCGCGATTGGCTCAGATCGGCCAAGCTCAAGTTTGGTTTGACCAATCTTAATATGAGATTTGACCGAACCAATGCAATATTGATGGCTCAACAAGTCGACACAGATTATCTACAACCTTACTCATAGTCTTGTACACCTAGATTAACCTGTTCATGTTTTAATATTTTTCTTTTTCGGTGATCAAGATTAATATAGTAATCGAGTCGAATAAATAAGAAACAATAAATGACTTAAACGACAAATAATTCCTGAACTTGTTTTATAAATACATTTAAATCATGCCATTTCATTTAAATAATTCTTTTGCGAGTATAACTGGGGTTGAATTTCGCATTTGTACTCATAACTTTTTTTTTATGTAAAAGGATAAACACGAACAATTTTAGTATTGACGGAATTCAGTCCTAGATTAAAAGCACCACCTCTCATGATTTTATAGACTAAGTTAGTTGACATGTGCACATTTGTACCTGTTAGTCACTTAGTATTGCCAACCCGAGTAACACAAACTAACGTGTCGAGAGTCATTGAAGATAAACAAGTTATTCAAAATATGAGAATAACTTCTAATTTGAAGTGGAGAAAATAATATTCAATGCACTTATACTACATCATGATTTATTGTATTTGTCCAATAAAGACAAAAGTGATATAGGAGTATATGTTTAGAAACTTATACTTAAAATTCAAAAGTCAGTCTAATGTAAATCCGAACATCTAAAAACCACACGTCTTGTTCATTTGTTTACCTTTGGTATTTGCA
Organism: Heliosperma pusillum; assembly: GCA_022085475.1. Lineage (NCBI taxonomy): Eukaryota > Viridiplantae > Streptophyta > Magnoliopsida > Caryophyllales > Caryophyllaceae > Heliosperma > Heliosperma pusillum. The sequence goes on from JAIUZE010000039.1 coordinate 289,280, forward strand.
CAAAGATTAAGAAGAGGGGAAGATACCATTTGTGGGTAACGGTATTGAATGACAAGTGGATAATATAGTTTCATTGGGTGATCAAGTTACATATGAAACCCTTCTCCATATAAAAAGGTAAATAATTGACCAATACACCCTTAAATGAAATAGGTAAACGATTGACATGAACGGATGGAGTATTTACTAAAGTGATACCCAAAGGATACATATGGTTGATACTCATATAAAATCGTTGATGTCTCAACCCCGCAGTATTTTAACATCATTTTTAATTAAAAAGAAATTCTAAAGTAATGTGTATAACTTTTCACTATTTTAAACTAACTACAACACTAAACTATATTTAGAAAATGAAATTTTGGTAAAAATATATTCAATCCCAAGAATAAAAAACATGGTAAGAAACGAAATAAAACCTTTATACATAGGGGTGTTACGAAATAAAACGAAATAAATCATACCATATTTTATATGGTCCGGTCCACGATCCACCTATTTACTTTAATTTGGTATTCGGTCTGGTTTTGGACCAAGCCGAATGGACCGCGTACCGAACTATGGACCAAACTATATGACAACAGAATATTTAAAGTTGTAATATTACTGGTTTTATGTCCTACTTTGTTTACACATATAATAAGTTATATATTTAATTATGTAATTAAATCTAGTAAAAATATATTGTTGCTTATTTTGATCCTTGCAAGTTTCTCGAAATATAATTTTAAATATTACACTATGTCCAACCGTTATAATCGGTCCATTTGTTCCGGTCAGGTTCAATCCACACGTTTTTGTGGTCTGGACCGGACCAGACCAGACCAATATTAATCTGGCCCGGTATGCGATCCACCATTTAATCCTTATTTGGTCTTGGATCAATGAACACCCCTATTTGTCAGTGGCGAAGTTCTTATCTACTTGGCAATATGACCTCCTAAAATCTCAAATTTGTTTCCTTAATAACAATTTTGTTTGCTTAATAACAAATAAAAAGAATAATATCATAATTCAGCAAGAAATCAAATTATAAAGTCAACGACTTATTTCAATGTACACAAATTATATTTTTCGATTTAACAAATTATTTTCAAAACATTCCCGCGAATTTGTGTGGGTTAACCCTAGTAGTGTTAATATTCATATCCATGTCGTTATACAAGTACACAAATCCTCATTTAAGATGGACACTATCACACTATCCGTCTTAAGCTTAAAACGGATCATATATATACCAAATCATCCCAATTATTGCCTAAAACATTCCAAAATTTTGTTTTTATTAGAGTTTACAATTATGTGTTAGTATTCGACCCATCTTAGCCAGCCTTACTAATACAATTATTTAACCTAACAATTTCACAAATCATGATCAATATAAAGTTGGATAACTTATTATTCCGTACTTCATGACATAATAATAAAATAAATAACATAGTTTATTTTATGAAAGTAACAGCACTAATAAATTAACAAATTATTGTTTATTTATTTCTTTCATGAAAAAAAGTCTAATCCGGACACCAAACCCTATTTAAATAGAGTTAATATCCCCACTACTACCTCTTCTCAACCCCCTCTTTCTGCATCAATCATTTTTCCTTCTCTTCACTCCACTTGTCCTCCTCCAATCATATGTCACAACATAATCTTTTTTCATTTAAATAACTAATATAAATAATACGCTAACGTAAGTCTCTCTTAGAACGATAATATCGTCCTGAGATAAAAATGGTTAATTATACTCCCACTTACATTATACTTTGTACATTTGTAAGACAGAAACGATGTAAGTTTAAAACGAGATATTGCCGGAAAATTGTGTTACACTAAATATTTTACGCATTTTTTTTAATTAATCGTATTTTTAGAGTTTTTTGGTTAAGATAATGGCTTATGAGTTAGAGTCTATTGAATATTCCGATTATCCAATCACTTTTGCGACTATTGTGTTAAAGTCTGCCACGTAATGTTCAGGTTAAGAAATACGCAGTTCACGCTACAACTCGTTTTAATGTTTAATTAAGTAATCGATAATTGATAATAGCACAAAACAAGTAGCATAATTTTACTCTTTGACGTTATCATTTATCCGTTAATGTAACGACTACGGGTTCAGTCATTTATACCTCAAAAATTTTATATAAACAACATAAATCAAATCAAATTCTAGTAAGAGAAGCAATCCAAATTAGAGTACAACCCAAAAAAACTCAATTTTTAATTTTAATTTAATTCACCCTCTTCCAAAAACTAATTCTCTTTCTTCACGTCTCTCTCTATCTCTCTCTTATCATTTTTAATTATTATTTAAATTAATTATTATTATTATTATTATTTTTATAATTTTCTCGTTCTCATCTTCTCTCCTATTTGTATAAGAAAGAAGAAAAACAAAAAGATCAGCAGTTTATTTCATAGAGTTTCGTGTTGTTAATGTTAATGTTGTTTTGTTTGCATGTTTAATGCTCTTCCCAACTTTTGTGTCTTGGTGTTTTACTGAGTTCATCAGCTTCCGAGTCCGTTGACTCGTTTTGGGTATTAATTAATTCTTTCTCTTTTACCTTCTTCATATATGCTTGCATTTTTCTGGGTTTCTCTTAATTATTCATTTTATTAAGTTTATTAATGTTAGTTACAACTTTTTTAATTTCACAAGTGTTAACATAATTACATAAATGCATAATTAGTCACCTTTTTTGGGTTTTGGTTGAAATTTAGTGAATTTTAGGTTTTTTCAATTAGATTTTTAGTTAATTGTTACTCTTTTATGTAGTAAAGTTGAATTTGTTATGAGGGTATTTTTTATTTTTGTAAATTAGGGTTAAAAATTGGTTCTTTTGATGAAACTTGATGGTTTTAAGGTATGATCTTTGGTGGGTTGATGATTAAATTATGTAAAATAATGTAAAATTTGATGAAGAATTATAAAGTTTGAACTTTATGTTGAAGGAGTGTTAGTTGAGAAGAGTTGAGGCTAGTTGTCCTTCCTTTGAAGTGAGAAACTTGTTTTAGCTGGAAGGTTTTTAGGTTAAGTTATCTTGTTTGACTTTTGTAGCATGAGTTACTTCTTCACATGGTGTCTATTGCTTCAAGTTTTAGTCTTTTATCTTCTATTAATTGGGGTTTTATTTGTGTTATATTAGAGGAGTTTGATCATATGATTAGTATAAGATATTGTATTGTTCATTATATTAAGTTTTATGGGTATGTGACTTGTATTATATGATAAGTTTGCCTTGCTTTTTACACAATTGAATTAATGTTGTCATCCTACATTTGATATAAAAAGTTACTCATGATTGGTATATGATTTTGCATGTGTGGTGGTTGGTGTTGTAATTGATCTTTTGATCGCCAAACTCGTCTGTAATCGAGAATATGCATGGTGAATTGCAGCTTGCGCTAGAATTTCGAGTTATTTTGGAGTTCGTTCTTTATCTTTTCATGTCATTGAACAAATTGGGGTGGATTGGTTGAATTAGTGAACCGTGATTTAGTTTTCTTTGTCTGTGTTGTTTCCAGACAACTAACCCAAGGGACCTCGGATCATTGTCGGAGCTTACTATAAATGTGTAATTAGTGTAATGATAATGTGTTGATTGAACTCTAAATTCTGATTACTATATTTGGTGCACTTATCCATGTGTGAGCTATATGTTTCCTTTCTAATTACTGTTCTTTCTTGGCAGAAACTACTACTGAGATGGGTCAGCGAGCCGAAGATTCCTTCTTAGGTATTTTTCTGGTAATCTGAGCCTGCTTTAAATTAGATAATGACACCTTTCTAACTCTTACAATTTGTGGATCATTGTGCTAGGATCTTGGATGTTGGGTAAGTCCAGAGAGATGGGAACTAGTCCATGGAATATTCAACGACCTTCTTCTGTATATCATACCTCGACCGATGCTTCGTTATTTTCTAGCTCATTGCCTGTTCTTCCTCATGAAAAGCGTAATATACCACATTAACTTTTCTTTTATTTTGTACTGCGTTCTTATTTCTTCCTGTGGTATAAAGTTTTACACTGACATGCAGTGATCATGGTTAATTCTGTGAATGGACGTCAAACTGTTGATGATGGTGCGGCAATCTTGGATAAGGTTGACCCAGATATTGAGGGAAATGATATCCTCGATGATGACATTTTAAATCGCACAGTTGGATTTGTTCTACCTGGTGATGAAGATGACCTTTTTGCTGATATAGCTAATGATTATGAATTTGCTGCGCTAACTAGCCAAGTTGATGATACGGAGGAGAATGATTTTTTTGGCAACCTGGGAGGTATGGAGTTGGGGAATGATTTTCAAGAGAACTTGAGCTTAGGTATGGCAAAGGTCAGCCTTTCTGATGGCATGACTGGCAATGGGATGATTTCTTTTGGCGCTCCAAATGGCGTAGGTACAGTTGCAGGAGAACATCCATACGGGGAACACCCTTCCCGAACTCTATTTGTTCGTAATATCAACAGTAATGTCGAGGACTCTGAGTTGAAGAGTCTTTTTGAGGTATTTAAGACGCACCTGAGTTTTAGTACCTCCTATAAAGTACTCCGTTTATTTCATTTCATTTCCATAAGTTTGATTAAAATATTCCTCTCATATATATTGACCAAACTAATGGAAATAAACTGAATGGAGGTAGTGTCCTTGCCATGTTATTTCTGCATACTCATATAATGGTAGTGTGGGATGCCTTATCTTTATTTCTTCCAATAATTATATCTTGAGAGGCTTAAATCATGTAAGGCGCTAGGTGCAGAGAGAAAACAAGGACCCGTGGTGACACGGTGCATGACACGCGGCACAGGCGCATGCCTGATAGACACGAGGCACACTTTTTTAGCATGCAAATTTGCATTTTCAAAATATAATTTTGCAACAAAATATTTTAGCCACTTAATTTCTTTTATCATGTAAAGTGTTTTATTCACGGTCCATCGAGCACAACCATTTGCGTTATTTAATCATTACATGCCTCTCTGTTGTTGCAGCAATATGGTGACATCAGAACTCTGTATACAGCGTGCAAGCATAGAGGCTTTGTGATGATATCCTATTATGATATCCGTCATGCTAGATTAGCCATGCGAGGATTACAGAACAGGCCGCTTCGGCGAAGGAAACTTGACATACACTTTTCGATTCCTAAGGTTTTATGACCAACTTTTATGGGTCTCTTTCATCCGATAAGTCTATTGCTGGCACCGTTAATCATGCCCTCTTCATTGTTATGTTCAGGACAATCCATCAGAGAAAGACATTAATCAGGGAACATTGGTGGTCTTTAATTTGGATCCATCCGTTACAAATGAGGATCTGCGTCAAATATTTGGGGCTTATGGGGAGGTTAAAGAGGTACTTTTATTTCTGTGCTCATTGTTTTTTGTGCGCTTGGATTCTATGGATTGCTTATAATGTTACTATTTTTTTTTCCTGCAACACAGATAAGGGAGACCCCACATAAGAAGCACCATAAGTTTATTGAGTATTATGATGTTAGAGCTGCAGAAGCCGCACTCAGGGCATTGAACAGGAGCGACATTGCAGGCAAACGCATAAAGCTGGAACCTAGCCGCCCTGGTGGGACACGCAGAAAGTGAGCATTTTCAACACCGCTCTTCCCTCCCATCTCTTTTAGTATTTGGAGAGTTGTGTTGTTTGACATGCTTGTTGTTTTATTTTTTGTTTTTATTTTTTCCATTGTGTTTTGGCTCATGGCTTAAATCAATGTATCAAAGTTTTTTTTTTCCTCCAGCGTACTGAGCGGATATAATCCATATGTAAAGGATCTTGTGAAAATAGCCAAAATAACCAAAATAGCCTACTTTAACCAGTTGGCTGTATACTTACCTCATCATCTTCCTTGGTTGTCTGATATACAGCTTTGATCTTTTTCTAGAGCTGCGCCTTTATGTTCTTTATTCAATGGAAACTCTAAGAGGTCTTTATGGTTCCTTATTTATGAGATGCTATGTTCAGACCCTTCGTCCGTCTCCTTAAGTTTGTTTTCGCTTGTCTGGATGGTCTCCCATTCTACTGCCTTTTTTAGTGTGTAATGACTCCTGAAAGTTTAATTTCGAGGAGCTGAAAAATATGTAATTTGTTACCGTTTTATATTTGGGCGTTAGCACAAGTATCTTATTCATATTCTTGAATAAAATTCTAACTTTGGTTAATGGTGGCAGCTTGATGTTGCAACTTAATCAAGATGTTGACCATGACGAATCTCGTTTCCAGCATCATGCTGGTTCTCCTATAGCAAGCTCCCCTCCTGGTAACGTCTAGTTTAACTGGCCTCTCATACTTTGATTGTACTCTTTTACTTATCTGGATTTGCTACATTTTTAAATCGCACCAGTTTAAGAAAAAGACATGTGAAAAGGGTATCCGAAAATGAATAGGCTAATGTAGAGAGTATCGTGTTCATTTAGTTAATTGATTCTTCTCTATTAATGCATTACTGGATCTACGGGAATCAAATATTGGCTGTCCATTACAGGGAATTGGATGCAGTTCGGTAGCCCTGCTGAGCATAATAATAGCCCAATGCACTCTCTGAGCAGATCTCCTGGGTTTAGGACAATGAGCCCTACAACCAATAACCATCTTTCAGGATTGGCATCAATTCTGCATCCTCAATCGACTAGCTCACCGAGGCTTGCACCTATTGGCAAGGATCTAGGAAGAGGTGGCCATGTTGAACATATGTTTGGCAATTCAAACCCTGAAAAAAGAGCTAGTTTACAGCATCCTCATTCGTTTCCTGAGCTGAATTTAGTTGGCCAGTTTTCTGGCACCATATCATCTTTTGGCGCATCATCATCTAACGGGTCCACCATCGAGACATTGTCTGGGCCCCAGTTCCTTTGGGGAAGCCCAACCACTAATTCAGAGAAGATAAAGTCCGCTGCTTGGCAAACACACTCAGTTGGGAATCCCCAAATGTCAAACGGGCCCCGCCATGGCTTTCCATTTGCAAATCGACATGCGCCCTATCTAAACCCGTCCCAGCATCATCAGCACCATGTTGGCTCTGCTCCAACCGGTATTCACCATCTCGAAAGGCACTTTGGTTTCTTCCCAGAATCACCCGAGACATCATATATGAATCGCACTGGTTTTGGAGGTGTTAATTTAGGTCCAAGCAGCGGTGGCAATTACATGATGAATGTTGGTCCTCGAGCTTTATTACATGCTGGCATTCCAGGAAACATGCCTGATAGTAGCTCTCCTAGTTTCAGGATGATGTCATCACCACGGCATAGTCCTGTATTTCTTGGCAATGGTCCATATCCCGGGCTACTTGAATCTGAGCGTAGCCGCAGTCGACGGATGGAAAGTAATTCAAATCAGGTTGATGCCAAGAAACAGTTTCTGCTGGATTTGGACAAAATTGCTGCTGGTGAAGATTCCAGGACTACATTAATGATCAAGAATATACCCAACAAGTAAGGATGCTTTTGTTAGTAATTCTATCAATCGGATTTGAAAAACCCCTTGGAAATTTCTACTATAATTGTAGATGTAAAAAAGGATCTCTCTTTTTCATAAAGTGAATTTCTTTCATTGCTTTTTCGATGGAAGTTGCCTTTATGACCAACAGTAGGTCTTGCTTGCGACGGATCGAATCTTGCGACGGGTATTTTGTGAGAGGAAATGGGTAGAGGGGACAAGGTGGGCACCCCCATGTGCTTCTCCACTCACCCTTAATGGGTATTTTGTGAGAGAATATGGTATCCGTCTTAAGCTTGCGACGGATAGTGTCCGTCACAAATGAGAATTTGTGTATGACCAATGTGGGACATTCATGTCCTACTCTTTCGAGATGGGGACGTTGGATAGTCAATGACTTACACTTGCCTTGTACGAAAGGATGGGATATCATATTTGCTATCTCCCGTTTCAACTAATTTGTTTCCTTCCTGTACATTCAGGTATACTTCAAAGATGTTGCTATCCGCCATTGACGAAAATCACAAGGGAACTTATGATTTCCTTTATTTACCTATAGATTTCAAGGTAACTTGCTGACAAGATGGAGTCAAGTTTTCTCAGTTTCTTTTATAGCTAACTAATTACGTGAGATTGTATCCATTATGCAGAATAAGTGTAACGTGGGTTACGCGTTTATAAATATGCTGTCTCCTGCACATATTATCCCATTTTACGAGGTTTGGACTTCCAACTGAGATTGTTTTTGTACAGTAGCTACTTTTCTACATTATGCTCTATCCCAAGGATTCTGTTTTGTTTTTTTGTTACAGGATTTATCTGACTGACCTAAACTGTTTTCTTTTGGTATAGGCATTTAACGGAAAGAAGTGGGAAAAGTTCAATAGTGAGAAAGTTGCTTCCCTGGCATATGCTCGAATTCAGGGAAGGTCAGCCCTCATCGCACACTTCCAAAACTCTAGTTTAATGAATGAAGATAAGCGATGTCGGCCTATATTGTTCCACTCCGAGAGTACTGACGATGGTGAGCAGGTGCGTTTATTTGTATGCCTTTCAAGCTGAAATCTTCTTACGGCACACCCTTGTCATAGTGTTAAAGCTTCACATCTTGACATTCACCAAAACTTCGTGACCATGTTATTGACTTTACTATATATATCACCTCGCTTAGTCGCTTACCCTTGTCCGGCCTTCTACACTCGTTCTCATTTGGTTACTTCATTAGAACAGAAAAATATTCATATAGTTTTGAAAATTTGGACAAGCCCAACAATTGGGCACACCCCATTGACCGAGTAACATAGCTTATCGGAAACTTGTCCCTGATGCTTGTAATTTTCCCCTTTCCGTTATTAATAGGTTTTGGTAAGTGATAATTTGGTCATTTCCATGTGTAGATTGTTCAAGAGCATCTTCCTTCTTTGGGTTCGAACAATCAGATATGTCAAAATAGCGGGTCAGACTCAGGGGAATCGTCCGGGAACAGCGGAAAAGATGGTCTAGAGGAGAAACCCGGCCAGGTTCTATTCGAGTAAATAACCGAGCCCAACTGTAATGAGGCTACCAAATCTTTACTAACTTTGGCGAAAATTGTACTGTGTTTTGGATCCGGACTCATCTTTTTGCTTGAAAGCTCTGGAGCCAACGGGCAGCCACTTCCTGCCCATTGTTTTTTCTTTTCATTTTCATGTCGTTCGCTAATTTTCTTCATTTTGTGTTGGATAACGATGTGCACATATGGTAGTCATGGCTCGAACGACATGTGGTTCAAGTGTATAATTTGGAGGGTAAGGTGTTGGGAACTCGTGATACAAGTCTTGTACAGTGGAAAAGAACCATTGTCATGGATCTGTTAAAACTACTAATATATCATATATATTCATGTTTGAAACATTTACTTTCGCACTCTTTTTCACCTCTTGTTCATCTTCTTTTTAGCGAAGCTAACACTAACAATTAGACTCGAGTGACTTTACCGCCTTAGATTTGTCGTTTTTTTTTGTGTGTATTATTTGTAATCTTAATTTAATGTGTTTCTTAGGATATTTTGGTTACCGTCCTGTAAGTCTGGAACATCGGTGTTTCTTTTCATTAGTCGTCTGGCTCTTAGTCTAAAAGTGCTGTACGCCCGTACCTGGCTTTCAGGCTTCAAGCTTCTATAGTTAAAAGTAGTTAAAATTACTGTGATGTGCAAGTAATGTACCCGGTAAACCGTCATTGGTTTATTCAGCCTGTTGTCCTGGAGAACCATGTCATGCATTTCTCGGCTTGGTCGAGGGCTTAGGCCAGGTCATTTACTCCCTCCGTTCGAATCGTTTAGTTTAGTTTTCCCTTACAAGGGATGACAAACAAGTACAAGATTCAATCAAAGTTCTGTTGTTTTGTGGGGGTGTATTTCACTTAAAGATCAACAAATAATTAGGACCGAGGAAGTATTCCGTAGTTGTTACTTGTTAGGTTATCAAGTAATGTTCAGTGAACATTATACTTAATTCTTTTTGTTAATTTTTTCCTTTCAAGTATATTAAAATTTTCTTAAAAAAGTTTCTGCATTGCTTTGCAATGTTCCTTGTTGTTAGGCTCCGTTTAGTAAACGAAAAAAGCAGATAGGATTACTAGAATATGATTAGCAAATTTTAGTTACAATTTTAACTATCAGATTAAGTTAGCAGAATTAAAAAATGTGGTTGTTAATTAGCATATTATATGACAAATATATTACATTTTCATGTATAATTAAAAACGAGTATGTTATAACAAACATATGAAATTAGTAGATGATTAATCTTATTTAAGCCGGAATCTACTAATTTCAGCTAATATGTCGTTTAGTGTTTACTAAACATGATCTTAATTTCATATAAGACCGTTTTACACAAACATTATGTGAATCGAGTCAATCAACACCAATACGAGTCACGACGTGTTTAAATGAAAAATTAGTTATAATAATTAACCGTTCTTATACCATAATTTGTATCAGACATTGACTTTTCCCTCCAATAATTAATCATCTCTAACCCTAATTATTAAATCCCCAATTCAATTCCTCAATTTCGCTAATTTCACCGGCGATCACGGCCTACTTACCGTCGCCGATGACTTCACTCTAATCCAATTCATCGTCGATCTTCTTTGAATGAATCAAGGTATAAATTTCTTCAATTTTCATGTATAAATTGTACTTAATTTAGTCATTTCTATGAATCAATGTCGATAATGTAGGTTTAATTTCCATTGATTTGATTGTTTTTGGTGCATTTTTTTGCATTTCTAGGTGAAATTAGGGTTGGTGTAGTGCAATTATATTGTGAAGAACTTTGAATATACTTCCTCTGTCTTCGTGAGAAGTGATCTATTTCCGTTTTAGGGTGTATTAGCGAATAGCCGAATACTATAAGCTACTCGTATCTATGTTTGGGGGACATGTGAAAAGTAAGAGTCCCCATCTTCGGAAGTCTGGCAGTAGACCTGTTTTTGGTGATCTTGGTACGTTTCCTCGTATATTTACGTTTTTCTCGTGTATTTTGATCAAAATGCCGTAAAAGGTGGAGTAGTAATTTTGAAAAAAATAATTTAAAAGGTAGGGAGTAGTAATTTTGGAAAAAAGCTTCATTTAAAAGGTAGTAAATTTACGCCTTGTAGAGACTATCGACATTTGTATCTTTCATGATGTAGTGCTACGGTTGTGTAATTGTGGTGTTTTGTATGAAGGGTAGGTTTAGAAAATTGACATGGGAGAAAGAGTTGGGCGCAAGACACAAGTAGAGTAGAATGGGTGTGCGAGTGGACAGAAAAAGTAGCTCACTTACTTGTTACACTCAAATACTTGATTGCTTGCCAAAATTAGAGTGTAATGAACTCAATGAAACAGTCGGAAAAGGAAAGTGTAAAAAACCCAGCAGAATGGAGGGGTTTTTTTCTTCTTTTTTTTATGATGCCAATTTGAATTTCAAGTTCACATTAGGCGAAACTTGTGGGAATCAAAGCTCTAGAAAATTCATTCACTTGCACTTGATAACTTGGAAGAAAAGGGTTAGTGAGATATAGTTTGCGGAGTTAACTTGATAATGGTGATTACTTTTCATAACAACCGCACACGGCACATCGAATATTGATCCTCTCTCCATGGTGTTAATAATAACCCCCTTTCTCTATTTCCTTTAATTGTTCAGTATAAGAGTTATAACCATGGCTAATGTTACTTGTACTTTGTGCGTGATTAGGTGCAATTGGTACAGAAGAGGCTCTTCTTCATTCACCTGAGAGTAATGAAATGAGGGGTGTTAGGACTCCACTAGCTAGCACAATAATGATGCCATCACCAACATTCTTGTTGAGATTTAAGGTGATTACTTCATTTAATATGTTTAAGTTGCTTTTTATTTGTTGTTTTTTCTCCTTGAATTACTGTGAAGGATAAATGCATGATATTCATGTTGTTTTCATATCATATTGTTCGTATCTTCTGCCTTTGGTACACGTATGACATTTTCTACCTTTTCCCCTTTTTATGTAAATATAAGGTGTTATGTGCATAAATCAAAGGGGTATAAATATATGTCCTTCCGACTCGGCTGCAATTGTCAAACACAGCATTGTGTTTGAGTGTGAGGCATGGCTATTAGTGAAAAACTTTCATGTATCAGGCCTAAAATAATATGTCCTGTGGAAAGGTCTGACTATTGGACACACGGCACGCAATCAAAGTGTATATCGAAGGGATATAAGTATAACTAGTTTCATACAGCTGCTGCCTTAAGTTATGTTGATGTGTTTTGAGGATATCACTCAATTGTTTACTTTTATGTCTATTCATTCTTTGCAACTGACTGGTTTGTGTATAGGTATTGCTGTTCATTATTTGGGGCTTGTGTTGTTGCAAGGTCAATTCTTCTTCCTCATCTTTCCTTTTGTGATCTCTTCTATCTTATAGTTTATTTTGTGGCTTTTTTAGTGGTGAGGCCTGCCTTTGATTGAAGGAAAACCCAGCGATTGTATGAGAGACATTGACTTATGGTTAAAATCTATTTGGCTGACAGATTGGATGGTATTCTGTTATGCGAATGAGTGCAGATCTGAGAGATCTCTTTTTGTATGAGGCATTTTTGTACTACAATCCGCTGCTCCTCATGGTTAGTGGGATCATGTTATGTTTATTGGTCACGATGTTTATTCTTACATATAATTTTACATGAAATATGTTATGCGCCAGTTGATAGCTTTTGTAATGTTTCTTGCAGACTTTGATGGTATGGCTTTGGGGAATAAATTTATGGGTATTTTCGCAGGCTAATGTCCCTTACACTAAAATTTTTGATCTTGATCAAAATAATTTAACTCATGGAGAGATATGGAAGGTAATGAATTGAAAGTCTCTTCTCTTTGTGTGGTTTTGAATTTTAACAGCCTCTTTGTGTTGCTAACACAAGGATAAATCTGCGTACATCCAACCCCCCTTACTCCGCAATTTGCGGGAGCCATTGAGGCATTGGGGTAATGTTGTTGTTTTTGTCCTGATAAATGCTGGTTTCCTCCAGTCATTCAGTGCTTTTTGTTTGTTCTAATATCCTGTGGGTTTCTGCATAGCATGTATCTTTATTAATTATTATTTTTGTTTTTTGAGTTTTTCACTCGAGTGTCCTTGATGCAGTGTGCGACCTGGATGACCATTATAGTCCCGACCAGCATGACAGCCTATCTCTATCTGTATTCGGATGGAGAAGTAGCACTGGCTGCATCTCAACCAGTGTAATAGATGCCTACTTTACTTGTATATTTATGCTAATTATCTCCATCATCAATTTATCAATTTCTGCATGGTTAATACACAATTATGTATTACAAGCAGGGTTGTTTTGTTGTTGGTTGCTTATTTTACTCTCTTCTATTTAGAATTTATGTTTCGTTTTATTTGTGAACCTATGTTTTCCATTTCCAATGAATCCAAGACTCATTATTGTTTAGTTTGGGGTTAAAATGGAATATAGTAAAACGGTACTTCTTATAATTGCAAAGTAGCAGTATTTGATGCAATTCTTCAATCAGTTTCCGTTTTGGAGGGAAGGAGAGAGGGGCTTAGTATAGTTTGTCTACATGTCGTCAAAATAGAGGCAGCTAAAGCTAAACAAAGATAAATAAACATGAGCACAAAGGTCCTGGAACACCAGGCCACAATCAACACCATTGATTTCTATATCTTCATAATGGAGTTCCCCCTTGAAGGTATAAGAACAATGGAACAAAATTTAGTTACCTTGTTGAGATTTGGTGTTTGACACATATTCGAATATTCCATTTGTCCTTTGTTTCAGGCTTTCAGCCTAAAAAGTATGCAGTCTTATTGTTCCTCATAGTAATCCTTCACAACTTCCAAACTGGACGCGTTGCTTGTTTAATGATAATTGGTCACATTGTTCGTGTATTGGCTGCATTTTAACTTTGATACAGTTTAATGGCAACTTAATACTGATAGTTGAGTGTACATGGCTTTGCAGGTTCTTCTTTATGTAGCTGTTATCATGCTCTTGGTATTCCCATTTGATATTTTTTACCTACCGTCACGGTACTTTATGTTAAGAACTCTTTGGAGGATAGTTCTTCCTCTACAGGCAAGTAAGCTATTGCTTGATTCATGGAGTTAGATTATTTTATGAAGTTAAGGTTATTTATATTGAGTATGGTCTAGCTGCTCTCTTTCTCTCTCTCAACATATATATGAGAAGGCTATGTTCACAAATCAATTGCGAAGGTTTATTAAAGTGAGAAATGGAAAGTCTAAATACGGAGTGTTAGTTTTTAAGTGTTCCTGTTTTTTGGTGGTATGTAGATTGTAGAAAGGCTGTTAAACTCAAGTAAAGTTGTTATATCTGTTATATCACACCCTCTGATAAACTTTAGCTAGAACTGAGGCGTTTTGTCAATTAATCTTGTTTTCTGGTGGGGTAAGGGGGATCAAATGTAGATTATTGCAAGATGACCCAAAATAAAAATTGCTGGTAACTTACATTGTAGAGTTGTATGGCCTTTGCAAATGATGGGGTAAGGGGGATCAAATGTACACCGGTCATATTGTCGACACATGGAGATTATTGCAAGATGACCCAAAATAAAAATTACTTCGACATTTGCATGGAATGACGACTATTCCACAATAAAAAAGAAGCGCAGCCAGTTTGGTTAGTCATTTTGTTTTATTTAGTCATACTACAAAACCAAAGAAAAATGTATTTTCGATAATATTTGAAATAAAAACAGATTCCAGGTGTTCAACCAGAGGAAAAAAAAACTTCCCCGCACAAATAACTGGTGACTGACTAATAACGAAAACAGAAGCGCCGTGTTTTCTTGTTCCTTTTGAATTAACACAAAAGCAATAGGTGTTGTGATACAAAAACAGATTTTTCACCCACCAGAAGGGGGATCCCCTTCTGTTTGATCCCCCTTCTGTTTTCGTTATTGTTGTTTTGATATTTTAAATTAATTTATTCTCTCTTCTAGAGTTGTATGGCTGTCAATATATCTCACCCTTCTTTTACCACACTTAGAGAAAGACTCACCGGGTGATTGTTTTGTCATTTATGCATGGACCATAACTTACATCGTAGTGTTTAGTGTAAGAAAAGAAATTACTTGTGGACTATCTAGTAGGTTCTAGGAAAGTTTACTAGAGGCCGAGTTCTACTAATAGCTGGTAATCTGGTACTATTTTGGCTAATAAAGACAAAGAGATGTAAATAGTTAAGCAAAATTACCGTAAGCATAAATAAATAAAATTACCATTAGGGTAATTATGAAAAGTAGGTGTATGCTAGGTGTAAGATAAATAGGTGTGTACTAGGTGTAAGGTAAGTAGGCTACATAAGTGTCTTAAGCAATATGCCAAGTGTAGCATCAAGGCATGCAAGGTGTATGAGCATGCTTATCATGTAAGTAGTATAAATAGACATGCTTGGTACCATAGAAAATCAAGCTAAGTGAAAATAAAAAATACTTCTCATATAAAATCCTTTGTAATACCCTCTTGTCAATAAGAAAAGTCTTAGTTTATAATATTGATCCTAATAAACCTCCTTTGTGGTTGTACTTACTATGTGTTCGTAAACTTGGTATCAGAGCCAGGTTGTCTAAGCCTTGGCTCTTATCTTCCTAATATGTATTAAAGAATAGTGAGTTATCCCCTCTATTAATATCCTAAGTATGGAGAAGTATGCTCTGTGGTTGCCACTTTGTGGATCTTCCACATCAGAAAATTCTTACTAGGCAGAATAAAGTGTAAAGGATTAACTATGATGTTCTTAAAAGCTTGTACCTTGAGACAAAATTAAAAACTATTTGTTGTCTCGGTTTAGCAATTTTAAGAACAAACAAGTTGATACTTTATACTAACTTATCATATAAAAAGGGGGTAACTTATTATAATTTAATATTTTGAAAGATAGATAAGAGATAAGACATTCTGTTATGGTTTCTGGCCCCATCTAAAAAATATGGAAAATACTTCAAATATTTTAGCACATGCGTCTTCTTCTTCTCTTCGTAAGTCAAATGCTAGTAAAGTAGATTATCTTTATGAAGTAGAATATGTAAACGAAAATAGTAAGGTCCCTATTACCCAACTTCCTTTGTTAAATCCATATCGAGCCTTTACAAAACCAAATTCTTCATTTCCAAAAGTTATCAAACAAGTACTTGGCCTACATAAAAATACAGTTAAAGAAATCATTCTAGCCTCGCAGTTAGAACAACATTTTGTTCCAGCTACAGAAGCAGAACAAATGATTCCTCTTCGACTTAATGAAGCTATGCTTCACACATGGAAAACAAGTGGTTACACCCATCTTCATTATGGAGCAGTACGTTTAGCACTGACTCTCCATGGAAGGAAAGGTCTACCTGTTGTAGCACGAATAACCTTACTTGATACAAGGTTCAAAGAATACAAACATACATGTATTGCAACTATCCAAACAACACTCAATGCAGGTACTGTATTTATCACCCTATTTCCAAATTTTAACATGGCACTAGAAGACCCACAAATTCCCCAAAATCTTCAAATCCAACTACAAATAACTGGAACTCCACAAGTTGGAAATACATATGCAACAACTCTTCACCATCAAATGGCATATAAGGTTCAAAACCATGCAATGGATCTTAGTCTTCCAAGAGATACAAATGATGCTCTTTTTATACAATTAGAGTCACAACATAGCTCATCCTGTATCCATATTCCTAGACAAATTCCAAAAGATGAACTCATCAAACTACTCCCAGAGTCTTGGATTACCAACTATGAAAAGATACATGAAATAAACACTCCTTTATAATCCCTAGACTCCAAAATTACCAAACAAAAAGATGGCACCATTGAAATATTTTTCAAAAAGGAACCAGATGCAAAGTCTTGTCCACCAATTTTCTGTACTGAAATAAATACTATCACTCCACTCTTCATCCCAATTAAACAAAATGAGAGTTATCTTAACATTCCTATACATTCGTTTAACTCTCTTGGAGACCCAGTATATGTATTTAAGGATGAGTCAGGACACAAATTCTTTGATGTCTGTGACTGTGAAAATTGTATGCTAACGGACTCAGATGAGGATGATTACCGAAAGAAAAGAAATAGAAACAAAAAATCCTCTCAACAAATCCTTAAAGAAAAATATGTGTCAGGTGATCCAAATGTTGGTCTTCTAGGAGAACCAACTGGAAAAACTTTTGAATATTATGTACAATATTCAAAACAAGAAAAATATGAAAATCCACAAAAAGATATTCCCTCATGCTACATGTTTGGTCCATCCTCTCCTCCAGACAAAGATTTTCCACCGACAGAATTTGAAGAAGAAAATTCTAAACATTCTTGGAAGGTAAAAAATCCAGTCACTAAAAATCCGGATGGTTCAACAAAGCAAATAAGTGCTGCAGAAGCAACATTAAACTGGCAGTCAGAAAATGCACGAGCCCAAAACAATCTGTTGCAACAAATAGATGAAAAGGTAACTATCATGGATCTGACAGTAAAAGAGATACATCAGAAGATCTCTTCATTACACCAAGAACTGCTACGACTTGCAACAACAGCTTCCATAGCATCTCCACTTATTTCACAAAAGGAGTCTGAGTTAAAATCCTTAAAAGCACAATTATCCTCCTTAAAAAATCCACCAAAAACACCACCAAATATGCCTTGCGACATATTCTCCCCATACCCAGTATATACACCACCCTTTGAAAAACATCCACAACCCCTTCCTCTTCTACCTCCAGAATTGAGCCCTTTCGGAGCATCGTCATTCCTTCCGACAAAAGTTCTTGAAGAAAGACATATAACAAATAAGAGGCACTCTGCATCGAAAGATGGAGAGAAAACATCAACAATAACTCAGATAGAACCTCCTATGACTCAAGAACCAGAAGACGCCTCACAATTTATGGTTGAATATCATAATCCCATCTCCTCTCTTCTAACCAGTTTGGCCAAACCAAAAACAAGGAAACCCACATCTCAAAATTCAGTAGACGAGGTCTTAGTACCAGAATTTATGATGGCTGAGCCAACCCAGGTTGAGGAGGTGGTTGAGAGTGAAACAGAAAATCCGGAGGAACATGACCAACCTACTACTCATCCTCCACCAGATTGGAATCTTAAAGGTCAAGATATACCAGGTCATGGCTTTTCTTTTGATAACATTCCGCCATCAAAATGGAGGGATAAAATCTATGAAATGCATGCCTGGTGTACTGAACAACTTCTTTTCCCTGGAGCTAAACTTACAACTGTAGTAGATAGATTAGTGTCAAGATTTTATGGTCGTCTGAGACAGTGGTGGATTAGTCTTGGAACCTATCGACAACTGCAAATCCGACAGTCCCCTACAGTTGATGCCTTCATTGGAAACATCCATAATGAATTTCTCGGTGCTTGGGATCATTACACAACTCAAGTAAGAGAAGAATTCCTCAGTATGAAATGCTGTTCATTTATGCGGAAAGATCTGGAACGACATTATGAAAGGATGTCCAAGCGGTTTTACGCTCTTGGAGGTATGGATGATGTAAATCTCAAACAAGCTTATTTAAATTCTCTTCCAGAGCCATTGGGAAATGAAACCGCTAGACAGTTTTCCCTGAAAAACATACCTTTGGGTACTGCTACATTGGGAGAACTCTACCAACATCTCTTGCAGCTCTTGAAAAACTATATAACCATCAGAAGTTTTTCAAGCAACTACAAGAACAAGGAAAACTTTTAGGAAGAGCTTGTGATCATCCGGAGCTCTCTATCAAGTGCAAACCTAAGAAATGTGGATGCACGTCCTCACAAGGAAGAAAAAACAAAGTCTACAGAAAAAGATGGAAGAAAAAGTTTCCACAATTGTCTGGGAATAAAAAATGGAAATTTTTCAGAAAGAAAAAACGTGGGTTCAAAAAGTCGGATCGATGCTATATTTGCAAAAAGAAGGGCCATTATGCAAAAGATTGTTTGAACAAAAAGAAAAGAGATAATCTTTTGGGATACTTAGCTCAGATTGAAGACATTGATGATGCAGATATTGAGTCCATCTTCTCCCTTGATGATGAACCAACAGATGAAACCATTTTGGCAATGGGAATGGAGTTTGAAGAAGAATCATCTGGAGATTCAGACCAATACTCTGAAGAAGATGAAGGTATTACCGACCAGTTTGTCAGGTTTGATCTTTATCCTATAGAAGCCTGTAAAGCAAAACCACAAACTGATGTTATTCCAACTTATCCTCTTCAGCCTTCCCCAAATGCAAAAATCTACATTTTTCCAAACAAATACGACAAACCCATACCTGTTATTGCATATTTTGATACTGGTGCTGCATCTTCCATAATCAAACCAAATATTCTCCCCCCATCACATTGGGAAGCATGTTCTGTGGCGTTTAAAGCAGTAAATGGGCAGGTTTTCTATATATCTCTTAAAAGTAAGCCGATTTACATTCAGTTGTTTCCGGGTTACATGCTGAAAACTAGAGTATATGGGTCTGATCTTCCCGGGAAAGACTTTATACTTGGTTTTGATGTTCTACACAGTCTCAAAAGGGTATCATGGCATCCAAAAGGTCTAAAACACAAAAATCATTTGTTACCATGGACGTCAACCTCTTACCTTTATTCTTATGAAATCCTATACCCTATAAGAGATAACATAGGCAAAACCTCATGTGCTGAATCCCACTCTGAGTTCCTCACAAAATGCTCTTCTCCATTATGGCAAAATCCTGAATTCTTTATAACTTTGCCATTCAAAAAGAATGAGGACATCAACCCAACAAAGGCAAGCCATATGGGAATGAACCCAGACCATTACAGTTTGGCTCTTCAAGAAATTGACCAACTACAAAAAGAAAACCTAATTGAGCCAACCACCTTCCCATGGGCATGTGAAGTGTTTTATGTCAATAAAAGAGCAGAATAAGTACGAGGAAAGTTAAGGCTGGTTATCAATTACCAACCTCTTAACCATTTCCTTACCGATGACAAGTTTCCACTACCAAAAAGAGAAGTTCTTTTTCAAAAACTACCCCAAGCACAAATATTCTCGAAATTTGATCTTAAGGCGGGATTTTGGCAACTAGGGGTTAAACCAGAAGAGAGACCAAAAACTGCTTTCTGCATCCCTGATCGACATTACCAATGGAAGGTCATGCCATTCGGGTTAAAAACCGCTCCATCCTTATTCCAGAAAGCAATGATCAAGATCTTCGAACCAATCCTTACAAGTGCCTTGGTATATATAGACGACATCCTCTTGTTCTCCATGGATATTGATTCACACTCTCCCTTGCTAGCAAAGTTTCATAATATTGTTCAAAAATATGGGATAATGCTTTCGGAGAAAAAGATGGTCGTCGGAGAAACAAAAATTGATTTTCTCGGGATGCATATCTCCAGAGGTCAATACTATCTTCAGCCACATATTGCTACACAACTTGAAGAATTCCTAGATGAAAAGCTCTCCTATAAGCAAATACAGCAATTTCTTGTCATTGTCAATTATATGGCAGATTTTATCCATGACCTAGCAAAGCACAGGTCAATATTATCAGCCCAACTGAAGAAAGATGCTGCCCCATGGAACCAAAAATGCACAGAAGCAATAAGGGAGTTGAAACAGATTACAAAAACTCTCCCGGCATTAAAAATCCCATCAAAAGGAAAAAGAATTCTACAAACAGATGCAAGTGACTGCTACTGGGGTGCGGTTCTACTTGAAGAAGACGAAAAGGGCAACAGATAGATATGCGGCTACAAGAGCGGAACTTTCAAAGAAAGCGAGAAACACTACCATTCTACATACAAAGAAATTCTCGCGGTTAAAAGAGGTATTGAAAAATTTGAATTTCATCTTATTGGGCAACATTTTCTCATAGAAATGGACATGTCATCATTCCCAAAGATGATCCAATTTAAGCAAAAGACTCTCCCCCAAGCACAGCTACTCCGATGGGCAAGCTGGTTTTCTCAATGGAAATTTGAGGTCAAACACATAAAAGGAAAAGATAATTTCCTTCCAGATTTTCTCTCAAGAACCCAACGTCAGATTTCATCCATCATCCCTATGATCTATATGCTCAACCTCGCACAGCCAGAAAAAGAATCAATAGAATCTTTGGTGAGTCATATGCCTCAAGTTTTGCAAGAAGATCTCCTGAAGAAAGTCCTAACAACCAGAGGTATTGAAACTCTTCATAGACTTCTTGTCTTGTATGTCCATAGATATGGATTGGATCAAGGACCCCTTCTTGGTCTACTGTACCATCCAGCATATCCATTCCTCACCACCATCCACCTAAATCCAAAACACTACGGAAAATTTCCTCCTGAAGCCTATCTCCTACTCTGGTATCTTGCTGAACTATATACTATAGGGGTACTTATAGAAAAAAGCCTAATGTTACAGTATTTGGCAAAGTGTCTTCTGACCAAAAGGAAGCCACAATACAAATTGTTGACACTATTTCAAGATACCACTCAGTGGCAAGAAAATATCCGGAAAAAGGAAGGTCATACAATATTCATCACCTTCAAGATCACTATCTCCCAAATCCGAAAGGATAACGATATCCAAATACAGCGAAGATTTGACACCCAAGTTCTGTCAGGAAATCATTTTCACAAAAGAACAAGTCAACTAGCAGACCTCAATGGAGTACAAGAATCAAGCGTAAGTAAGGAATTGTTTTGCTCACTCACAGCAAATTGGCACCATACATATCCTCAAAATTTTGTCCGTGAGATCAGAAAAACACTACATGGTTTTCATAGCCAATACTCCAAGCCCATAAGTGATTATGATCACCCAAGATACAGAGTTGAAGGGCACCCACGTGAAATTAAAAAGTATATTCCAGGTCTGAAGATATACGTAGCTGAGTATTTGTCCAGAAGTGAAGAAAGTGATTCTGGTGACAGTGACAACTCGGTGTGAACACCGCCCTCTTTTGGAAACAGGGGGAATAAAGACAAAGAGATGTAAATAGTTAAGCAAAATTACCGTAAGCATAAATAAATAAAATTACCATTAGGGTAATTATGAAAAGTAGGTGTATGCTACGTGTAAGATAAATAGGTGTGTACTAGGTGTAAGGTAAGTAGGCTACATAAGTGTCTTAAGCAATATGCCAAGTGTAGCATCAAGGCATGCAAGGTGTATGAGCATGCTTATCATGTAAGTAGTATAAATAGACATGCTTGGTACCATAGAAAATCAAGCTAAGTGAAAATAAAAAATACTTCTCATATAAAATCCTTTGTAATACCCTCTTGTCAATAAGAAAAGTCTTAGTTTATAATATTAATCCTAATAAACCTCCTTTGTGGTTGTACTTACTATGTGTTCGTAAACTTACTATAAACAAGAGCTAAACTATTTTTTAATTTTTAGTTTCCTTACAATTGGTATGATTTATTATTTGCTTTTGCGAATGATGTAGCTTCTTGTTTATGCAGGCTATAACTTTTTCTGACTTCTTTTTGGCAGATATTTTGACATCCATGTCCAAGGTATATTTATCTCATGCTTTTGTAGTCTGTTTGAACCATTCACATGTTTCTGTGGCTTTCTCCTTTGACCCTTTTGGTTTCCTTATCTACTTATATTAAAGATGCTAAAGTCTAGAGGTCATATATATATGCGTGGAAAGTTGGGCATATACTACCTGAAGGATCAATACTAGTTCTTTAGCTTTGGATATGAGTAATTTGTAATATCTGAGTTGATTCTAATACGGAGTATGAAATTTGTAAAAATTCACTTTTAGATTTCTCATGTTGAACAATGACGATGGGCGTGGTCATCTCCTTAGACATACTTATTAAGTGCTTTTTGACTTATTTCTGCAGGTATTGTCTGATTTGGAGCGCTCAGTATGCCGCATGGTCCATCGACAGGTTGCTTTTTGTCTCTCTCACTCTTCCATGTCTCATTAGATAAAGAAAATCATAATTTCTAATACGACTTTATTCCCACATTTCTTTTTTTTTTATTTGGTACAATTATTCCCACATTTCTGATGTCTCTGTATGGTGTTTCTCGGCCAGTCAGTCATCTTGCATATATCTGTCTGATGATGAATGACAGATGACACAATTGAGATTGATCTGTTACTTTCGTGCAGTACACATGTCTAACTTTGGAACTTGAGCTTCCTCACTTTAGACACTTGCAGAATGATCCTGAAATCAGTTATATCGTCACTCAGTCACTCTGCTTTGTGGGGTAGAATACGTCGTCTTTTTTTGGTGCGTTTTGTAGGAGATTACCAGGTCAAGAATTTTGTAATACAAATTTATGGCATATAGTAGATCTTCTTTCAGGATCATTGTTGAAATATGTACAATGCGATTAGAACACTGCTTTTTTTAATATATATATTATGGACTGTTGTTATGTACTTCGAATAATTGACAGTAACTTTATCCAGCAAACAATTATGGAAACTAGGAATATATAGAGCAAACTAAAGAAAGGGTCTCCCACCTCCCTCTAGAAACTTGAAACAAACCAACAAACCCTAAAAGAAGAACGAAACCGTTTTTCTTTCTGACGTATGGGGGTCTTTTACATGTTAAAATCATTTAGCTTAGCTGTGTAACAAGATTTCACTGAAATTGAATTGCGGTTTAATTCTTGTCTGCCCAGGTCGCTACTATTGCTTGGTTTGAAGCTGATTCTGTATGTGGAAGCCACTCTCTGGCGATTCCTATGGTTCTTGTTCTACCATATTTTTTTCGATTTTTTCAATGCCTTCGGCTTTACAAGGACACTGGAGAGAAGTCAAGCCTCCTGAATGGTTAGATGACTTGGCTATGGTTACCTTTTTACGGGTCTCTCTAATATACTTTCATCCATTTGTGGGACAATCTTGTATGGAATATCTGTTTTGTATGTGGCACATGTATTTGTTTTTGAGAACAAAGATAGCAAAGAGGTGCAGTTGATTACAAAGATGCCTATATTTTTTGTTACACAAATAACCTAAAGAGATGGTCTCACAAGTAATTTTTTTGTGAAACCCCTCCGTTTACGGCTTATTACTCTTAAAATATCTAATACTACCCTTATCAATGATGTCTCACAATTTATATTTGACGGCTTCTTATTATCTGATTTTTCACAACTCATATTGTATCACTCAATTGGTTGTCCTGATCTGTCTTAGAGCTAATTAAATGGTAGTGAAATCTGGTTTTTTTTACTTCGTTTCATCTGCTATTTATTTATCATGAGTGAATGTGATATACTATGGCTTTTCCATGTTGTGCTACTCACTCATTCCTGAGAGATTTCAGTTCAGCTTGTTAGTCTTAACAACAAACCCTTAGCATGATCATTTTGTTTCCCTCGTGTCTTTTGCAGCTCTAAAATACTCTACAGCTGTGCCTGTTATATTCCTTTCAGCACTCAAATATCACGTAGTCCCTGAAGAGTGGATAAACATATACCGACCACTGTGGCTGCTCTCAAGTGTTTTGAACTCAACGTACTCCTTTTATTGGGATGTCGCACGTGATTGGGACTTGAGGTAATATGGATGATATAGGAATATAATTTTAATTTTGGGGTTCATGATGCTACTTATTATACCACCCTTTGACTAGCAGGGATGCCGGCCTCCTTTGTCCTATAGATGTTTTAGGAGTATAGTTTTATGACTGATTCTTATGATTACATGCTCATATTCACCCTTCTTTGCATAATTAATGCAGTTGTTTCACTCGGATATTCAAATTTGGGAAGCCTCATATTTGCTCACATCTTCTTCACGCACGAAAATGGGTACCATATATATTCTCTATTGCTGTTGTTCTTACTCTTTTAAGTTATTGCAGGTTTCTGAAGTTTAGATACATTTCTAAGGGAAATAGAATTCAATTTTGCGAAAATAAATAAATGTAAAGTGCTGTGGCATTTTCAGGTCTATTGCTGGGTGATTGGAAGCAACTTGATTCTACGATGCACATGGACGTACAAGCTTTCCGCTCATCTTCGACATAATTATATAACTGTATTTGCAATCACTGCGCTGGAAATTTTTCGCAGATTTCAATGGGTTTTCTTCCGTGTCGAAAATGAGTGGAATAAAATGAGTGCTAAAACTCATATTCAACTATCAGAGAGTGATACTGGAGGCGAGGATGCTTTACTGCTCGACTCTGGTAATCATAATGTATGATGTACTGGATACGAACGTTTCTACACATGAATACTGACCTACGGTCATGAGATATATCATCTCGATGTAATTTTGACACATTCTTTATAAATTGCGCTTCTAATTGTTCACCTTTGTAACTTTCACGACTCGAAAAAATCAAACTGTTGTAAAATTTTGATTGTAAGGAATTGTTACTTTGTACAAGTTTGCACCAGCCGTTTTCTTTGCCAATGCAGTCAAAGATTTCCTATTGTTTGATTGAATTAGGATATGATAAAGCAAAATGACTCCCTAAATTTGATGCATTTCTTTTTATTCTGGTGTAGCAATCATTTGATGCATTTCTTTTTATTCTGGTGTAGCAATCATTCGATTCAGTTCGCAACATCATTTTTCTGAAATAATGAGTAAGGACTCCTTGGAATGCTCAAAAAATACGGAGTTGTTTTCCATCTGGTAAAACAGTGAAAGTACTTCCTACTGTTTGTTTATTCATAGGTGAAACAGAATTAATAGTAACAATTTACAGAGGTATAAAAGGATCTATCTCACTATCTGATGTACTGCTATATGCCTCTAATGGCAGTATCCCAGCCTACCAGGAGCTTATGCATCATGAGAGACTGACGAACGAATCTTTTAATGATACAAGCTCTTGTAAGCTGCAATTATCTCTGCGCAATTTGTAATGCCTCCAAATTTCATCAGTTGAAGTTGTGTATATTTCCGTACTCCCTCTATTTCCACGAATTTGACTTCTTCCTCGTCGTTGAAAAAGTCGAATGGAGGTGTTCATCGAAATACAAGTGATGCTATACTTATTTCTGTCCGGAGAAAAAAGGCTGTCTCCTATTTCTTATCTGATTACAGAGGATTAGCTAAAAGAATGTACATTAACATGCTTGCTGAACTGATGAAGAGCAACAATTGTTTAGAATAAGTGGTTGCCAGGTTAGGGCTTGCTGTTGGTTCAGGACCAAAACCCGATGCTCCTCCGAAAGGCGTTGCTGGCATCAATGTACTTGGAGGACTTGGTGGACTCGACATGATTGGTGGTGTTTGCATCATCGGCGGCGTTGGAGATGGTGGTGTTGGACTGTAACATAAACATGGGTTACATCTCTGCTTCAGCTTGTAAATTTTTTATTAACATTTTAACAAGGGTTGCATACTTTCCTAAAATCTGCCTCATAAAAAATGAAAACAAAAAAAATCCAGGGGAAAAAAAACCTACCTTGCTGATCCTTTAGATGGAAAGTGACAGCTTCCAGAGCCTGCAATAGAACAAAAACATGTATGTCCAACGTTATATTTCCATTAATTAATTAAAGTATTTTCAGCAATATATTTTGGAGTTTTTGATTGATTTCGGTCACAAACTTGATAATCATGCATCATTGCAGTATAATTTTTAAGCTTTATCTTGAAACAAAGTGTTGAAATCAGAATGTTATCAGACAATTGACAGAAGAAGCATGACTTACTTGGATCAGTGCTGACAAGTTGAGCAGTTCCACCAAAATCACAGCTAGTTGGAGCTGGATTCTTCTGATAGTAGGCATTGTAAGCGAAGGACGCATGGTTGCGGGTAGTATCCGGATTAAAACAGCTTGCTCCTGGTTGAATTTGAGAGCAGTCAGCTCCTCCATATCCACAAGCATAGTCTAGACCTACTTGTAATGACTTTTCTGAAGCACTTGGGTTTGCAACACACCAAGACCCCCCTCCACCACCACCACCGCCGCCACCACCACCACCAAAATTACCTCCACCGCCACCATTACCTCCGCCACCACCAACACTACCACCACCACCACCATTGCCTCCGCCACCACCAACACCAACACCTCCACCACCATCAGCATTACCTCCGCCACCACCAACACCTCCACCACCACCAACATTGCCTCCGCCACCACCAACACCTCCACCACCATCACCTCCTGTACCGCCCCCTCCTCCAAATCCTCCCCCAGACGGTGGCAAAGGAGTGAAGGTTGGTGTTGGGGGTGGCACTACTGTTGGCATCGTTGGAGGGCCCGTCATTGGTGTAGTTGGTGAGCCTGTCATGGGTGTTGTGGTTGGGGTTGGAGTCGTTGGACTCGGGTTGAGAGTCGGGTCACCGTCCGTGGGACTGCCAATTATTGTTGGATAAGTGTCATGCATTGTTGGGTTGTCTTCAGGGGATACATAGAACATCTGGCCTTGTAGGGTGTAGTATCTCTGTGTTGGTCTGATCACTTCAGCACTTGACCCTGAAAATTTCCATGTAATTGTAAGTTCTCTTCACTTCCTTTTCTTTCATAGTTTGTATGGCTTTTTTTTTTTTTTTTTTTTTTTTTTTTCGTCTTTTCTTTTCCCAGTTAGTGTATAGGTTTTGAAGGTTATTCCAACCGAGTTTTTAGGTAGTATCATTAGCTGTTTATGACACTATGGCCGAGATTATGCCTCAAAGACTGATTATGGCATCAAGACCAAAAGAAAGTCTAGTCCGATAAAAAAAGAGAATGTGGATTCAACCTACGAGGCTACGACCTATTATCCACATAACCTCGTTATCCATATAATCTTAACTCGTTTCTTTTATTGGTTTATAGAAAACTTTTTTTTCTAAGTATTTGATTTCCCTTTGCCATAATTGCCAGATATACCATTTTCTGTTTTCTAAAGAAAAATTTGCTACATATGATCAAACTAAACATATTAATACAAACCTAAATTAAAGCGAACATAAAATCGTATACTTTAATGTAAGAACATTGGATTCACCTGAAATGATTCCAAGCAAAAGAAGAAACGACATGCGATATCGCTGTTTTGCATTCATCGTTTCGAGTAGTAGCAGCAGCAGCCAAACCTTCAGAAATATTGTAGAATCCAATCAACCATACTTAGGCTTCATTTTATTATAAGGTATACCCTAAGAATATAAGAAGAATCTATGCCTTTCCTAGCTGAAAAGAGAGATAAAGAAGAAGAGGCAAGGAATATGAGTAAACTTGAAAGAGGAGTCTAATGATTTAATTAGTTGGAAATTTTGCAAAGTTAATGTGGAATAAAAGATTAATAATTAAAGAAAAGATTGATCTCTTGGGATTTGAATCTTTTTTAAGGTTTCTTTGGTTAGATTTCTTATGCAGAAACTTGATGTTCATGTTATTATTGTTCTTCTTTAAACTTTTTGCATGCAATTGTGTCAGCATTTTAGATGAAATGTGACAATGAGGTACACAATATATTACTACATGTCTAAAGTGTCAACATTCTGCTGAAACTGGTTGCAGAAGACTGAAGACAGTCTATGGCATGTACCGCAAAGTGCGCCTACGTTACCCAGACTCGGCTGCAAGTGTCGGTCACTGATAGATGATTTTATGTTCGATGATTTTCTTTTTTCTTTCGATAATCCCTAAAAATTAAAATACCACAATATCGCCATTTTTTTTTAACCTTTTCTTGTGCCTGGACTATATTTTTTCCATTTTACTCGAATATATGAACATTATATTAAGCATGAAAGCACCATAAATTCTTAAATTGAAATTACAACTAATAACTTTTAATAAAAAGAATACATTGACTTTCCTACAATGTTTTGTGATTATTCCAAATCAAATTTCAGATACAAGTTTATAACAACATTTTTCTTATAAAAGCTATAGGTCTTGCTTATGATACGATGTTGGTAGGCCGATGGTGATCGGTTTGTAACCTCTGTTTCTATGTCGAATTACTCGAGATTGTACAACAAATACGAACGCCCGGAATCATCCTGCTCTCGAGATTCCATTACATCTTGAATTTTCGCCATCATATTCCGTAGCAGGATGCTACCTCCTGTAACACCTGTCCAATGATTGCCGTAAGGGAACGTTGTGAGAAAATCTTGTGAAGCAAAACTCTTCCACTTCCAGGCCGCATTCGGATTTTTATGGTTAAACAATGTCCACTGTTGTACAACAACACTATCGTTCGTACAAATTAACAGAGTTGGGCACCCTTTCGAGGATGTCATATAGTATCTGAATATCCCGCCTTTGATGGGTGTCATGACAAGCTGGTAATCTCTGAACGTCTCGCGATTCAAATCAAAAGCTACAACGGTTACCATGCTGAGATCGTGATCTGTATCTTTATGGACCCAATAAATCACTCCGTCAAGACAATGGCTAGCATTATTAGTGGAAGTCCGCCAAGGCAAGCTCTTAGTAATTGAACTAGGTAAAGATTTGCAGTCTATTACGTTCCAATATTTCGATCCAACTGTCAATATCGCGGCCTTGGTTGTAATAGTATACTCTTTGTTTGTACTTCCGTTACTAATACTCAGAACTTTGAATACCTTATGTACAGGATCAAACCCTAATGCGTACCAAGGTCTGGAAGGACACCCATCAGACTTGACAGTGATTGCAGGAAGACGGATAAAGTCCCGGGTTCTTATGTTTAAAAGACCTACACGCGTTGAAGACTGATTATATAGGCAAATGAGATCGTTGCATATATCAGACATGTAAGCACTCTTAGTTTCCTTACACATAAGAAAATCAGTGAAATATACATCCTTCGCTCTGATTCGAGAGGTAGTCGTAGTTTTGGGGGTGTTGTCGTCGTTGAGCTCGAATGAGATAATCGAGAATCTACTCCAAATAGTTAAGGTTGCCAGAAAAGCAAGTTTTGGATGTTTATCATATGAAAGAGAGTGTCTAAGACAGAATGCTTTTATGGTTAATGTATCATTCCAGTGTTTCGACACACACTTGCATCTCGACAATGAATTGTGTGGCAGCCGTGACAGGATATCAATCTGAATTTCTTCAGGAATGTCTGCAAATGATACATCACTCGTATTGCACTTCCGTCTTTTAACTCCGCCTTTAATCTTTTGCTCAACATTTATCTCCATTGAATTATCGACTATGCAAGTATCCGTGATTGAAAGTTAGAACTCGCAAGATCACTTAACTAAGACGGTTGTTATTTCGATCATGACCACAGAATATCGTGATCAAGTTGTGAAAAGCTAAACTTATAAAGATCAAAGTACTTGTGTTGAAAACTTCATAATTAAGGCGTTTACAAAAGGGTTAAGGGTATAAATACTAGCTATATGAGCAATAAAAACACAAATATTTCAAGTATTTTCAACCTATCCTAATCCCTTTTCCTAGTCCTATAAGAACTGTAATAATTTTTCTTAATAACCTCGAACACAATCTTCTTTCCTTAAATAAGACAAAGAACTAAATACTAGACTAAAGTCTAGAAATAAGTAGACAGATCAAAAATTGACCCGACCCAAAAGGTCCTAAAACAACCCGAAAACAATTTATATCTTCAACCCAAACCCAAAAGAAACCCATAAATAACGGGTCAAAACCACACCAGTAGACATGTACGTGTTAGTACTAATCGATATTTCGTATATAAAGGCACACTCTAATCGATACCACCAACGGGTCAAAATAATTGTAAATTGACTTTCATGTCGATGTTACCTAACAACCGACTCAAAGACTCAAAGTAACATGGTTGTTTGGTTATACACAAATTCTCAATTAAGACGGATATCATCTGACTTTAACTTAAAACGGATCAAATGTAAGTAATATATTTTACTCAACAGCCAAATTCTCAAAATTATTAACAAATAACAAACACAAAGAACACTCTGAGTATACGAATATCGTAGCAAGATGTTTGTGAAACAGTAAAATCTTAAATTAAATTGCGATTACGAAGAAACTATAGCATGTTACTTTATGGCGAAATTCTCTCAAGATCACACGATGAAAACCAAGAGCATCCGGAATTAGTCGATCCACCATATCGAAGCAGTATGCAACCTCCTGCAACAGTTATCCCACGAGAAGGGCAAGGTACCATTGTAGGATTAGTAAAATTCCTCTTTGTCGTCCCAGTCGCATTCGGATTTTTATGGTTAACTAGTGTGCATTGTTCTACCTCTTCTACCTCTGCAGTGTCATCACTTTTGATCTTCCAAATGAACAGAGTTGGGCATTCTTTCAGGGATGTCAAATAGTATCTGAATGTCGTATCTGTCACGGGTGTCCTGACAAGCTCGTATTGTCTGGACACCTCGCGATTCAAATCAAAAGCAACAACGGTTATCACAATAACATTATTTGATGTCTTTTCATGGACCCAATAAATCACTCCGTCGTGACAAAGGGTAGTGGTGCTACTCCACCAAGGCAACTTCTTGGTCACTGAACGCGGTAAACTTTCAGTGTCTATCGGGTTCCAGTATTTCGATCCAACAGTCAATATTGCGGCCTTGGTTGTATAACAGTAGTTGCTTGTGCTTTGGTAAATAATACTTGAATACTTTATGTACAGGATCAAACCCCAATGCGTTCCAAGATCTGAAAGCACTCGAATCAGACTTCGTAGTTATTGCAGGAAGACGGATAAAATCCTGAGTTTTTAAGTTTAAAAGACAGACACATGTTGAGGATGGATTAGACAGACAAATGAGGTCGTTGCATATATTGGACATGTCCAAACGACGATTTCTAAGAAAATAAGACAAATGTACATCCTGCACTGTGATCCAACAGCAAGTTTTTGCCTTTGTTACAGTCAAAATCGTTGTTTTAGGGGTGTCGTCATCATTGAGCTCGAATGACAAAACCGACTCTTTTCCCCAAGTGATCTCGCGTGCCACAAAAGCAAGTTTTGGATGTTTACCATATGAATAAGAGTGTCTAACCAAAAATCCTTGTATGGTTAATGCATCATTCCAGTGTCTCAAAACACACTTGCATCGTGACAACGACCTGAGTGGTAGCCGTTATTAGCAATAATCCTATCAATGATTCTACAATCCTCCCAAATAAGGCAAAGATTATGCAAGCAACATAAATAGCAAGACAATCAATCTCCTCCTTAAATCAAGCAATATCAAGTCTTTTATGATCATTCAAATATTGTAATTACAGTAAGTATAATTCTATTAACCTAGCATTCATCTAGTATATATACATAGAGTCTTAGCTTGTAATAAACATTCAGTTTTGAAATCAATACAAACCTTGTTTATATGGTATCAAGAAGTCACAAACGATCCAACCACAACCTTCTCTCCACCCGAGCCACCACCACCTTCAAACGCTCCTCTGTCTCGCCTGATCTTTTCAGCACCTCCACCACCATGACAACCACCGACAGCAACACCATCCCAAACCCACACGACACCACCAGACCTTTGATCTCGATCAATCTCGGTCACTGTGTGAAACTGACGCCACTAAACTATGTTTCCTGGCGATTCCAATTGATGAATATCCTATTCGGGTACAGCCTTTTTGGCTTCCTGGATGGGTCAACCGCATCACCACCACCTACTGTTGCAGGCGACGACAAACAGGAAAAACCCAATCCCGCTTACCTCTCGTGGCTCAAGCAAGATGGCTTGATTTTAGGGGCTCTTATGGGCACCCTAAGCGCCACTGTTCAGGCACTAATTGTACGTGCCACATCTTCAAAAGAAGCATGGGACATACTATCGAGCACCTATAACAACCCTTCTCGAGCCCATGTCTTACAACTCAAAGACCGTTTAGACTCTATAGTCAAAACCGCTGATCAATCGATCAGTGACTATATGAATACCTTCAAAACTTGCATAGATCAATTAGCATTATTGGGTAAAACCATAGACCCAGATGATATTGTAGCCAAAGTTCTTCGTGGGCTCGATTACAATTTATATAAGTCCGTCATTGACACCGTAAGAAACCGTGACAACCCGATCTCCTTCGAGTTGCTTCACGAAAAACTGTTACACCAAGAGCTTCTAATTAAGCAACAACCATTGTCTTCATCGGATGTTTTCCAACCCACTGCCAACTTATCTTATCGCCACAACAACAACTTTCGTGGCAACAACCGCAATAACACCCTTGCTTCCGCTCAATACAACCATGCTGCCACTGCCTCTGCCGCCAACAATGCCACCCCACGACCCTTCAAAGGGCGTTGCCAATGGTGTCGCCAAATAGGCCATGTCATTGCCAATTGCCCGTACTTCCGCAAACTCCATCCCAATATCGTCTTTCCTGCTCCACCCACCCGCCAGTTTCAAACCCCTCCTCAGGCGCATACCGCTACCTCGACACCAGCCCCAAACCCGAGTCCCAACCAGAACTATCTCTTGGATAGTGGGGCTTCGCACCATGTGACACACGATCTAGACACTCTTGCTCTACACTCACCTTATTTTGGCCCGGATGATCTAATTATCGGTGATGGATCGACCTTGGAAATTGCTAACATAGGTTCATTTCAATTACCTTATTCTTCTCTTAAGTTTAACAATGTTTTACATGTACCCAAAATTGCTCGTAATCTTTTATCTATCTCGCAAATATGTCGTGACAATAATGCCTATGTACTTTTCTCATCATCGTCTTTTTGTGTTAAGGCAATTTCAACGGGCAAGACACTCCTCCAGGGCAAGGCTAGAGACGGAATCTACGAGTTGAGCACTACGCAACCAATGGCTTATCTAACCAAGAAAGGCTCAACTCACCTTTCATGGCATCATCGACTAGGTCACCCTACCCTTGATGTAATGAAACATATTAATAAAGATGCACCATTTTCTATTTCTAATTTTACTTATTGTGAACCGTGTCAAATTAGCAAAAGTAAAAAACTTCCATTCTCGCAATCAACATTTAAAACCAATGCACCGCTCGAACTTATATATTCGGACCTTTGGACAAGCCCTATTTTATCGCGTGAAAATTACAAATATTATGTCATCTTCGTCGACCATTTTAGCAAATACATTTGGTTATTCCCGCTCAAGCAAAAGTCCGAAACCACTCAAGTATTCTTACGTTTTAAAGCTCTTGTTGAAAAATACTTCAACAAACCCGTTAGACAATTTTTCTCCGACAATGGCGGAGAATTTCAGAAATTAAATCCCGAACTACTCAACAATGGCATAAGCCACTTCACCTCTCCACCGCACACTCCCGAACACAATGGGTATGCCGAAAGACGTCATAGACACATTGTAGAAACGGGCCTTGCTCTAATGTCTCACGCAGGATTACCTACCAAACTATGGCCATTTGCATTTAGTACGGCCACATACCTCATTAATCGTCTCCCTACTAAAGCCCTACATGGCGATACACCTTATTCTAAATTACACAACACAAAACCCGACTATCAAAAACTACACAACTTCGGGTGCCTTTGTTACCCATGGCTTCGGCCATATACAAAGCACAAGCTTGAATACCGTTCTATCCCATGCATCTTTGTTGGATACTCCTCCACTCAAAGTGCTTTTCATTGTCTTGACCCGAAAACAAATCGAATTTACACATCTCGTCATGTTAAATTTATCGAGGATGAATTTGCATACAATACTCTACTAAAAAAGGACCCACTCCCTCCGATACACAATGACCCGGATGAGTGGTGTCAACTTGTCATTCCTATCCTTCCCCCACCTACTACTACTGCTACATCTTCTCCTCTCCAAGCTAAACGATCCAAACACCCCATTCACCGCACATACACTCGAAAATCAGCCACTACAACCTCCACTACTCAACCGCAACCCGACAGTACCACTACTGCCGTTCCATCATCCGTCGCTGCCCATTCCCACCCGTCTCCCTCGCCTACCACCACTCCCTCACCCCACACCGAACAGCCAGCATCCCTCCATCCTTCTTCTCAACCATCCTCTCAACCTACCTCATCCACCTCCGCAACTACTACCATCCCACCACGCACTGTCACCACTCGCCTAGACAACAATATTCGTAAACTAAACCCGAAATATGCTAACCTAGCTCACACGGCCACCACTCCAAATTCCCTTCCTAAAACCATAAAGCAAGCACTAGTCCTTCCTCAATGGCGCCAAGCCATGGAAACCGAATTTCTAGCACTCACTAATAACAAAACCTGGACTTTAGTTCCTCGACAACCATCCCACAACATAGTTGGCTGTAAGTGGGTCTATCGAGTTAAATATAATCCCGATGGATCCCTCAAACAACACAAAGCACGCCTCGTTGCTAAAGGCTTTCATCAAAGACCGGGAATTGACTTTAATGAAACCTTTAGCCCAGTTGTAAAGCCCACCACCGTTCGCCTTATCCTCTCCCTTGCCGTCACCAAAACTTGGCCATTACGACAACTCGATATAAACAATGCCTTTCTTCAAGGCACATTAACCGATGATGTCTACATGGCCCAACCTCCTGGTTTTGTCGACTTAGCTCATCCTGATTTTGTTTGCAAGCTCAACAAGGCAATTTATGGCTTAAAACAAGCTCCTCGCGCCTGGTACACTGAGCTCAAAACCTACCTTGTCTCATCCGGCTTCCAACAATCAATTTCCGACTCGTCTCTATTTCTCCTAAAAACCAAAACTACGTGTCTCTACATGCTTGTCTATGTAGATGATATCATAATCACTGGCCCTAACCACCGTCATGTACAACAATTTATACAACAACTTGCTAAACGATTCTCCTTAAAAGACCTAGGACCACTTTCCTATTTTCTAGGAATAGAAGTGATCCCAAATAAGCTTGGTATTCACCTAAACCAATCAAAATACGTACATGATTTATTGACCAAATACAATATGGCAGAAGCAAAACCAAATGTCACGCCTATTGCTACTGACCATCATCTTACTCGTGAAGATAACAAACCTATTCACGATCACTCCGACTACCGTGCCATTGTTGGGAGTCTTCAATATCTCTCTCTCACGAGACCGGACATAGCATTTACAGTTAACCGTCTAGCTCAATTCTTACACCACCCTACTATGACCCACTGGACAGCCTTAAAACGTTTACTTCGGTATCTCCAAGGCACCTCTACCCACGGCATCCAACTTCATCGTAACTCACCTCTATGCCTCCACGCATTCTGTGATGCAGACTTTGCCGGAGACAAGGACTCTTTCCTCTCCACCACCGGCTATGTCATCTACCTTGGTTGTAACCCCATTTCCTGGTCCTCCAAAAAGCAACAAGGCCTAGCTCTATCAACCACTGAAGCCGAATTTCGAGCTGTAGCTGCTGTCACCACTGAAACTCTATGGCTTCGGAACTTACTCACTGAACTTGGCATCACCGTCACGAAGGCACCTGCTCTTTACTGTGATAACCTGTCTGCCACAATGTACGCCAAAAATCCGGTCTTTCACTCAAGAATGAAGCATATGGAACTATCCTTCCACTTTGTTCGTGAACAGCTTCACTCGGGTCTCATTCGAATTCAACATATTGCCGGAAAAGATCAACTTGCCGATGCACTTACCAAGCCCTTACACAAAACTCGGTTCCTTGATCTACGTGACAAGATTGGACTACGCCCTCCTACGTCCATCTCGAGGGGGAGTATTAGCAATAATCCTATCAATGATTCTACAATCCTCCCAAATAAGGCAAAGATTATGCAAGCAACATAAATAGCAAGACAATCAATCTCCTCCTTAAATCAAGCAATATCAAGTCTTTTATGATCATTCAAATATTGTAATTACAGTAAGTATAATTCTATTAACCTAGCATTCATCTAGTATATATACATAGAGTCTTAGCTTGTAATAAACATTCAGTTTTGAAATCAATACAAACCTTGTTTATAGCCGTGACAGTATATCAATCTGAATTTCTTCAGGAATGTCTGCATTCGATGCATCCCTCGTATTGCACTTCCGTCTTTTAGCCTTGCCTTTACTCTTTTCCTCTACAATCAACTCCATGGTATGTACTATAAACTCCACGTTACTAAGACGGTTTTTGTTCGATCAAAACTGCGACAGTGCACGAAAAAGGAACACTATTCAGAGCTTATTATGATCACAGTAATTGTGTTTAATTTATACGGAGTATATGAAAACCTTATAATTAAGGCAGCCATAAAGGATACTTGACTATTTGTACTAGCTGTGGCCTATGACGTATGAGCAAAGTAAATTTTGGAAACCATATTTTAACAGTATCCTAATTTCCTTTCCTAGTCCTTTTAGAATTCTAACTAATTCCCTTAATTAGTTTTCCAAATAACCAAAGTATATCCAACTCAAAAAGCTCTTATTCAAAATT
The DNA here is from genome assembly GCA_022085475.1 of Heliosperma pusillum. Lineage (NCBI taxonomy): Eukaryota > Viridiplantae > Streptophyta > Magnoliopsida > Caryophyllales > Caryophyllaceae > Heliosperma > Heliosperma pusillum. Next base: position 326,565 of record JAIUZE010000039.1, read on the forward strand.
CAAAATAGTAGTAGCTGTAATTTACGGTTATTTTTTCTCCGCTTAGTAAGCCGTGGATTCGGAAGAAGGGGAGATACCTGTTTAGTTTGTTTGACACACCGACATGCTAACTACAGAACTCAATTGCCTGTCATATTAATGCTCAAGATTGGTTTTATACCTCAACACGCCCCCTCAAATGAATACCCTTTGGGCCTAGATCGAGATCCTACAAGATAAGCTAATATTAAAAAGAGGTATTATCGAAATACAGTCTACAGTAATACGGAGTACATGATATTATAGCGATACTCTTCCAAATTTCCAATGTTCCAAGGTACTATAATGACCCGACAGTAAGCTACTTCCTCTATATTATGAAAAAATACACAACCAATCGAAACAGGTCCGTCTGTTTAAAACAGAGGAATGTATTGAATACATTAACTTCATTATCATCGCAGCTGATACAAAGAAATAAATTTTCAAAGTTTTACCTTGTTACATGACAATCAATGTAAAATGGGGATAAAAACGACGATATATGTTACACAAAGGCGTATTTCTCAAGATCAGACCATATATACCAATACGACTTAGACCACCAGGAATAGTCTTGCTCTGGTAGTTCCACAAAACTTTGAATCGGCCTCACACGATGCAGCAGGATGTTACCTCCTGCAACACAAGTCGATGGACTACCGTGATTGAAGATTTTGGGAAAATCGTCTGCAGTAAAATTCCTTTGGCTCCAAGTAGCATTCGGATTTTTATGGTTAAACATTGTCAACTGTTGTATCTCATCACTTTCCTCCTTCCAAACGAACAGAGTTGGGCACCCTTTCAAGGATGTCAAATAGTATCTTAATATCCCAGCATCGTCGACAACCAGCTCATAATCTTTGAACGTCTCGCTATTCAGATCAAAAGCAACGACGGTTAACATGATAGCACCAAGATCAATTTCAGTTTCATTGACCCAATAAATCACCCCATCAAGACAAAAGCTATTGTTGCTACTCCAATAAGGCGAGTCCACGGTCATTGAACAAGGTAAACATTCATACTCAACTGGTTTCCAATATTTCGATCCAAGAGTCAATATCGCGGCCCTGGTACCACTCCCTTCGTTTCCGCCATAAATACTTAGAACCTTGAATACCATATCAATAGGATCAAACCCTAACGCATACCAAAATCTGTTGAATGGATCCACATGCTCCATAGTTATTGCAGTAAGATTGATAAAATCCTCGGTTCTTACATTTAAAAGACCGACACTAGTTGAAGATTCATCGTAGAGACAAACGAGGTCATTGCATAGATTGGACATGTAAGTATTGCAGGCCATGAGATGATGATACCCTAAGAATACCTCTTCAGTACTCGCCTTTATCCCGGACTCTGTAAAATTATCCCACACAACAGTTACACTCATTGCCGTTGTTTCCTTTGGTACAGTCATAGTCGTCTTGTTGGCAGTGTTGTTATCAGCAGTCAGCTCGAACGAGATAACCTCGTTACATCTCCAAACTGCTGAGTGTGACGGTGCCAGTGCTACAAAAGCGAGTTTTGAATATTCATCATATGAACGAGATTGGTTCAGCAAGAATTCGTGCATATTTAATGAAGTATTCCAACGTTTGGAAACCCATTTGTAGCTGAACAATGGATCATTCATACTCAAGCTAATGTTAAAACTCGTAAGCTCACTCGACCAAGACGGTTGTTAGTTCGATTAAGACCAGAACGAACAGAAAATTAAAGAAAAGAAAACTTGTAATTTTATTTATGATCAGAGTAATTACTGACTTACTACTGTGTTTGTGAAAAGATTAGAATTTAGATAATCATGCATTCATGCAGGGTATTTATACAATTTGTATTAACAAAAGTAGATTTTGGAAACCCTCCTACAACTTTCCTTAAATATACTAATCTTATTATCTTAATACTTTCCTAATTACAATACTTTCCTAAAACAATTAGTCAAAATTAATTATTTGGCTCTTCATTCTAGGGCTGGTCAAAGCTAAGGGTCAGTCGGACCCATTATTACCCGGCCCAGTTAGCCTGTGTCAGGCCCGTCCTTCACCATGGGACGTTCCCCGGTCCAATATATTATACCCGCCTAGCTAAACCCTGCCCTGCCCCCTAGCCCACCCATGCCGTGCCCGGGTCCCCCTCCACCAGGCCTGGCCCGACCTGTCCCATCCCCCTAATCGGGCTGTGTCCGGGTCCACAATTTCTGGCCCGACTGCCCGACCAGTTGACCGGAGACTTCATTCCAGTCAAAACTGACCCGACCCTGATGTCCCGACGTAAATCAGTAAACCCCATTTGAACCCGGGAAAAGCTAACTGTAATTAACTTAAACGTACACTGAAAAATCATCTGTTTTAAGAAGATGTGGTATGATTCAGATTCCAGAACAGAGAAATTGACTCGACTCTAAAATAACAAGTACTAATTCGTAGCCAAAGTGACCGGTTAAAAGCACCAAAAATTGATCCGAACTAACTAAAAACAAAAACCGTAGCAAGAAGAAAACCGTTGAGTACTGCATTAGGAATGCAATTGGGTATATCGAATTATTAACTAACTTAATTGACAAAACTCATCGGAAATCGACTGCAGATATTAGATAGCTAGCAAAATGTAGTTCAGATTGGAAAATCGAACAGTTTTTGTTCTGATACAGCTGAAGCTTTTACAGAAACATGTTATTTAAATGATCTTCAATCCAGCTAAAAAACCTAGGACTTATGTTTCACACATAAAATTAAACCATTGATCAATAAGGAGGAGTACAATTTAATCGACTGCGAAATTCTCAAGATTACACAACAAATAGAAAGAACACTCTGAATTATCCTGTTCTCGGGGTTTCACAACACCATTGATCGATATGACAGAATCTAGCAGGATGCTACTTCCTGCAAGAACTCTCCCGTAAAAGCGATGACAGAAAAATTTGGGAAAACTATCTAAAGCTAGAGTCCTCCTATTCCAAACCGCGTTCAGATTTTTATGGTTAAACAATGTCGACTGTTGTATCTCATTACTTCCCATCTTCCAATAGAACAGAGTTGGGCGCCCTTTCAAGGATGTCAAATAGTATTTAAATCTCGTATTTTTGTCGGTTGTCACGACAAGCTCGTAATCTCTGAACACCTCGCGATTCAAATCAAATTCAACAACGCTTAGCACGCAGAAATCAAGAGTTCTCACATCATGAACCCAATAAATTACTCCGTCAAGACAAAGACTATTGGTCGTAACCCATTCACGCATGTTCACAATCACTGAACTTCGTAAACATTCGTACACAATTGGGCTCCAATTGTTCGATCCAACTGTCAATATCGCGGCCTTGGTTGCACACCCTTCGAGTAAATGGACACTGTCAATAGTACTCAGAACTTTGAATACTTCGTGTACAGGATCAAAACCTAATGCATACCATATTTTGAATGCATACAATGGCTTCTTTATTGCAGGAAGATGGATAAAATCCCGGGTTCTTAAGTTAAAAAGACCAACACGCGTTGAGAATGGATCAAAGAGACAAATGAGGTCATTGCATATATTAGACATGGAAGGATTAATATTCGGTAAAAATTTAGTGAAATATATCTCCTGCCCTCTTATTATCTCCTCACTACTTGCCATCATCACGGTATTCATCGACTCAGAAATCCAAAATGTTACTGTCATCGTTTCTGGCTTTGTTACAGTCATAGTCGTCGTTTTGGGGGTGTTGTCATCGTTGGGCTCGAATGAGACAACCAGATTCTCTCCTGAAACATTCGAGAGTGCAACAAAAGCAAGTTTTGAGCTTTTATCGTATGAACGAGAGTGGCTAAGCAAGAATGCTTGTATGGTTAATGTATCATTCCAATGTTTCGAAACACACCTGAATCTTGAAAATGAATTAGTTGGCAGTCTTGACAAGATTTGGATCTGAATATCTTCAGGAATGTCTAGATTTGATGCATTGCTCATATTGCACTTCCGTCTTTTCGGAAGATTAGATCCCACAAGTCACGGTTATTTCGACTGTGACTGTTATTTCGATTAAGAACGCGAAAAATACAATACTCAACCTCGCAACTCGCAAGGCGAAAAGAAAGACACAACTCCGAATTTTTGTCAACCACAAACGCAATTGTGTATATGCGAAATTGTGAATGCATAAAAGGAAAGAGCACAAGTAGGTTTAAGAAGCAATATATTCTAACAACTATAACCTACTCCCTCCGTCCCGGTCATTTGTTTACCTTTGCTTTTGGCACAAAGACCAAGGAAAGGGGAGGGGACCATTTGTGGGTAGTGTCATAAGATGACAAGTGGACAATAGTCCCATTGGGTGATGAAATTACTCATCAAAAACCTTCCCAATATAGAAAGGTAAACAAATGAATGAGACACCCAAATATGGAAATGGTAAACAAATGACCGGGACGGAGGGAGTATAATATAATCATTAGCCTTCTTCTTTTGGACTTAATTTCAGTCCTTATAAGTTTACGTCTAAGTTAGGTTAAGTTCAGTTCAATTTAGCATTATTTTTGTTATCACTTGTGGTCTGGGTCCATTAAATTCAGTTCAGACAATTTCGGTGTAAAAGAACCAGGCCTAATAAGTCCATTGTTGTCCTCGTTTTTTCTAGCGTATGCCCATGACCACGAGTTATCCTAAATTTCACAAAATCATACTTTCCTAACATAAATAGAAAAAGCTAATATGTTTTTCTATATGCGACACTTTCCTAATCGAAATACAAATGGCGATTAGGCGGAGATTGAAAAAGGCGAGTTGGCCGAACGGAAAAAGAATAGAATAAATTTTGTACAATACCTCAAGTGCTTCTGTATCTCTTCTAGGCAGATGATGCTATTACAAAAAAAGACGAAAAATCCCATTTGAAATCGAAAAACCTTGGCGAAAAATTAACCCAGGTTCCAAGCGAAAAATTAAACTATATGTTTAATTAAAATTAAAGAAAATAAACATTTGTAAAAGTGAAAGGCGTTAATTAGACCCGCAACCCGTATAAACCCGACCCGAACAAACCCGAATTAGACTCGACCTGTATTTTACCCGGACCCACACGCCCAACTGTTGAAACCATTTCTAGATTAGATTGGTTGATGATGCCTTAAGACAAATTAATCTTATTGTTAATATAATGTGTGCCTCTTAAGTTTTATTCTTATAGCTATGGAAGCTCAAGTAATCGTTCAAGGTTGCACAAGAAGATCAAGAGATAAAGATCGTCATTGTTAGAGTCATAGTGTTGTGTAAGAGATCATTAAACTCGATTCATGCTAAGTACTTCAAAACTGATGTCACTGTGGTTTCTGGCTCTTAAATATTTCGAAAATGTTTTAACTCTTGAAAATAGTTTTTCAAACTTTTGATCAACATTTTACATTGCTAAAATTCTGGTTTGATCTTTATAAAATGAAAGAAAGCTTTGTGTGTCTTGGAGAAGAGGTAGCTTGCACAAAAAGACACTTGTCAAAAATGGGTTGTTTACTTTTTTATATTTGGTCACTACCATTTATGCTCTTTCTTGATGAAAAACCTAACTCTTATTTTGTCTAAGTGTGGCTGCCAAATTAAGGTGACTAGTAAGCTTTATTACTTGTGCAAATAATTCATTTGGCTTGCATAAGGGGTCATGGTTTCTTGTGCCTTAATTGACCTTCTTGTTGTTCAAGCTTCAATTCATTTATACTCCCTCCGTCCCGGTCATTTGTTTACCTTTGCTTTTGGCACAAAGACCAAGGAAAGGGGAGGGGACCATTTGTGGGTAGTGTCATAAGATGACAAGTGGACAATAGTCCCATTGGGTGAAGAAATTACTCATCAAAAGTCTTCCCAATATAGAAAGGTAAACAAATGAATGAGACACCCAAATATGGAAATGGTAAACAAATGACCGGGACGGAGGGAGTATTATTTTAAACACTTGTGCTTCATAGTAGTGTGATATTTTTATTGTAAGGTACACTCTACCTTACATTATAAATACCACACTTATTTCATTTGAACAAGGGTGCAACAACAAAATATTTTCAAACTTAAAAGACTTTGAGTTTTTATTGAGTAAATTATCTTTGCAAAAATCGTTTAACATTTCTTACTTAATTGTTTTGCAAAATATTTTTCTTAAGTCTTTTACAAAGAGCTAGTTCGTTGCAACAAAGCATGTATTGTGTTCGATGATCTCGTGTTAGTACTTAATCGTTTTCTCCACTGTTCATTTTGTGAACATTTTGAGAAACCCAAGTCTTGTAACAAACGAGTAGAACAAGTCTTAAGATAGAGTTATCTTGAGCAACTAGCAACTCGAAAGAGTTGGGGAAGTCTCTTGGCGGAGTAGTCTTGAGCAATGGCAACTCGAAAGAGTTGGGGAAGTCTCTTAGCGGAGTAGCTTTGAGCATAAGTCTTGGTGCGGAGTAGCATTGAGCAAATAACAACCGGAGTAGGTTGTGGAGTAATTTTATTATTCGGGGTCTTTGTTTGTATGAGTTTACGTCAAAAATGTTTAATAAGATAACGTTGGATGTAGGTCGCGGAGTAGTGACCGAACCAATTTAAAAAACATCCTTGAGTTTTGTCTATTTCGTTTTTAATATTTTCGCTGCACTCAGATTTCACTGTTGATTTCACTGTGACATTTACTTGCTGAATCGTTGTTGAATACTTCTAACTTTCTAGTTCGAAGTGTCAACTTCTTCTTTCTTCTAAGTAGTGTCTTAGTGATCATAGAGTTTTTAAAGAAGCTTAAAATTTTAAATAGACACCTAATTCACCCCTCCCCCTCTTAGGTGATCTCGCCCTTAACTCTTCACCAACTGTTCGACAAGTCTACCCTTGCTAGATTGTACTGTCCCTAAGGCCTAAACCACCACTCTCCATTTAGCTCTATACACAAACACCATTTTGTTTCTAAGAATAAAGATAAACATATGTTGATGTAGTCAGATCACACCACTTTCGACAGTGGTTCATATCGGCTCAATGGAGAAAAAGAAGAAAACTGTTAATTGATGTTGGTTCAGTACTACATTCGGAATCCCTTGGAGTATTTCAACTAAATTAAACGACAAAACTTATCGTCTCTACTGTATCTTATGATCTTGTATCTACCCAACCACTATCGACTGCTGAAATTAGATACAGAGTAGCTAGCTAGGCCGTTGCGCACTTGGAAAAGTGCACGGTTTTGTCCCAACACAGCTGAATTGAAGCTTCTTCCTGCAATACTATGGTTATCAATACCAGGCCACATAATGGTGGCTGTTTATTAGTAATTGATCAAATACCAGGCCATGTATCCCCAAAATATTGTGCAATGCTATATAAATTTTGTATAATCGACAGTCTCGTTTCCCTGCAGTCTTAGTAATTAGATATGATTATCACGGTCGAGGCAATCCATGACGCCTGACATCTTATGTAGCGAGTACAGACAACAGTGGACTAGTACGAAAATAAATCATTACTCTAACAATGTTTCTAAACTCAAATCTTCGACGTAAACAGGTATACTTTTGATATAGATAAATACATGATCAAAGTTTTACCGACCATCAAAGTAAAACGGAGTATATGTTAGTCTACCGCAAACTTCTCAAGATCATACCATATATACCAAGACATTGGTGAATTATCCTGCTCTTGGGATTCCACAGAATTTTCCTGCTCTTGGGATTCCACGGAATTTTCTATCGGCTTCACAGGATGCAGCAGGATGCTGCCTCCTGCAAGACATGTCCGAACACAGCCGTAACGAAAATCTTCGGGAAAATCATATGTAGTAAAACTTCTTTTATTCCAAGCCGCCTCGGGATTTTTATGGTCAAACAACGTCAACTGTTTTATCTCAGCACTTTCGATATGCCAAATGAACAGAGTCGGATTCCCTTTCAAGGATGTCAGATAGTATCTGAATTTCCCAGCGTCTTTGATGGGTATCGAATTAAGCTTGTAATCTGTGAACACCTCGCGATTCAGATCAAAAGCAGACACGGTTACCACGCTAGTATCATCAATTTCATTGTTATTGACCCAATAAATCACTCCATCGAGACAAAACCTATTGTGGCTTATCCAATAACGCCAGTCCATGGTCACTGCAGAACGTAAAAATTTATACTCAACCGGTTTCCAATGTTCCGAACCAAGAGTGAATATCGCTGCCTTGGTACAACACACTTTTTTTCCACCGTAAAAACATAGAACCCTGTATACATTATTTACTGGATCAAAACCCAATGCATACCAAAACCTGATACAACCCACATTCTCTGTAATTACTGCAGGAAGACGGATAAAATCCTGGGTCCTTAAGTTTAAAAGACCGACACGCGTTGAATAAAAATCAAAGAGACAAACGAGGTCATTGCATATATTTGACATGTCATTATATTTGCATTTGGGAATGAGAGCATCAGTGAAAGGATCACGTCCTCTGTAGTTACCTCCCTTGTCCCACTATCCCTTATTACACGCATAGTCGTTCCGTTGGGGGTGTTGTTATCAGAGAGCTCGAATGAGAGAATCGTGTCAAATCCTTTAATCGGCCTGTGTTCTACAAAAGCAATGTTTGAATCTTTATCGTATGAACGAGAGTGTTTAAGCATGAAAGCATGTAGGGTTAATGTAGTATTCCAGTGTTTCGAAAAGCACTGGGATCTTGACAGTGGTTTCGATGGAAGCCGTGACAGAATATTAATCTGAAGTTCTTCAGGAATGTGTGCATTTGATGCATTGCTCATATGGCACTTCCGCCTTTTAACTCCGCCTTTAACCTTTTGCTCGACATTCATCTCCATCGAACTATCAATTATGATTGAACGTTAAATCTCGCAAGATCACTCGACTAAGACCGTTGTAATTTGGAAATCAAGACCTTGAAAGAACAGAAAAGAAACAACCTCGCAAGGTTAGAAAAATGAACCACACAAATTTTAAACAAATAGGCAATTCCAACGAATTATATAATTAAAACAAAGCTAGAGTTAGGAAACAATGCATACTCTAATTATTTCCTAATTCAATCCTAATTTGATCCGACTCGTATTTCCGAACCCATATCCAAACGAATTATATAATTAAAACAAAGCTAGAGTTAGGAAACAATGCATACTCTAATTATTTCCTAATTCAATCCTAATTTGATCCGACTCGTATTTCCGAACCCATATCCAAACGGGCCCGAATAATATTATAGTATTACACCATTCCACTTTTATTGTCCTAGTTTTTCTAAAAAGTCACGTTTTTAAGAAAAATTGGTGAAATATGATAAATACCCAGACGTACAAAATTAGATACTACCTTAAATTGACTGGAATCGACACCCAAGAATGATCCAATCTCAAAAAATATATGTAACCCAAAATGTTCCCGAACTGACTAACTACCAACAAAAAGGCTTTTACAATTATGTACACATAATAACTCGAAAAAAAATGAATTAGCCTTGTATCCAACATGACCCATTAAAAGTTAAAACCAGTCGAAAATAGTTCCACTAGAATCAGCCCGGCATGAAACCGACTCAAAATTTACGTGTTTAATAATCCGACTATTATTGGAAGGTACAAGAAGGCAATTTTAGGGACCTTTGAGTTTTTTATCAGGCCCTATTTTGATGAAACACCCGGATTCTACGGGAAAAAGGAACATACATCGGATATAGTGCATTATACCTAGTATATAATTGAGCATTATACCTAGTACATACATCGGATATACTGCATTATGATGATGAAAAGAACCTTAACCGTTTGATTGTAGTATATAACTTGATAATGTGTAGGGATGATGTTGTGATTTATGTGTAGTTCTACTTAAAACGTCTCAGGTGGGTAGTCATAGTATTGGAATTCTACCACCAAAGTATCGTCGTAAACCTTAGACCAAATAGACCGTAAAAGTTCACTACAAGAATCCGCCCTTGCTCCGACCGCACATTCCGACCGCTATTCAAAACGGTCGGTAATAAGATATAGCGACCGATAACGGTCGGTAAAGTAAATATCGGTCGCCAAAAATACCGACCGAATTACAATCGGTCGCTAAAAAGAGAAAACGGTCGGTGAAGGTAAAAAATACCGACCGATTGGCCGAAATTACCGACCGACTGGCCAATCGGTCGGTATAAGCACTGATATGTAAAAAACAAATCCGACCACAATTCATTCTATTATCACTTACCCATTCTCACTCTAACCCGACGACCCCAAAGACGACACGCCTATACCCGACGACCACCTCCTTCCCACCGCCGACCACCGCCGCTCACCTGCCGTCCGACCACCGCCGAGACGCCGCCATTCCCTCCTTTCTCAACAACCACCTTCTCTCTTCTAGTTATTTAATAAAGGTATGATTTTCTCTTAATTTTTGTGTTTATAGTTGTTTTAATTGTGTTTATGTTTGTTTTTACCCTTAATTTTATGTTAAGATTTGATTATTTGTTGTTATTTGAATATAATTTAGAGTTGTTTAAGTTAGGGTTAAGATTTGGTTGAATTGGGGGTTTTTTAATTATTTGCAATTATGTTAGTATATGTAATTGTTAGTATGTAATTGTTAGTGTATGTTAGTGTTAGTGTTAGTATATGGTTAGTGTTAATTGGGGGTTTTTGATAATGGTTAGTGTTAGTGTTGTTAGTATATGTAATTGTTAGTGTGTAATTGTTAGTATGTAATTGTTAGTGTAAGTTAGTATATGTAATTGTTAGTATGTAATTGTTAGGGGGGGTTAAATTGGGGGTTTGTTAATATGTTAGTGTATGTAATTGTTAGTATGTAATTGTTTATATGTTAGTATATGTAATTGTTAGTATGTTCATGTTGTTAGTAGTAGAAATATGTGGTTAGTAGTAGATAGTATTCATGTTGTTAGTAGTAGATATATGTTGGACTTTGGTTGTGAAATTGAATGTTGGTTAAATTTTTGTAGTTAGAAATTTTATGTTGGTAGTATAATTTGATTAGTTGGTTAAAATTCGTAATACGAATTAGTATTTAGATTGCCTATTTAGTAAGAATGTAGATTGTCTCAATTAGTTGTTGGATTGCCTAATTATGTTATATTTATGTATTTATATAGATTTGTAATGAAGAGGGTTGAACGAGAATGGATGTATGAAAGGGTTGATGCTAGGAAGATGGTTAAGTATGAGTTTGTATGTGGGGTGAATAGTTTTCTTGAATATGTTAAAAGTCGAGATGAATTTAGGAATTCACAACTAATTAGATGTCCATGTGTAAAGTGCAAAAATTTGAAATACTTGAGTGAATTCGTGGTACAAGAACACCTTATTAGTAAAGGTTTTACGGGAAATTATTATGATTGGGTGTGTCATGGTGAGCCTTACTCCTTGAAAATACCAAACAATGTACCAAACACTACTCAATCTCCCATAAGAGGACCATATCGAGAGATGGTAATAGATGCCTTAGGTGACAGTGCATTAGAACATATGGAGGAACCCCCTATCGGTGAAGAGGAAACTCCACACCCTCAGTTGAAGAGTTTTTTTGATATGTTAGATGCGGCGGAGAGACCTTTATATGAGGGGAGCGATGTGTCGGTGTTACAAGCAGCTGCAAGGGTTGTTAACATAAAATGTGAGCACAACGTATCGCACAAATGTGTAGATAAGATTGCTTCCTTGATTGAGGATGTTATACCTCGGGGAAATGTGATGACCCGCACCTATTATAACACCAAAAAATTGCTCAAAGCTCTTCAACTACCCTATCAAAAAATTCATTGTTGTAAGGACGGGTGTATGCTCTTTTGGAAAGAAGATGTGTCGCTTGATAAATGTAAGAAATGTGGCAAAGATAGGTACAAGCCAACACCATCAAGTGGGAGGAAAATACCTGAAAAAGTCCTATTCTACCTTCCTATAGGTCCAAGATTACAACGGCTTTATGCTACTAGAAATATTGCGGAGGCTATGAGATGGCATGAAGAAAACCCTCGTGTACAAGGGACATTTGCCCACCCAAGCGATAGTGAGGCTTGGAAGCATTTGGACAAAATGTTCCCGGAATTTGCTAGTGAGCCTCGAAATGTCAGACTTGGGTTGTGCACAGATGGTTTTACACCGTACGGCCAATTTGGGAAAAAGTATTCATGTTGGCCTGTAATTCTCACTCCTTACAATCTACCACCATGGTTGTGCATGAAAAAACCATTCATGTTCCTTTCATTGATTGTTCCGGGGCCGGATAATCCTAAAAGTCACATAGATGTCTTCTTACAACCTCTTATCGAAGAGTTGAAAGAGTTGTGGGAGGTTGGTGTACCCGCTTTCGATGTGTCCAAGAAACAAAATTTTCAACTCAAAGCCGCTCTTTTATGGACAATCAATGACTTTCCAGCTTACGGCATGCTTTCCGGTTGGGCCACGGCCGGCTTCCTTGCATGTCCGTATTGTATGGAAGAATCAAAGGCATTTTATCTTCCTATGGGTCATAAGGTGTCTTGGTTTGATTGTCACCGACAATTCTTATCGCCTAACCACGGATTTCGGTATAACAAAACCTCATTTCTCAAGAATATATTACAAAAAAATGACACCCCTCCTCTATTCCTAGACGGTTTTGAAATTTGGGAGAAGATTCGTGATTATCCTACAAGTATTGAGCTCACAAAGAGTGAATTGAACAAGTTTAAAGCCAATAAATTAGGTTGGTCTAAGAGAAGTATATTCTGGGATTTGCCTTATTGGAAACATTTGTTAATACGACACAATTTGGATGTTATGCATATTGAAAAGAACTTCTTTGAGCAATTGATTCATACGGTCATGAATAATAAGAATAAAACTTGCGACAATGAAAAATCAAGGGAAGACGTTAAACTATTATGCAAAAGACCACACTTACACATCAAGTTAATCAAGTTTATTACACTTCTTATCCAAGCACAAAGAAAGATAGAGATAATTGGTGGGCGGTGTTTAAAAGTAAAGCGAGATCACAATTTGATGCACCGGTTGACACAACCGTCTTTCAAGAAGAAATGACGACACCTCTTAATTTATCTTCCATTGTGGAAGATGAAGTCTTACAAGGTTTTATTGAAGGAGATGATGAGGAAGAAGATGAGGTGGTGGAGGTTCGTAGATTTGGAAGAGGAAATGAAGACTTATATGAAGTTGATTTTATAAATGATGATGAAGATGAATGAAGATGAAGATGAGGAGGAGAAGAAGGAGGAGGAGGAGGAGGAGGAGGATGAAGATGAAGATGAAGATGAAGATGACGATGAAGATGAAGATGACGATGAGTAAAAGACTAGTTGTGTAATATTTAGTATATGTTATGTAATAAGTACATTATAATTAGTAATGTTTTATGTGTCATCAATTATCAAACTCCTTTGTTTATTTGACAACAATGTTTAATTGCTAACATTAACTTGTGTATATTTAGTTTTGTTTAAGATGTCAGGAGATCATGGACGGGGACGGGGACGAGGACGAGGACGAGAACGAGGACGACACGAGAACAAGGTATAGTATTTAGGGACCCGGTGATAGAAGAGGGGGAGACGAGCGACGAAGAGAACAACAATGAGCAGGGGCAGACATCAAACGAAAGTACAACCCCTGCGACATCAAGAGAGTTACCTATTGATATAGAGCCGGGGTTATTATGGTACAATTTCTTATTTATAATATATGTTCTAATAAATTACACGTATAAACATGTTACATATCATTTTCTAATATAAATATTGATATAGGTTTGACGATAGCCAAGTGGTCCGAAGAGTTAGCCGGTCTTTCAAAAACAACTACGATGTCCCTTACTTGAGCTGGAAAGAGGCTCCAAAAAGTAAAAGGGATGCGTGGTTTGCTAATTTTCGGGTATTTATATATATAAACTTTTACTTTATTAATTTATATGTGTGTTTGTTTTTATAAGTGTTGTTGTTTTTATGTGTAGACATTGTGCAATTGGGATCCTAAGCATGAGGATGAGTGTAGGAAGCAATACAATGAGACGTGTAGAAAGCGTTTAAAAGACGCCATGTATGATGTCGGCCAGATGATAAGAGGTAAGAATCCGGTTGGCCCGGGTTGGATGCTTCCTAATGTTTTCAAAGAATTAATCGAGAAGCGGAAGAATAAGGCGTTTATCAAGAGATCGAAACAAGCTTCCATCAACAAGAAAGGCGGCGAAGATGGTCCTACTACACATCACTACGGGTCAATCAAAGTTGTTAAACATGCTGCTAAGATGGTAAATAATTTGAACTTATTTAAGTATTTGAAGTTGATAATTTACTTTGTTAGTGTAATGCTAGTATTTGTAATTTGAAGTTAATGTTTGATTTGGTTTTATTAAAGGCGCAAGATAAGGGGGGTATAGCCCCTAATGCAGTGGAGCTATTTCTTGATAGCCATATGAGAATGGTTGATGGTGAGGAGCAATGGAGTCATCCAACTGCCCGAGCTAGATATGTAAGTATTACTACATTCGAAATTTCATTTTTACATTTGTGTTAGGACTTCCGATAGACGCTTTTTTATTTTCTAAGGACGATAGATGAGTTATTTACAACTTTCTTTTTGACAATGTAGCAAAATTTTCAAAGGATGATAGCCGAGCTTACGGAGCAAGGACTTCCGATTGACGTTAACAAGGTTTGGTACGATTCGGTGGATGGATACAAGAAGGGCCAAGTCTTTGGTTTAGGGACCGCCGCCTCACTATATTACACTCCCCCGGCGTCATCATCGTCGACAGGTAAATCTTCCGCCTCCCAACAATATATCCCGGGTGTTCTAACTCAATCAATTGAAGCACGTGAGAGGGAAGTCGAAGAGTTTAGGAAGTATAGAGAGGAGATGCAACAAAGGGATGAACTTTACGTGAAAAATCAAGAAGAACTAAGGCAACAAATCACGGCAAGTCAAGCCGCTAGTATGCGTGAACGGGAAGAAACAAGGCGCCAAATTGAGGCCTTAGCCAAACTGCTTGAATCCCAAACCCAATACCGATGCAACAATAACATATTTGATTTACCTTATAACCCAAATAACGATAACCCCGGTGGAGGCGGAAATGGTTTTCAAGTGTAAGGTAGTTGGTTGTGTAAGACATGGTTAATTGTAATGTAAACTTTAGTAGTTTGTTGTATAAGACATGGTTATGCTAGTTAATGTAAACCTTAGTAGTTTGTAATGTAAACTTTAGTAGTTGTAAGACTTGTAATGTAAACTTTAGTAGTTGTAAGACTTGTAATGTAACTTTAGTAGTTTGTTGAAAATTTTCTAATTTGAAGGACGGTTTCTGATTTCAAAAAATTGTGTACGAACGCATTTGTATATATTTTGAAAAATTTGCAGGAAATATAGCAAATGGGGGAAAATAAGAAGCAAAATCACCCAAATCGTTCACAATAATTACCGACCGACTCATACAATTTACCGACCGACTAAACAATTTACCGACCGAATACATACAAATACCGACCGATTGCCGTCTGAATAGTTCCTGATTATTTTTGGTCTAAAAATGGCACCGACCGAAATGGTCCTAATACCGACCGACTGTCGGTCGGTAATTACCGACCGATTTGCTTGTTACCGACCGACTGGACATTTACATTGACCAAGTCAATGTGTTTTAGCACCGACGGATTTTCTCTCCACCGACTGATTGATCGGTCGGTATGTTTCCGACCGATTTGAAATCGGTCGGTAAGAAACATTTACCGACCACAATTACCGACCGATTTTATTCGGACGCCAAGGAAGGAAAAACGGTCGGTAAGAAGTATTACCGACCGATTTTCACTTTTAGCGACCGTTAAAAACGGTCGGTACTAGACCTGATTCTTGTAGTGGTTGTATAACCCGGCATTGACTGCTGATATAAGATAGCTGCAAAGATTCGTCATCTCGGAAAAGTTTACAGTCTTTATTCTGACAGCACTGAAGCTTCTGCCTGTGTGATCTTTTTTTTGAGAAAATACCTACTGCTGTTGTTGCTAAAATGTTCTGACAAATTCTCTTTATGTAACGGAACTCTAGGCCGCTGTACATTATTTCGAAAATTCCTCACTGAACGCAAATATGCAGATTGTCTACTCACATAAACTAATATTTCAAATTTCTTTACCGATGTTTCCTGATGTATACTCCACATTTGGTAAATGCTTGTTAAATTGCGGCTGAATTGCCGCTGCACGTTATATTGCAAATGGTATTTGTTGTCCGACAGATAGCGCATTTCGGTATCATGCTTCTGAAGTTAGCATGTAATTCAATCTGAAAATCTACTAGTATCTGTATACACTATCCGCTTGGCTGAAGTGAGCATGTATTACCTGTTTGCTGTTATGCAGGTTCCTAAATGTAAACTGGTCAATGAAGGAAATAAACTGAAGCTGAGCCGCTCGTGGAAAGTCAAGACGTTCACAAAAGGACTGCAGTTCTTACAGGCCATAGCTGATGTTGCTGAAGCGGAAGGTATAGTTTTGCCTTAGTTTGCTTTTGCAACAAAGATTTTAGTTTCATCTTCGACGCAATGACATTACTGATAAATAAGTATCTCGTGATTCTCATCTATTACATTAACAAGTTAACTTGACACTGAATGATCTGATTTCTCTAAAAGACCTTGAATCCAATGGAAAACATGTTACTCTATAGCCAATTTCTTAAGATCATACCATATATACGGAGATAGCAGTGGATCATCCTGCTCTTGGTGTTTCACGTAACTTGTAATTGGCTTCACAGAATGTAGCAGGATGCTACCTCCTGCAACACAAGTCCAAAGACATCCGTAAGGGAATTTTTTTGGAAAACCGTGTGTAATAAAACTCCTTCGATTCCAAGCTGCCTTCAGATTTTTATGGTTAAACAGTGTCAGCTGTTGTATCTCATCACTTTCCATCTGCCAAGTGAACAGAGTTGGGCACCCTTTCAAGGATGTCAAATAGTATCTGATCGCCTCATCCTCTTTGATGGGTGTTGTAACAAGCTCGTAATCTCTGAAAACCTCGTCATTCAGATCAAAAGCAACAACGGTTAGTATGCTATTACCATCCGTTTCGTCCTCATTGACCCAATACATTACTCCATCGAGACAAAAGCTATTGTTGCTACAATTAGGCAAGTTTCTCGTCACAGCGTTAGGGAGACATTCATATTCAATTGTGGTCCAATGTTTCGATCCAACAGTCAATATCGCGGCCTTGGTACGACATACTTTGCTTCCACCAATACTCAGAACCTTGAATACCTTATTTACAAGATCAAAACCTAATGCGTACCAAAATAAGCAAACATCCACAGACGTTGTAGTTGCTGCAGGAAGACGGATAAAATCCTGGGTTTTTACGTTTAAAAGACCGACACGCGTTGAAAAATGATCAGAGAGACAAATGAGGTCATTGCATATATTGGACATGTAAGAAAAGTTAAGCATGCCGACATCAGTGAAACATTCTTCATGACCTAATATTACCTCCTCAGTGCTTATCCTCACTGTCCAGTGAGGTGGCTTAATACTATTTATCGTCGTATTCACTACTCTCAATTTTGTTGTCTTTGGAGCAGTCAGAGTCGTTGCGTTGGGGGTGGTGTTATCTGTGAGGTCGTATGAGAGAACCATATTAGATCCAGTAGTCGTCGAGTGTGCCACAAAGGCAAGTTTTGAATTTTTATCGTATGAAAGCGAGTGTCTAAGCAGGAAAGCTTGTATGGTTAACGAAGTGTTCCAGTGTTTCGATACACATTTGCATCTTGACAATGACTTGGGTGGCAGCCTTGATAAGATATCAATCTCAAGTTCTTCAGGAATATTTGTAATTGGTGCATTACTCATGTTGTACGTAAAAATTCGCAAGATAACTCGAGTAAGACGGTTTTTTTTTTCAATCAAGACCTTGAAAGAAAAGAAAATAAACTATTTGCAACCTGGCAAGGTAGAAAGAATGACAAAACCCTAATTTTTATTTATGATCAACATAATTGTTGTGTGGAAAGAGTATTTGTGTTAGCTATAGGCTAGGAAACATACTCCAACAACAATTCTAACAATGTTCCTTAATTATCCTAATTCAATTCGGAAACCAATTAATACTTTTTCTGTTCGGTTGATATATAATGAATGAGAATTTTACGTGTCCATCCCCGGTGATTTTATCTGTAAGCGGATAAAATTAAACAAACTTAGAAAATAAACATAGGCAGTGTTGCTGGTGAACAGCAGAAGAGCGATGACGATTCAAGCCGAGATCCTTCATATGTGAGAATTGAGATGTCCACTGCTTACAGCTTTTAGTCACTCAAAATTTTGTACATTGGACAGTTTCGTTTCTCTGCAGTCGCAGTCGAGACAATCCATGAAACTAAAAGAAAAAACTGATAGATTTTCGCCTGATAGACCTAATAGAAAAAACTAAACTAATACGGAGTAGTTTTTTCCATTGTATAACAAGATTTTAATCAAAAAAGATAAATCATTACCGTAAAATGTTTATAAACTTAAATTTTCGAAGTAATCAGCACTGCTGATAACTCCAGTATCACATTTAGGCAGATAATGCAATTACAGTAACAGGGTAAAACTTGACAATCCAATAAACAGAGAAATAAATGATTTTAAGTAAAAAAAAATGGAGTAAATGCTACTCTACTGCCAAATTCTCAAGATCATACCATGTATACCAAGATAACAATGAATTATCCCGCTCTTCATCCGGCTTCACAGAATGTAGCAGGATGCTACCTCCTGCAACACAAGTCCCACGACGGCCGTGAGGAAATTTTTTCAGAATATCAATTGCAGCAAAACTCCTTCTCTTCCAAGCCGCGTTGGGATATTTATGGTTAAACAATGTCAACTGATGTATGTCATCACTTTCCGCCTTCCAGATAAACAAAGTTGGGCGCCCTTTCAAGGATGTCAAATAGTATCTGATTGTCTCAACATCTTTGATGGGTATCGTATCAAGCTTGTAATCTCTAAACACCTCGGTATTCAGATCAAAAGCAACCACGGTTAGCACGCCAGTATCATCAATTTCATTGTCATCAACCCAATAAATCACTCCGTCGAGACAAAACCTATCCGCCCTTCTCCAATAACACGAGTTCATAGTCACTGCACAGTGTAGAAATTTATACTCAACCGGTTTCCAATGTTTCGAACCAAGAGTGAATACCGCTGCCTTGGTACAAGACTCTTCGCTCCCACCATAAATACATAGAACCTTGTATACATTACTTACCGGATCAAAACCTAATGCATACCAAAGTGTGATACGACCTGCACTCGCTGTAGGTACTGCAGGAAGACTGATAAATTCCTGGGTCTTCAAGCTTAAAAGACCAACACGCTTTGGAAAACGATTAAAGAGACAAATGAGATCATTGCAGATATTGGACATGACATTACATTTGTGCTTGCGCCAGAGAGCATCAGGGAAACAGCCATGATGCCCTGTTATTACCTCCATCGTCCTGTTCTTCTTTAGACGTATTTTTGTTGTCTTTGGTACAGTCATAGTCGTTCTGTTGGGGTTGTTGTTATCAGAGAGCTCGAATGAGAGTACCGAGTCATATCCCCTAATCGGCTTGTGTAACACAAAAGCAAGTTTTGAATGTTTATCGTATGAACGAGAGTGTCTAAGCATGAAAGTCTGTATGGTTAATGCATTCCAGTGCTTCGAAACGCACTGGCATCTTGACAGCGATTTCAGTGTCAGCCGTGACAAAATATCGATCTGAACTTCTGCTGGAATGTCTGCAAACGATGCACCACTCGTATTGCACTTCCGTCTTGTGAACCCGCCTTCAATCTTTTGCCCTACATTCTATTAAGTTTATGGAGAAAGGTTTTTACATTAGGAATTGCATAAATAATAATGTTACATGAGCTTGTTTATATACAACATTGTGCAATGGGTAAAATCTAAACCCTACTACCATATTGCCGTAAATACAAAGATATATGTGCATGGAAAATATAATCAGGGAAGATACACAAATCATTATAGTATACTAAAAGATTATGTACAATAACAATAGGATCTTTAGATATTCTTATCATGTCCCCGCAAGACGAACGACGGCCGGAACGAGAGTTCGATCTTGAAGAGAGAATTACGCATTTGTAGCTGTTTTGTGGCATGGCGTTGGTGGCTCAGTTGTGGGACATGTGGGTATGATGTGATCTAGTGCAAAGAAGTTAGGAGCCATCATGGTGAATCGAAGTGGTGGAGACAATGGTTTGTTATTAGGGTTGCCGTAGGCTAGGACTTGGTGGGTCGTCAGAGGTGGCGTATGCGGTTCGCTTGATGGACTAGTCATGGTGATATTCCAAGCATGAGTAAGGTTATTGAAAGAGTGAACGTGGTGGTGTATAAAAGATAAAAAATAAAAACAATGGTGAGTTTGACATGTTTTGCCTAAAGTTGTCATTCAATAGGTTTTTTTTCCTTTATTATTGTAGAAAGAAGACAAGTTTCATGGAAGATGGGTTTTCCATGATTTCCAGCAAGAGTTTTTATGGTGATACGAGTATAAAAGAGTTACGAGTTGTCGGTGTGTGGAAAATTTGTTTGTTTGTTTTTTTTTTTTTTTTTTAATTATTGGGGTGATTAATGATTGTAGGTGTATAAGGGGTGGCGAGAAAGGCACAAATTTGGGGTGGCCACTAGGGCACAAATTTCGAAAGGTTGGTCACATGGGCACAATTTTTTTTTTTTATGGAGAAAGGTTTTTACATTAGGAATTGCATAAATAATAATGTTACATGAGCTTGTTTATATACAACATTGTGCAATGGGTAAAATCTAAACCCTACTACCATATTGCCGTAAATACAAAGATATATGTGCATGGAAAATATAATCAGGGAAGATACACAAATCATTATAGTATACTAAAAGATTATGTACAATAACAATAGGATCTTTAGATATTCTTATCACATTCAACTCCATGATTCAACTCATACGATCATGTAACTAAGACGACTCTTATTCGGTCGCAGCCGTAGCAAAATACTGAACCTTAACACTCGCAAGCTCACTCGACGAAAGACGATTGTAATATTGAAATCAAGACCTTGAAAGAACACAAAAGAAACAACCTCGCAAAGTCACAAGGTAAAAAGAATTAACCTCGCAAATTTTGAACAAAGGGGCAATTCCTAA
This sequence comes from Heliosperma pusillum, assembly GCA_022085475.1. Classification (NCBI taxonomy): domain Eukaryota; kingdom Viridiplantae; phylum Streptophyta; class Magnoliopsida; order Caryophyllales; family Caryophyllaceae; genus Heliosperma; species Heliosperma pusillum. The sequence continues at coordinate 347,767 of JAIUZE010000039.1, forward strand.
GAATCGGACTTGAGATATCAGAGCAGTATAATAACTAAAGGCTACCACAAAGGTTAATAACTGTCATAGTTATAGGCCAGGAAACGAAACACAGCTAGGGTTTAGGAATGAGTATCGATCCATACTCACTTCAATGATGGAAAACTCACTTCCTCGTCCCCCTAATTAAAAATAAACCAAATAAAACTAACCCGCCCCAAAAGATTACACATCGGAGTACTACTCAGATTAGTATGAATTTGAGTTTTTATGCATTTTTTCGAGTTTTAAAAATTTATAAACTACATTTTAAATCTTATATGTGATGTTTTTTGGGTTTTATTGTAATTTTTTTTAGCTTAATATTCAATTTAATGAACTCAAAAACTTTATATTAAAACTCATAATTTTTAATACTACACATATTTGGGGTAGTAAATGTATAATCCATTTACTGCCCCAAATTTCCGATCCCATATACAAAGCGTACCCGATCAATAGTAAAACATTTATCTAAAAGGCTAAAATTAACTGGAATTCCCATTCGAGAATGATCAAATAGTTCAAATTTCAGCCGATACGATTTAATCCAAAATGACCCGAACTGACTCGCTTAACTCAACATTACTAAACTATTAATATGTTTCCCAAACGACCGGCTAAAACCAAAAAATTTTTCGACCGGAAGTAACCTTATCCAAAACCAACTCAAATGGCTTGTTTACTCGACTCTAAAACATACCTAGCTAAACTAGTTCATGTCGAAAACGAGTAAATAAAAGTTCTCGAAAATAATTCGACCCGATATAACCTAGAAACCAATTGAAAAACATCCGACCAGAAGCAACCTTACCCAAAACCGACTCAAATGGCTTTTTTACTCAACTTTAAAACATACCTAGCTAAACTAATCCATGTTGAAAACGAGCTAATAAAAAGTACTCGAAAATAATTCGACCCAACATAACCTGACTCAAAACCGACTCGAATGGCCTGTTTACCAAACTTTAAAACACACCTAAAATCCTAAACTAACTAATCCTTGTCAAAAAATGATCTAATAAAAACACTCGAAAACAATCCAACTTGAAACCGACTCGATTAACCTGTTTCGTTGGCATACTGCTAGTCCCCCTCGAACAAACTCCCAACAACTGAAGCATGTCACGCATACTGTGAAGAAACTCATATAAATATCCCTACATGTGAGTGTCCCACAAGAATAAAGAGGGGGAGTTTACCACTTTATAAGCTAAGAGCTACTCTCTCTATTGCCAATTGGTTTTAGAGTGAAACCTCCTTAGCCTTATGAAGTGGACTCTCTCCTCCATTTGGGTGTGCCCCAGACCCGTTTGCATGATTTAACACATAATGCTACTCCCTTTCAACTTTCTCCATTTTTCATCTTTGTGCTGATCATGAATGGTATTACTTTTCTACAATTTCATTTTTCATGTTATAGAGACTTCTGTTTTTGATTTGTGTATCAACCCATGTCTTAACTTTTGGTTCATTTCAGCAACTAGTTGTCGAGTTAAATTACACTCTCCGTCCCAGTCATTTACTTAGGTTCGTTTAAAATACTTCTCGCAAAGAATATAGGAAACTACACTTTTACTGTATCTCATAAGTTATAACCATATGCCAAACAGACCATAAGAGTGAGATTATCGGGAATCGACTGCTGATATTAGATAAACAGTAGCTAGCTAGGCGTTGCGCTCTTGCGCACTTGGGATAGTGCACAGAAGCTTCTTCCTGCAATACTATCCTTAAAATAGTGAAATACGAAAAAAATTGTATAGTCGACAGTTCCGTTTCCCTGCAGTCTTAGTAAGTAGATAAAATTCACACAGTCGAGACAGTCCATGAAACCCGGTCTCCTAATATAACTAGTACAGACAATGCACTACTGAGAATCAACTGTCTAATTCAATCTACGAAGATAAATCACTATCGTAACAATGTTTATAAGTTATAAACTAAAATCTTCGAAGTAATCAGCTCTACTGGAAATGCTATTACAGTAACAAGTTAACCTGACACTTAATGAACCGATTTCTCTAGAACCTAAGAGCTAATGTTTGAAACGGAGAAATAAATGATCAAAGTTTTACGGACAATCAAAGACAAATGAAGTATACGTCACTCTACCGCCAAGTTCTCAAGATCATACCATAGATGCCAAGACAACAGTGAACTATCCTTCTCTCGGGATTTCACAGAACTTTTAATCGGCTTCACAGATTGTAGCAGGATACTACCTCCTGCAACAAAAGTCCTAGGACCGCCGTAAGGGAAGTTTCTGGGAAAACTACCCGCAGTAAAACTCCTCCTATTCCAAGTCACCTTCGGATTTTTATGGTCAAACAACGTCAACTGTTTTATCTCAGCACTTTCGATATGCCAAATGAACAGAGTCGGATTCCCTTTCAAGGATGTCAGATAGTATCTGATTTTTTCAGCGTCTTTGATGGGTATCGTATCAAGCTTGTAATCTCTGAACACCTCGCCATTCAGATCAAAAGCAACCACGGTTAGCACGCTACCACCATGAATTTCATGGTCATTAACCCAATACATCACTCCATTGAGACAAAGGCTATTGTTCTTTCTCCAATAATCCCAGTTCATGGTCACTGCAGAACGTAGAAATTTATACTCGACTGGCTTCCAATGTTTAGATCCAAGTGTGAATATCGCGGCCGTGGTACGGCAGGCTTTACTTCCACCATAAATACTCAGAACCTTGTATACCTTATTTACTGGATCAAAACCTAATGCATACCAAACTCTGATACGACCCACTCTCTCCGTAGTTACTGGAGGAAGATAGATAAAATCCTGGGTCTTTAAGTTTAAAAGACCGACACGCGGTGAAAGCCAATCAAAGAGACAAATGAGGTCATTGCATATATTAGAATTGCTGTGCCTGCGGAAGAGAGTCTCGCTGAAACGTTTATGTTTTCCTATTATTAACTCCTCGGTATCTATCTCTATTGTCCTGCTATTCTCTACACTCATCTTTGTAGTCTTTGGTACAGTCATTGTCTTTCTGTTGGGGGATGTGTTATTGCAGAGCTCGAATGAGAGAACCGAGTCATATCCCTTTGTCGACGAGTGTGCTACAAAAGCGACTTTGGAATGTTTATCATACGAACGAAAGTGTCTAAACAGAAAAGCCTGTATGGTTAATGTAGTATTCCAGTGTTTGGAAACACACTTGCATCTCGACAGTAGTTTCGGTGGCAGCCGTGCCAAAATATAAATCTGAAGGTCTTCAAGTAACTCTTCAAATTTAATGCCTGGATCATTCATATTGGAAGTTAAAACTCGCAAGATCACTCGACTAAGACGGTTGCAATTTCGAAATCCAGACCTTGAAAGAACACAAAAGAAATAACCTCCCAAGGTAAAAGAATGAACCTCACAAATTTTGGAAAAAGCAGACACAAAGGGGGAATTGTCATAGCTATGAGCCAGGAAACGCAACACAGCTAGGGTTTCCTAATTTAGACCTGTCAAGGATTGACCCGACCCGAAAAGGCTGACCCGAGACCCAAAATTGACCTGAACTACAACACCTAAATGTGACCTGAAACCCGATTTGACCGAACAAGACCCGAGTTTTCTTGACTCGTAACTGACCCGGCGCGAAAATGACCGGATCAGAAACCACCCAACCCGAATATGACCCGACAAAAATAACTCTTATTGAACCGAAAAGACATGGAATAACTTTTTCTTTCTTATTCATGGAATCGAATATGACCGGAGCCGAAATAAACCGACCCGGTTATCCCGAAGTAGGCCCGACCAACAAACCTGAACAACCCGACCCGAATTAACTTGAAATCAATGAGAGACCCGTACTCGACCTGAACTGGCCGGCCCAATTGAACTGCTTGTTAGGTCGAATTGACACGAAATAATACGACTTGAAATAACTCGATTTAAAACCGACTCGAATGACCTGTTTACCAGACATATACTGCCACTCTCCACCGAACAGACCTGAGACCTCTAACAAATACCAAAACATGTCACGCATACTGCCACTTCGTCTTCTCAATCTCTCCAAATCTCAAGTTCTCATCTTTTTACTTTCTCTCTTTTCTTTTTAATTGTTTTTTAATTTAATTATTTAATTGTTATTTAATTGTAATTCTTAAATGGGTTTTTTTGCAGGCTCAATTTTCTCCATTGTTTCATCTCTGTGCTACTCATGGATGGTATTAATTTTTCTTCATTTCATCTTTTCATGTTACATAATTTCCTTTTTTTTTTAGTTGGGGTTTGTTTTTTCTATTAATTTTCGGGGTCGTTAAGTGACTAATTGTCGAATTAAACTCCGTCCCAATCATCTGTATGCCTTTGACTAAAAATACTTCTCGCAAAAGAATAAAAAAAAAGGTGTAAACTATTGACTAGGACGGAAGTGTTACTGCGTAAATATATTGTTTATCTATCTAGGTTGTCAATTTTTTTTTTCTTGATGAAACTTGTTTTTAATTCTACTATTTTGATCATGTGTATGGGTGCTGAGGACTTGTTGATTATATAATTGGTAGATGTAATGAAACAAATTTAAAAACGATTGTACGAATGCCATTGTTGAGCTCGGTATTAATGAAGCTCAATAATGAGATGATTTCCGATATCTGTCAAAACTGATAACTCGTTGCAGGTGTTCATTAGCTCGATATAGGAACGACATTTTGCTTCTAATAATAAAGAAAAGCATATTTCTTTCTAGTCAGATCATGACACTCTTGACGGAAATTTCATTACTGGCCATTTGATACAATTCTCGACACAATTTTTATCATGGGTCATTGGATATAGCTTCTGAATGTTATTAACACATGAGTTAGGGTGCGTGCGCTCGGCTCCATTAAGTCGTCTTATAGTGGAAAGTGGATACCTTTAAGGCATGATAATTGTTCCTACTAAGTTTCTTGATTATAAGAACTATGAAGGAAGAGATTGTTGTCGTTTGTGGTCCCTCGTCCCTCTCCAGATGTAGTGGATAATGGTGATTACGAAAAGAACTTAACAGCTTAGTGTATTAACTTAATGATATGTAGGAATGGTGTTGTGATTTATGTGTAGTTCTACTTAAAATGTCCCAGGTTGATACTCATAGTAATGTAATTCTAATACAGAAGTATGCTTTTAGACCTTAGATCAAACAGACCGTAAGAATTGGATAACTCGGCATTGGCTGCTGATATTAGATAGCTAGCGTAGCGTTGCTCGTTTTGAAATAAGTTAGTTTTTGCTCTGATACAGCTGAAGCTTCTTCCTGTGTAGTCTTTTGTGATAATACCTAATGCCGCCTTTGTTGCTAATTTGTTCTCCTGACAATTAATGGACTTCACTCAGTCATCTGTTTATAATCTTATCTTTAATTTTAGACATAGCAAATATTAATGTAGCTGGTAAAGGTCATGTTTCTAACTTGATAACCGACCAAAAATATTTCCTCGTAATGTTAGCTGTTGATTGGTAATTGATTAGTACCAGGCACCCTCAAATTAATGCATTACAGTAAATTGTGCCGTTTCTGCCGTAGCAAGTAAATCTTGTTTGTCATCAATTTTCATTTGATGACAGCTCAAGTACCCGAGACAATGGATTGTCACAGAACCATATGCAGCTGTCAAAATCTAGGAAGATTCATTATGAACATAGAAACTTCAGCACTTCTACAGGTGTGTCTAGCTATTATTGCTTGCCTCAAACTTGAGTTGGTTCTCCTGTTGACCGACGAATCATTTAAAAGGACTGATAATTATGAGATAATAGTCCTAACTCGCAGGATGTATTTTTGTTTAGTGTTCTATGATATGTCATCTTTTTGGCCGGTGAAAATCTTTGAATCTACAGTTTCGTAAAAACTAAATGTGTCTGGAACATGTATCTGTATCTGCTGTAAGTCTGTAACTATATATTATTGAGAAACAAGAATGCAAAACAATAGTCGGCGAGATTGTTTCAAGTGTCTAGTGGTCTTTGTGGAGGGTAGTTTCCTAGTTTTCCTTAGGAGTTCTTTAGAGGATGTATATAAACTGAATTCATGATTGATACGGAATACGACTGTATATATCATTTCTAACAAATTTGCTTACGTGTGCTTTACTTCGTTTTTCTTTTTGATAAACTTTGCTCTTCATGTTAGAAATGCATCATATTTAACACATTTTGGCTTCTGCTAGCAATTAAAAAGATGTGTTCCTACTTTTGCAGAATTGGCGTCGAAGAAATGTGTTCCTTGTAACTCAAAGGATATACGTTCTATGTCTGAAGAACTAGCAAATGAGTTAATCACAAAGGTTTATCTTTTAGTCTCCCTTTTCTTCAAAAGTACGGAGTTTTTGTTTTCAGTCAAAAAGGCAGGTGAGTGTGGTGCTGCTCAATCTACTCATATCTAACCTATGTTATAGAAAAATTCTTTTTACGAAACGAAATTCTAGGTTGCTGTCACATTATTTCAGAAATTCCCCACGGAACAAAATGCAAATTTTCTGGTCACATAAACTAATATTTCAAATTTACTTACAGATGTTTTTGAGACGATGTATACTCCACATTTAGTAAACGCATTTGAAATTGCGGCTGAAATGCCTGCTGCATTTTATGTTGCAAATAATGTATGCAGTCCGACAGATATCGTATTTCACTATCATACTTCTGAAGATGGCATGTAATTCAATCTGAAAATCTACTTTTATCTGCATACACCATCCACTTGCCTGAAATTAGCATGTAACCTGTTCGCTGTTATGCAGGTTCCTGATTGGAAACTGGTCAATGAAGGAGATAAACTGAAGCTGAGTCGCTCATGGAAAGTGAAGACTTTCGTCAAAGGACTGGAGTTCTTACAGGCCATAGCTGATGTTGCAGAAGCGGAAGGTATAGTTTTGCGTTACTTCGCTTGCGAAAAAAAAATTTAGTTTCATCAAATTGGTTTGCAACGGCATACCACTGCAGCTCGTTCTTCCTAATTATTTTCCTGTTTAAATGTACGATAGGTCACCATCCGGATGTTCACCTTGTGGGTTGGAACAATGTGACAATTGAAATATGGACACATTCTGTTGGTAAGTACTGCAATATAATATTTCATAGTCTCCTTAATAATGAACATGATTCGTTTTTGTTTTTGAGAAAGAACAGTAATTATCATGAGCATGACTAGCATCCGGCCAACCATGTGCATTTTTGACATAGGATTATGCTCTCCTGCATGAAGTGTTGTCAGTTTTCCGGGTCCGTTTTATTTTGTCAGGTCTTATACAAGTAGTGGACACTGATTAAAGACCAACTAACCTAGTTTGGCATGGATAGTATAACATCAAAATCTGACATGATGATGCGGAACTGTCATGAATTTGTTTTGTAGCGTTTCTCTTTCAATTTCCAATTCTAACGCGATCCTTACCATGTGCAGGTGGACTCACAGAAAACGACTTCATACTAGCTGCAAAAATCGACAATCTGGACCTTGCACACCTTCTCAGGATTAAGCCTGCTAAATAGTTTTCTCCACTACTACTACGTCTACTAGTGCATGTAATCTTGTATGTTGCTCCACACCGACTTTTAGAGTGTATACGAGTGTAGGACGCTTGTCAAACTATAGTTTTCATGATAGATCTCGAGTGAGAGTGAGCATTACGTTTCAGTGACTTTTGCTTAATGTATTTTGGTCGAAAATTATATCAATCTTTTTTCTAGTTACCCTTTTTGTTTCATGAGGATATCTTGTTGGCAATTATGCAATATGCTGAATGAAGTGAACAGTGAAAGGAATAGAATGGGCGGGTTAAGCTTAAGCTGGTTCACAAATTAGAAGAGAACCATTATACCCGCTTCTTCTTAGCATCTTTTTTTTCCGGTTCTTATTGGTTCTGTAGAGTTTGAGGCCCGACGAAAATATTGAACGTCTCTCATCCATCCATTGGAGCATAATGCGCGATTGCTCAAGAATCCACAAGAAGACTTCATTTAGAGTGCGGGTTTCAGTTTTATTTTGCTGGCTTATCTTGTGTTCAACTACCTATTCTTTGGACATATCGCTCTTATTTACTCTTAATCATTACAAATATTGTATTAATGACATTATATGAGGAATGTCATAATGAAACACAAGCCGGGATACAAAAAAACGAAAAATGAGACGGATCATCCGTTCTCTGTTGTTTGAGGTATTAGTCTCCTTTCTTTTTGGCTCTCCATAAGCGGACGATGGTCATATTGTAATTCACTTATCTACTCCAATATGGTTCACATTCTCGACTAGATATAACTTGTACGGAGTGTAAACTGTAAACCATTCAAGATAATCAATTGCTATATTGCGATTTACTCAGTAACATAGGAATCTATTTCAAACGAAACAAAGAAAAAGAAAAAGAATGAATGATGCTCTATCTCTACTATAACACGCTTATTTTGAGATTAATAGTAATTGTTGGGGCGTATCGTGTGGTATTAAACCTTCACTGGCTGCCCCTTCTCTGAATTCTATCAACTATTGCTTCTGGAACTTCAATGCGCTATTTGGCGAATGGAAGATTTGCCGGAGGTGGAACTAGAAGTTGTATGACGACATCACCTGCAAATATCAGATCTTGAGTAAGACAAGTGCGAGAACCCGGGATTCAAAGCTCAGTTAAAACCGCAACAATACTATAATAGGCCTTTTAACCAACGCAAGAGCAGCAATGCAAATTGAACCTTCCCGTAAATGCAAAAAAATGTCAATGTCGCTTTATCAACATAGTTATTTTCAGATTAATTCGTCAAAATTTGTATTGGTATTGTCATATATACAGAGTATTATGAGAAGATATTGGATAAAGTTGACGTCTTTTGACTATAAAAGTCAAATGGGGACTAGAGAAATGGGATGGAGGGTGTATCTACCGTCGACATGAAAGTTGACTATAGATCCTTATAAAATACGAGTACTATATTTCTACCTTCACCAAGAACCGCCAGTACATGACACAGATTCACGGTAATTAGATACGCGGGTCGACCCTAATTGAAGCTGCTATGTTCAACGTCAGCCAGACAGAGAACCACAAATTCATTCTAGAGCAAGATGGTATATATCATCTCACATGATCTTATTTCTCATTATTACTCAGAATTCCGAAACATCATTGAGTTTCCCACAACACAACCATAACAGCTCAATGAGACACTAGCCAAATTGCCTTGGAACGCCTATGGTGTACTTGCCCATAAGGCACAGCAAGCGATTCGCTAGGCCGCGCAAAATCCATATTTTTTCCTCTATTTTTTTTATCCTACCATTTTTTCGGCGTTAGACCTCTTAATAAAAGTAAAAGTACAAACTTGTTTGGAAAAATAGTGTGCATGAGGCACGCCTTTTAAACTACTTAGTATGCTATAAACTAACTTCCTGACTCGTACTTCTACAGATGAAGGACAATGCTCTTCAAACTTAGGAAAGCCTAAACAAAGACGAAGTCTTTAATCTAGTGTCGTGGACTCATGGCATGACCTCACATGTTCAAAACAGAATGCTAATACAAATACAGAGGACAATCAGACATCTATATATGTTTTCAGAACACACAATGACACATTCTAGTAATCAGTATCAAGGTTCGCCTATATCTACTGCTAAAGTTCAGCATTATGAAGAATCACTGTAATGCTCATTGTTGCTCTACAAAACAATACCCCACTTCAACTCTCTATCGTACGAACCAGTCAAAGCAACACAAATGATTATTCAGAGGCATACCAACCAGAAATTGCAGCAGTTACAGTACAGTTGCAGAACACACCAAAAACAACAGCATCACGGCTTTAATCCCAAAACGATTTAGGTTTGGCTAACACGAATCTTCATTTGAAACCGTCAGAGCTTGCAAAATATAAGAGCACAAAACAAAGAACATACCACTAAAACTTCAGCTGCATAGCCTGCATTAAATACTTGTACATCATCTAGACTTCGGTTTCTGTAACAAAGCAGTCAAATAAACCTCACCATTCTTAATCCCACTCGAATCCGTCTTACTCCCAGTAGCCCACTTCACAATCTTATACCCCAACCTATTAATCAAAGGCTTATAAACCTTCTCCAAATCACCCTCTCTACTAAAAAAATGATCAACCCACAAAAACCCACCTCCCCTCAAAACCCTATCAACATCAAACATCAAAAACTCCAACATTACAACAGGTATCCATCTATTAACAGCATGTCCACACCTCACCAAATCGACAACCCCATCGAAAACAGGCAATCGTTGTTGCAGCGGCGCGTGCATTGCCACCACCCCTCTTATTGCATTCACCTCACTAAAGGGTACACCTAAATTCATAGTAGTAGTCAAAACAGTCACATTCTTTTCCTTCATTTTCGCTGCGAAACTACCACTCCCTCCACCTATATCAATCCCTAATCTCAACACTGACCCAGCTCTTTTCGCAATGTCGAAAAGCTGTGGTATTGTAAGATCTAAATCAGACTTATAAATCATAAATTCCTGCTTATTAACCTCAAGATCATTAACATTAAACCCGAGTTTCGGGTCTAAACACTTAAAACTCCTGCAACTAGAACTAGAACTAGAACTACCCTTAGGGTTAGTATAACTAGACCAAATAACATTAGAATCAGGTGCAGTAAACCTAGGATTAGCAGGTGTTCTAGAAAAACATCTCCTACGTGGCAAAGGATGACAACCTCGGAGAATCAAAGATTCTGCCAGCTGTGCATCTTTAGGACAAAGCTCAAAAACAGTATAATTCATATACTGGTGTAACAGTTCAGGAAACTGATGACATGAAGTGGGTACAGGGGATAAATGGGAAACCGTAACGAGATCCGAAGGCCGTATCGCGACATTGGTGGCGCGTGCAGGAGGGTGGAGGCGCGTGAGGTGGTTAATAGTGGCGCGTATGGTGTGTAATTGACGTAGAAGATGATTTGGCACTTGGGTAGCTGAAGAAAGTTGTGATTTTTGGTTAAAAAAGTTTGTTGTTGCAGAAAGATGGTATAATGATAAGATGTTTGTTGCTACCATTGCTATTAATAGAATTAAGTTTAAACCCATTGTAAATGACATTGCTGCCATTGTTTTTAACCAATTTAACTCAAATTTTAGGCAAAAAGATTGGATTTTTAGCAGGTTTTAGTGATTTAGAGTGAGTTTATGAAGTGGGATTTGTTTATTAAGTGTTGTTTTTGGAGGTTTGTGTGGTGAGAATCTGAGAATACTGATTATTAGTGTACTTTAGAGATATGGTTTTTATGGGAAAAGTATGCAAGATCTAACTTAATAGTTGAAATCTTGTGATTGTCTTTTGGTTAATGAGTATTTTATTGTTGGAGGAATCAAGAATTTATAGCTTTTAATAAGCAAATGAGAAACTTGGGAGAGAAAAAGGAAACATTGTAGTTTGGGTAAGCAAGTGAGGTTGTCTACTTGTCCTAAAACAAAGGAAAATGGTCAATTAAAGGTAAGAGATGACATGGGTTGAAAAAAATGAGAAATGAGACTCAATCATTGGTCATATTTTAAGGACTAAATCTTCCTTAAAAGAAAATCTTCCTTAAAATAAGTATTTATTTTTTTAAGTTTAAAATGAGTCAAATACTGTCATATAATATTGGTAATAAAGATAAAAAGTTTGGTATTTTATAGACAACAAATGAATGATTTAATATGTATTTGACTCGTCTTAAATGAGAATTTGTGTATTTTAAGTAAATGAGTAGATATCACCCGAGTTTTTTATTATTATTGGGAAGGATTGATAAGTTGGTTCGATTGAATTCCTTATTATTCAATAAAGATAAATTATATTTTTAAGTAAATGTAGAAAGTTTGTGTATAATGTTTTTCTCTCTCTGCCAAACTCTTTTCACTTTTACTTACAAATTTTTCAAGCAAATTAAACAATAATCAATGTAAAAGCATTTGTATTTGGTTGGACTTTACCCTTAATTGAGGCATCAGTGCAAGAGATAGTAGTGAAATGTGAAAAGTAAATAAGATATTTACTGAAAAGTGATTTGGAAGAGACAAGTTCGTGAAATCATATGAATCGGTCATGGCTTTTTATGTATGATGTATCATTCACATGAACTTAGATTAAGGTTGTTGATGTTATCGAGTTGATTAAGAGGGGAGAATGGCTAAAAAAGATGGACCTTTTCCTTTTTTTAGGAAAAAAAAGAAGAAAAATGTAAGTGGTTGATAGGTTGCAACACCTAGAAAAACACCAACTACCAAAACACCATCATCAATCGCTAAAAAAAGAACCCTCGCAAACGAAACACCCTCCCACTCTAGTAAAATCTCGAGGAAGGGGAGGGTACTTTGTTGGTGAGCATGTATTCTCGAGGGTTTAGTCTAGGTGTTATTAGGTAAAGGACTCGACATAAGATGGAGCAATGGTTGAGCTATGGTGGTCGCTTATGATGGTGCAATGTGAGCTCGAAGTCCACCTGATTAATGGTGGCTAGTGGGTCACCGGGATGGAAAAGCAAATTGTTCTAGTTATCATCGCTAGCACGAGAGAAATAGTTTAGGTTGTAGTTGGTGTTTAAGGGACGAGGCGTCGGACTAGGTAATAAGTTTGTTGGTGACGTAAGAGTGGGTGATTATAGTTGTTGGTTGTTGATGGGTGACTAGCTGTAATGGATTGAGAATTTAATATGAAAAGCTTAAAATCGGGGATATTTTCGTCATAAAAACACAAAAAAATGGATATGCGAACAATTTATAAACATTGCATTAAACTTTCTTTTTTAAAAAGGAGAAAAATTGAAAAAAGTGTGTTTTTAAAATGAGTGTTTAATGATATACTCAGGTGTGGTTTGGTTCCTTAAGTCATTAAATTCTCCTAGAAGATGCTAATCCATAGGAATTAAGTTCCAACATTCAATTCATGTGAATCTGAGAACTTCTTTGGTTACAAATGTAGAAATCTAATTTCAGAACTTCCATGTACCTAGGGAGAATAACGAACTCAATTCCCCAACTATGTAGGCATAGGAAGTTCTTAGAAAGATGGAACTCCTTCATTTTGACAAAAATATGTCAACCAACCAAGTCTTAGTTTTTCAATTCATCGTATTTTCAAATGTCTACGTTTTCTTAAGGTTAACTAAACAACTCCTCTGTACTCCTCAATTAGGTATTAAGGGTTAAATATAGATTATTATCTTTTTGTGTTTCTCTTAAACTATATGACAGTCTTATAAAAGAGTCGGGGACGAGTTGCAAAACTTTGGCCTTGAACTGGTCCTGCACGGAACCAAGCCGTGCCGGGCCGAAGTAGAGGTTAGGGTAAATTTGGTCAATAAAATGGGCCGGGCCATCCAAATTACAGGTCTAGACTTGGTAAACTATTCTTGAAGCCCAAAATCTTTAATAAAAACAACACTCAACAATAAGCCCAAATCTTGATCCAAACCCTAACTAAACCTTCCTTCACCCATAAAACCCTAATCAAATCAATTGCGACCCCCATTTCAATCTAGGGTTTCTCACATCTCCATTCTCCGCCGATCGCTTCTCCTTTCCGCAGAAATGGGTATTTTTCTTCCCTGATTCAAATTCCACCAGTAATCTCAATTTCTTCATTTCCAATTTAATCTAAAAATTGCTTATTTTTTTTAGTAGTTTTTGATTAATTTTCCCCCAATTTGCAGCAAGAATCAAGGTTCATGAGCTAAGGGTGAAATCAAAGCCAGAATTACTGGCTCAGCTTAAAGATCTTAAGGCTGAATTAGCTCTTCTTCGTGTTGCTAAGGTTACTGGTGGTGCACCCAACAAACTTTCCAAAATGTAAATTTTTTTTATTTTAATTATATCATTATTAATGATGTTTTTGTGTTTTAATGATCTTGCTTGTGTTGATTTTGTCATATTTTGTGGTTTTTAATTATTATTTTTATTCTTCAAAAGTTAAATGAATGATTAGGGCAAAGTGAGTTTATGATATCAAGGGTTTGGTGATAAGTTCTGTTTAATTGTGTAATGCAAGTAGATATATGAGGTATTGGTTTGTTTTGGTAGTTTTGATGGGTGTTTGTTTTTGTAAAAGGGAATGTAGTGTAGTTTAGTGTAGTGTATTCGAGTGACGGGTCGAAAATGAATTGTGCAGTACGTTCAAATGAATTTGTGTGCAACAAGTCTCCCTTGTGACGGGTATATTCGTCACAAACTTGCCACGGGTCAAATACTACCCATGTGGGTAGATAAGACAAAACAGAATGCTACTCCCAAGGCACTTTGCTTTTGTCTTATCTACCCCACATGGGTAGTATTTGACCTTGCGACGGGTATACCCCACATGAGAATTTGTGATTTGTGTGATAATCTGAGGTGATTTAATGGTGTACTGCAAATGGATATAGAAGTTATAAGGGTGTTTTGGTAGTTTGGAAGGGTGTTTTTTCTTGTAAAAAGAAATGTAGTCTGGTGTTGTTTATTAGGGTGACGTGGCAAAAATAAGTTATCAAGTTAGTTTAGATGATATTGTGTGAAAGAGTTGGGTAATGTAATTGTATGATATAAATGGTATCAATTGCAAACTTTTGTATTTTGGATTGTGTGTGGCAAGCTGGATATATACAGGTTGTAGAGTTGCTTGGGTATTTTTGAAGGGTATTTATAGTGGTAGAAAGAAATGTAGTTGATTGAATGAGAGGGAGCGGAAATGTAGTGAGTTCGAAAGGACCGAGGGAGGATGATAGAGTTATTCATGATTTAATGAATTTGCGTTATGTGGTGAGGTGATGGAAATTTATGCTGATACGAATGTTATAAAATTGATATGTAAGTTGTATGGGTGTATTGTTAGTTTTGACGGAAATTTAGTGAATGAAGGGGTGAAAATGCATTATGGCGTATGATATGAAGGATTTGATGATAACTTCTCTTTAATTGTTTAATGCAAGTAGATATATAAGGTATTGGTTTGTTTTGGAACTATTGATGGGTGGGTTGTTTTTGTGAAACGGAATGTAGTGTAGCGGATTCGAGTTGCTGGGGAAAAATGACTAATGTAGTATATTCAAATGAATTTGTGTGATATGGTAAGTTGATGTAATTATATGCTTGAAAGGTATAGTTTGGAATTTCTCTTTGAAGGTGTAATGCAAGTGAATATATTTAATTTATAAGGGTGATTTGGTATTTTGATAGGTATCTGTTTTGGTAGAAAGAAAGTGGTTGATTGGATTAGTGGGTTTGAAAATGTTGTGAAGTCCAATGGACGGAGGGAGGATGATGTAGTTACTCATGATATAAAGAATTTGTGTGATGCACTAAGGTGATGGAAATGTATGATATGAAAGGTATAAATAGCAACTTCTCGTTAATTGGTGAAATGTAAGTTGATATAGAAGTTGTATGGATGTTTTGGTAGTTTTGATGGGGGTGTCTTTTGGTATATAGAAATGCACTTGATGATACGTAGCTACTGTGGAAAGGAGGGAGTATGATATTTGATGATGTTCGTCCCGTCTTAATGAATTTGTGATACAATAGACTGAAGTAATTATATGATATGTGAGGTTTAAGTGACTAATTATCTTTAATAGTGTAATGCAAGTGGATATATAATTTATAAGGGTGTTTTGTTAGTTTTGAAGGGTATTCTGTTGGTAAAATGAAATGTAGTAAATTCAAATAACGGTGGGAAGTTAAATATGTAGTGGATTCTAATGGAGGGAGGTAATATAGAATTACTGGCTCAGCTTAAAGATCTTAAGGCTGAATTAGCTTTTCTTCATGTTGCTAAGGTTACTGGTGGTGCACCCAACAAACTTGCCAAAATGTAATTTTTATTTATTTTATTATTTTAATCATATCAGTATTAGTGATTTTTATGTGTTTTTATGTTCTTGGCTGTGTTAATTTTATCGTATGTTATGGTGTTTAATTATTATTTTTATTTTTCAAAGTTAAACGAATAATTAGGACAAAAGGAGTTTATGAAATCAAGGGTTTGGTGTTAACTTCTCTGTAATTGTGTAATGCAAGTAGATATGTGAGGTATTGGTTTGTTTTGGTAGTTTTGATGGGTGTTTGTTTTGGTAAAAGGGAATGTAGTGTAGTGTAGTGTAGTGTATTCGTGTGACGGGGTGAAAATGAATTGTGCAGTGGGTTCAAATGAATTTGGGTGATACTCTGAGGTGATTTAATGTATATTGCAAATGGATATACTAGATATAACTTTTTGGTAGTTTTGAACGGTGTTTTTTGTGGTTAGAAGACATTTAGTGTGGTGTTGTTTATTAGAGTGACGTGCCGAAAATGAGTTATCAAGTTAGTTTTGATGATCTTGTGTGAAAGAGTTGGGTAATGTAATTGTATGATATGATATGAAAGGTATCAATTGCAAGCTGGATATATACACGTTATAGAGGTGGTTGGATAGTTTTGAAGGGTATTCATATTGGTAGAAAGAAATGTGGTTGGTTGAAAGAGAGGGTGGGAAAATGTGGTTAATTTGAATGGATGGAGGGACGACAATGGAGTTACTCATGATTTAATGAAGCTGTGTGATGTGTTTAGGTGATGTAAATGTATGCTGATATCAAAGGTGCGAAATTGTAACTTCTGTTTGATTGTTTAATGCAAGTTGATATGTAAGTTGTATGGGTTTATTGTTAGTTTTGTAGGGTGTTTCATTTGGTAAACGGAAATGTAGTGGATGAAAGGATAAAATTTTATTACGCCGTGAATTTGAATTAACGGATGTAGTTTGATATGACGGGTTTGATGATAACTTCTCTTTTATTGTGAAATGCAAATAGATATATTAGGTATTGGTTTGTTTTGGTAGTTGGTTGTTTTTGCAAAATGGAATGTAGTGTAGTGTACTTGAGTTGCTGGGAGAAAATGAACAATGTAGTATATTTAAATGAATTAGTGATATGATATGGTGATGTAATTATACCTTTGAAAGGCATAGTTTGGAAGTTCTTTTTGATGGTGTAATGCAAGTGAATATATAATTTAAAGGGTGATTTGGTATTTTGAAGGGTATTTGTTTAGGTAGAAAGAAGTGATTGATTGAATGAGTGAATGTGAAAATGTCGTGAAGTCCAATGGACGGAGGGAGAATGATGAATTTGTGTGATCATTGTAAGATATGAAAGGTATAAATTGCAACTTCTCTTTGATTGGTGTAATGTAAGTTGATATATAAGTTGTATGGGTGTTTTGGTAGTTTTATCTTTTGAAGGGTATGTCTTTTGGTAAACAGAATTGAATTTGATGATATGTAGCAACTGTGTAATGTTGGGAGTATGATTTGATTATTTGATGATGTTCCTCCTGTTTTCGAGAGATTGTGATAAAATGGGCTGAAGTAATTATATGAAATGTAAGGTTTCAGCGACTAATTATCTTAATTGTGTAATGCAAGTGGATATATAATTTATAAGGGTGTTTTGTTACTTTGTAAGGGTATTTCTGTTGGTAAAATGAAATGTAGTGAATTCAAATAACGGTGGGAAGATAAATATGTATGGATTCTAATGAACCAAGGTAATATGATGTTTGATGATGTAGTTACTCATGATTTACTGAAGTTGGGTGATATCTTAAGGTTATTTGATTGTTATCATATACAAGGTTTTGACAATTTCTCTTTGTTTGTGTAATGCAAGTGGGGGTATAAGTTAAGATTTTGTTGGTAGCTACAGAGTGTGTTTGATAATGTCATAGCCCATGACTTGATCACTCAATGGATTCATGAAGTGTAGAAATTTGAAATGGAAATGGTATGTGATATGACGATGTAAAAGCTCCTGACTTGATGACTTAATGAATTTCTGATATGTAGCAATTTCGAATTATCAGAGAGAGCATGTGATTTGACGATGTAAAAAGTTTTGGTCTAATGAATTTGTTTAATGCAGTAAGGTTGTGAGACTGGGAATTGCACAAGTATTGACAGTGATATCGCAGAAGCAAAAGGCTGCTTTGAGGGAGGCTTACAAGAACAAGAAGTACTTGCCCCTTGATCTTCGCCCCAAGAAGACTCGTGCCATTCGTCGCCGTCTCACCAAGCACCAGGTAATAATCTATTTCAACTTTTTTCATCATATTTCTAGAAGAGGGTGTGTGTACTGTGCAGTACGTATATGAGAGATATCTTACATGTGAGACCAACACATTAACTAATAAATAATTAAAAGAGGATACCTAAATCTCTTTGTTAGTCTCACATGTGACTATGCGGCATCGTTTCATACAATACTCTTTGCGGTTACAAACACTTGCATGAGATGAACAGACGGACTTGTAATGGCAGATTTATATACGATGAATTTACTCTTCTGGACTTCGTACTGTACTACCATTTGTCCATTCCTGTCACTTGAACACGCCTTGATCTTGAGCATCTCGTCCATCAATTGAATTGTGTCTTGTGTGTTCTCTTACACAGAGTCCAGTTTTCACTTTATACACAATGACAATGAAACGACTAATCTTTCGTGTTTTACCTTCTTCAGGCATCGTTGAAAACCGAGAGGGAAAAGAAGAAAGAAAGGTACTTCCCCATGAGGAAGTATGCCATTAAGGTGTAAGTTTGATCAAGTCTGGTGATTTGAAGATTTTGTATGTTTCAGTTTCTAAATACTATCAAGGTTTAGCTCTTAATTGTGGCCAATTTAGAACTTCTTCTGGTTGCGAGTTTTAGATTATGGTTGATGGTTGATGAGAATTCAAGGATTTTTGTTCGAAATCTATGATGGTTATATTTTCTTGGTGGATTTGTCCTAGTTAATCTACAAGTTTTTCACTTGTTATTTGTATCAACATAACGGTAAAATCACGAATCATTTTCAATTAAGACCGAAGTGAAAAAGATGTCATTTTATAAACCCTTCAAATAGCTTACAAAAACTTCTTACATCTTACAAGTATTCGTTTCATGGATTGTTTCACACAACAAATAAGTCGTGTTTATTTTATTTACGGTTTTATATATGATGCTCTGTAATATTGAACTATAATTCAAGCTTAATGAAGCAGAAATAGAAATAGTAAAACTTAATTTCTCTATGAATAACTTTCATAATACGAAAGGAAATTACCAGATATGGTAAACTGATTGTAACTAATGAATAAGTGAGTAACTTTCTATTAATTCGTTAGCAACGTTTCACATTCAAACCAAAGCAACTACCACTACAATGATAAGTAGTCTAAACTCTTGTGCCTATTTCACTTTCCGGGTCCAAAGTTGGTTGTGAAAGCCCATGCATTGTTGTTAACTGGGTCAGCTAGATAGTCTGCCAAGTTCTCCAATGGGCCCAATCGCCTGTACGAAAAACCCGAACATTGAAAACATTGCCAATCTTCCATTCTTTATCTCCTTCACCTTCAACTTTGCGAAAGCTTCTGGGTCCTCAGCCAAATTCAATGGGTCAATCACCTCACCTAGCGGCCCACCAGCGACACGGTAGCCCTCAACTGCACCCATTAAAATAACTTGGCATGCCCAAATGGCCAAGATACTTTGGGCATGGACTAAGCTTGGGTTACCCAAGTAATCAAGCCCATCCTCGCTAAATATTTGTGAGCCAGCCTTGAACCAAACGGCCTCACCGAACTTAACCCCATTACGAGCCAAGAGCTCTGGGAATACGCACCCCAATTCACCCAACATGGCCCATCTACAATGGATGACCTCGAGCTCACGGTTCTTAGAGAAAGTTTCAGGGTCGGCTGAAAGGCCAGCTGTATCCCAACCATAATTACCGAGGAACTCACCAGTCAAGTAGCTTGGTGCTTCACCCGGGAATGGTCCCAAGTACTTTACCCTGATGACACTGGCTTTGGCTTACCAGCGGTTTTCCTCATGGTGACTCTTCCATCTCCTATGATCTCGGAGGCAGTTGGGCCGAGATTTACGGCCAATGAAGGAGACGAGAGAGCCATTGTAGAGGATGCCATTTTTTGGTTTGAAGGTGGGATATAAAGAGGGAATGCTGTTGTTAAGGTTATGGTTGTTGAGTTGTTGATGATTTGAACAGACTAGTTTCAAGTATTTATAAAGAGTGCATGAGATGGTCTTTATCCAAGGATATCACTATCTACATTGTTATTGGCTTAAGCTTATGATACAATTAATTGCATGCTTAAATTTTGACGATTTTAATGGTAATATTATTGAAACTTGCAATGATTTGATGTGAAAATTGCCTTTATCTTGTCAATCAATAATGGTAACTACGTAATGAGACAGAGGGAACTATGAATCATGATTTGGCTCCTAAACAAAACCAAACCTTGTAACTTCCGATAACATTTTTTAGGTTCCGCCTAACCTACTAATATGGTTATGTTTAATCCGTTTCACACTTGTATTTAAACAACCTTAGCCCAGACTAACTAATCCCTTACCTACACCCAAAAACCATCGGCACCACTAACAATGCCGGAACCTGGTGACTCCATATCTGATATCTCCACCTCCACCCTCGAAGACAACAGATAATACCCCTGCTCCTTAGTCCTTCCTCACCACCACAATACTAAGCCTCTCAAGAAGGTCACCCATCACTGTCTTTCTTGCATAAACTACAAACTAATGCCATCATAGCTTCATCACCGGGAGTCGGTATGCTCACCTCTACACGCAACTAGACGATAATATGATTGCAACTCAACCAAGCACTGTTCTGTAAACGTATGCTCTGTTCTCAACCACTGCACCATGGTCGTTCATCTTCTATTGACTAATCAACTGATCTCAACAGATAGGCCAACATTTCCATTTTTGAAACAACACAAATGACAAATCATATTGAATCATTAATAGGAATAAGAAACATATATAATTTACATCCACACAACATTTTTAGGAAATCAAACTTTCTTATCTTCCTAAATTCCTAAACTACATTTTACTTTCCGGGTGCAAAGTTGGTAGCGAAAGCCCAAGCATTGTTGTTAACCGGGTCAGCTAGATGGTCCGCCAAGTTCTCAATTGGACCCTTACCCGTAACAATTGCTTGTACGAAAAACCCGAACATTGAAAACATAGCCAATCTTCCATTCTTGATCTCCTTCACCTTCAACTCCGCGAATGCTTCCGGGTCCTCCGCCAAATTCAATGGGTCGAAGCTACCACCAGGGTATAGCGGGTCGACGACCTCACCTAGTGGCCCACCAGCAACACGGTAACCCTCAACCGCGCCCATCAAAATAACCTGACAAGCCCAAATGGCCAAAATACTTTGAGCATGGACTAAACTTGGGTTACCCAAGTAGTCAAGCCCACCCTCGCTAAATATTTGTGAACCGGCCTTGAACCAAACCGCCTCACCGAACTCAACCCCATTACGAGCCAATAGCTCAGGGAATACACACCCCAATGCACCCAACATGGCCCACCTACAATGAATGACTTCGAGCTCACGGTTCTTAGCAAAGGTTTCAGGGTCAGCTGAAAGACCAGCAGTGTCCCAACCGTAGTCACCAGGGAACTCACCAGTCAAGTAGCTCGGGGCCTCTCCTGAGAATGGTCCCAAGTACTTGACCCTGTCTGCACCGTACCAGGGGCTACCTGACGATACCGGCTTGGGCTTACCTGCAGTCTTCCTCATGGTCACCCTCCCTTCACCTTGGATTTCCGAGGCAGTTGGACCGAGCTTTACGGCCTTTCCGGCCAAGGAAGGAGATGAGAGAGCCATTGTAGAGGATGCCATTTGAAGTTTAAGTTGAGATATTAGAGAGGGAATACTGTGTTAAGGTTATTGTTTTTGATGATTTGAAGGTGATATAATCTGAAGTATATATAAGAAGGGTGCATGAGAAGGTCCTTATCCATGGAAATCACTATCCACATTGTTATTGGCTTAAGCTTATTATACAACCTCATGCTTAGATTTTGACGATTTTAATGGTAATATGATTGATATTTAAAAGATTTGATCATCTGAAGCCACACAAAATAGTGGCCATTAGCATCCAGGCAGTATACTTTTGTCTTGTACACAGAGGTTCGAAGTGCAAGACTGTATGGTGAAGTAATTTGTGTCCACTAGATTTGATTACTCGTCTTCCACGTAAACTTGTTCTCCTTCCGTCTCAGTCATCTATCTATCTTACTAAGAACAAAAAAGACGATAAACAATTACTCCGTAGTATGCTAAATTGCTCTTCATAACAATTAACAACATACACTGAGATCATTTTGGCCAGAGTCTTCTTAATTGATAAGATTCGTAGAATCACATACAGCACAATCAACGAATGTGTATCATTTCGTTTCCATTTCCGTTTATTGTGCCTTTTTTGTTCTTGGTTACGATCATTATCGCTGCTACGAGTAATTGATTGTCAAAATTAGGAGAATGAGATAATGCTTGAAGGTTTGATAAGTTATGAGTTCAATATTTCACCTCCTAAAGAAGAAGAATTGGCGATTCGTGTACCTTTTTTCTTCGTTTTAACTCTTTCTCGTTCACTTCTAATCTCGGTTTTATCATATTCTTCTTGTAAGGAATTTTTTTATGTCGTCTAATTTAAGTGAAATTAATGTTTTTAAGTAAACCACGACGAAGATAGATCTAGGATAATATATCAAACGCATACAACAAAAATAGAAAATGTTGAACTTTAGATTTTATTATAGCAGAAACACGC
Source organism: Heliosperma pusillum (assembly GCA_022085475.1). Taxonomy (NCBI): domain Eukaryota; kingdom Viridiplantae; phylum Streptophyta; class Magnoliopsida; order Caryophyllales; family Caryophyllaceae; genus Heliosperma; species Heliosperma pusillum. The sequence continues at coordinate 370,422 of JAIUZE010000039.1, forward strand.
AAAAGATATGACTGCGTCTATGAGTACGAGATTGATATAAATCGTACACCCACATAAATTAACGTAAATTCTAAAATTAAACCCTTTAAAAAATGGACAGCACAACATCACACATAGAAACTATCATTGTTGGTAGCATAAAGACCAATTAGTAAAAATGCACGATTCATCTTATACCGGGCATGAAGCGTCACCTCCATCTTGCGTGACCTATGAAAACATAACAACAAAAGTATTAGTACAAGAATATCAACTTAATAACTTAGACATAAAGTATATATTTATAGAGATTTCCTGGCCTTCACTAACACATACATGAATCGTACTGCGCTTAATTCTACTTCGTATTGTTTTTCTTATGTTGTTCAATACAATACCAATTACTTACTGTCCTTGTTTGGCTTGTTTATATTTCCTCGCCTTTTCACGATCGATTCATTATCGTCCTGCCAATAAACATGCTCTGTCTATGGATTTTAGTCGGGTGTCAAGCGGAATCTCACACTGTGATCCGTATTTCACTCAACTGCGATGTGCAATCCACGTCTTATCTCCGTCAAGTAAATTTGGCAAACATATCAACCATGTTGGGTTCCAATTGGATCACTTCGAGTTTGATTTTCGTTGGAGGTGCCGAAGAAATTGGGCCGGGTTTAAGTTCGATTGAGGCCGGTTGGGCCAAGTCTGCCACTACAAATTTCCTAAATAAAAACACATAATCTTGTCTAAGACAACCTAACGGAAACGTATTGTAAAACAAATCCCTATCCATGGCCTATTTATATACGTCAAACAACATCTGGTTTAATCCACACTATTATATATAAGTATAAAACGATTTAGTATAAAAACTTCTACGGATCAATCGAAATTATAAGAATATAAGGGCTAAAAATACGTAATCCACTTTAATAGTACATGTTAAGTTCGCCACTTCGGGCATGTATAGGTAGTGTAAGAGATTGGTCCTCAAGCAGGTGAAATTTCATCCAAAAATCAATTGGTGATAGAGTATGTAAACTCGCTTTAGACTTGGTCAACTGGTCAATCGGGTCGAGTTTGAGTCAGATCAATTATGGTTCAAGTTGTTTGCGTTTGAAAGAATTTGGAATAAGTCGGGTCGGGTCGAGTCGAGTTATTTTTGGGTGGGTTAAAAACGGACAATTTTGATCACTTCAAGAAGATCTCTAACGAGCTGCAAGTGAGAGACCAAGTGGAGCAGCAATTGAGAAAGAATTGAGATTTCTTTTTAAAAAGACTGTCAGACACTATACTTAGTAAAACTTAATTGTACAATCAATCGCAACAAGTAGTAAACCAATATCATTGTGAAATCACACAAGTGACAAATCATATTAAATCATAAGAAATAACCATACATAATTTACATCAACATCCAATATATTTTAACAAAATCAAGAATTGTTGGTAGCTGTTAATTTCCCAATAACTTCTTAGACTGTTGATTTATATGCTGTACCAGGAGTAGAAGACTTACGTTGTTGAGCCATTAAATGTTGGCTTCTGTGTATGTGTTTTATTATTTCAAAAGCATACATATTACTGTGAACAGAATGAATGATATATACATCTGCATTTTGGTTAATAACCATTGAGTAATACTTGTACTTTACTAAGCTAGCTGACTCTATTGTTGACTCTATTGTTGCTTAGCCCACAGCTTCCTTTTTCCTTATTTTGTGCTTGCTTTTACCAGTTGGACAATGGCTTGCTTTTCTGTCCTTTTCTCTACACTCCCCCTCAAGATGTGAGTGGAGGCCAGACGAAGCTCCCATCTTGGACAATAGATGGTGGTGTTGGTACACTGAACAGGACTTGGTGAGTATATCAGCCACTTGGTCCTTAGTGTTCACATAGGATGTAGTGAGTAGCCCTTGCTGAATCTTTTCTCGAATGAAGTGACAATCCACTTCTATGTGCTTAGTGCGCTCATGATAGACTGGGTTGGCTGCAATAGCTAAGGCCGCTTGATTATCACATTTGAGATGAGCAGGCCCTAAATGTTGGAGACCTAAGTCTTGAAGAAGCTGAAATAACCAAGTTACCTCACACGTGGTCATAGCCATGGCTCTATATTCAGCTTCAGCTGAGGACCTGGACACAACGGATTGCTTTTTGGACTTCCATGAAATGGGAGAGTGACCAAGTAGAATACAGTATCCTGTTGTTGATTTGCGACTGAAGGCACATGAGGCCCAATCTGAATCACAGTATGCAGTGAGGTGGGCAGCTGAGTTACTGGCAAAGAGAATACCTTGACCAGGAGCTGATTTGAGGTATTTTAAGACCCTTCGTGCTGCTTGCATGTGATCTGAAGTGGGGGATTGAAGAAATTGACTCAACAGCTGGACAGAGAATGCTATGTCAGGCCTGGAAATGGTTAGATAGATAAGCTTGCCTACAAGTTTTCTGTAGATTTCAGGCTGAGGAAGAGGGGTCCCTTTCCCTGGTTCCAACTTGAGGATTGGATTGACAGGCAGTTTTAGGGATTTGGATTTGTCCATGCCAAAAGTTTTAAGGAGATCCATTGTATACTTTTTCTGGGATATAAAGATGCCAGCAGTACTTCGTTCAACTTCAAGACCCAGAAAGTATTTTAGTTCTCCCAAATCTTTCATCAGAAAAGAGGAGCTGAGCTGTCCTTTTAGAGCATTTATGGCAGCAGGATCATCCCCTGTAATGACCATGTCATCCACATAAATGAGCACAACAGTTGTCTTGCCATGGTGTTGTCTAATAAATAAAGAGTGATCTGCATGTGACTGTTTGAAGTTACACTGTAGCAGAACTTGAGAAAGTTTGGAGAACCACTGTCTAGGAGCTTGTTTAAGGCCATAGAGAGACTTGAGTAGTTTACAGACTTTTCCAATCATATGTGGTTCACACTCCCCCTGTGCAGTGGGACACACAACACCATTGCAATAGCCTGGAGGTAATTTCATATAAACTTCTTCTTCAAGATCGCCATGGAGAAAAGCATTAGCCACATCCATTTGGCAGGTGTACCAATTCTTCATGGAGATGATGGCTAGGAGAGCGCGAACAGTGGTCATCTTAGCCACAGGTGCAAAGGTTTCCTCATAATCCAACCCATACCTTTGCCTGAAGCCTTGAATGACCAACCTGGCCTTATGTCTTTCTATGGAACCATCAGGATTGTATTTGGTTTTATATATCCATTTGCAACCAATTGCTTGTCTTCCCTTGGGTAAGTCTGCAAGGACCCAAGTATTGTTGGTGGCTAAGGCTTGTAATTCTGAATTCATAGCTTCAATCCATTTCTGATCTTGAATTGCCTCACTGAAATGCAGAGGGTCTGCTTTAGGATTGTTAGTGGTTGTATGACCTGCAAAAGGCCTGGTCAAGTGAAGTTGTGCTATATTGGCAACAGTGGCTGGTGCCATTACAGGATTTTCAACCTCAAAGTCTTTTGTCCATTCAGGTGCCCGTCTGGTTCTTTGAGGTCTGTTGGGGAAGTTGTTTGGGGTTGATGCTTCACTGGTCTCTTGAACTGGTGCAGGGATTTGTCTGCCTGGAAGAGTGGGATGGTCCTCCATATAGACATCATTTGTAACAAGTGTGGGCTGCTCAGATTGTAACGTGGACATGTGATGACTGAAATTCTTGATTTTGCAAGGAAAAACTGCCTCAAAGAATTGTACATCTCTCGAGACAAAGACAGTCTTTTTGACTATGTCATACACTTTGTAGCCCTTTTGAGATAAAGGGTATCCAATGAAAATGCAAGGGATACCCCTTGGTTGGAATTTATCCTTGTCTCTGCTAGGGTTATAGACCATAGCTAAGCATCCAAATACTCTGAGATTGGCATAGGTGGGAGCTTTGTTCAAGAGAACTTCATATGGAGTAAGATTGTTTAGGACTTTTGTGGGCAACCTGTTGATGATGAAAGCAGCAGTTAGAACGCAGTCCCCCCAAAAAGAGAGAGGAAGGCCTGAGTTAAACCTGATAGCCCTACTGATTTCTAACAAATGCCTGTGTTTCCTCTCAACTACCCCATTCTGTTGTGGCCTGTCAGCACAGCTTGTTTGTTGCCATATCCCTGTTGCAAGAAGGAATTTTTTGCTTTCTCCTTCAGTGAATTCAAGTGCATTGTCAGATCTCAGGGTTTTGATACTTTTTCCAAACTGATTTTTGACAAATGCATAGAACTGAATTAACAGCTGTGGGACATCAGATTTATGTTTCATTAGATAGACCCAAGTAGCTCGTGAGTGATCATCAACCAAGGTTAGAAAGTATTTTTGTTTGTTTCTAGTTTCCTTTCTGTAGGGACCCCAAACATCAACATGGACAAGGTCAAAAAGATTAGAGGATCTGGTCTTCTTGATAGGAAAAGGGAGTTTGGTTTGTTTGGCCATGGAGCAAGTGATACACACCCTGTTATTATTAGATTGAGGGGGTGATCTGATCCCAGGTATATGTTTTAATTTGTCATTGCTGGCATGCCCCAGCCTTAGATGCCAAATGTCACCATTGTTTGCATTAATCATGGGCAATTCATTACACATATTATCAGGGGCATTACAGGTACTCAAAATGGTGCCCTCTGATTCCTTCTGACCACCACTAGAAAAAGAACTAGAGTTAATATTACAAGCTGTAGAACTATTAAGCTTAACATGGTTACTGATCATCCTAGGTTGTACCATACATTCGTTATTTAATAGATAATAGATGCCTCTTTCTTCCCTGCCAAGGGCCTTAATCTTCTTGGTTTGAGAGTTCTGTATGACACACATATGCTCATAAAATATCACAATACACTTCTCATCCTTTATCAGCTTTTGGACAGACAAAAGGTTGTGTTTAAAAGTGGGGACATAAAGAACTCTGTTCAGTTTTAGTCCATTTCTGAGGTGATGTGTGCCAAAGTGAGAAACAAAAGAAGATACTCCATTGGGCAGATTGATTTTTGGTTTTGATGGCAATGGCTTGCAGTCGTCCAAGAGTCTCAGATCACAAATCATGTGATCTGAGGCGCCTGAGTCTATTATCCACTCAAGTGTCTTATGCTTGACAGCAATAGAGGTAGTGAAAGACATACCTGCAAAGTTGGACATGCCTGCAAAGTTGGCTTCCATCTCATCTTCAGTTTCTGGATAAGAAGCAACATCTTTGCCCTTATGATTAGTCATTAGTTGCTCAAACTGAGCAGCTGTCAAGGTGATGGCTCCTGCCATGTCTTCATCTGCTCCTCCCATTGTGACATTTGCTGCCATTTTGCCTTTGTTTGCAAAGCGCTGAAACTTTCCTTTGTAGCTTCCAGGTTTATGCCCCTTCGTTGTTGTATGGAAGTTGCCTCCTTTTTGCTTGAAGGCTTGGGGTTTTGCTGGAAAGTATTGAGCCATGGGATGGCCTGCAGGGTAGCCCACCACCTTCCAGCAGGTACTCAGTGAATGTCCCTTCTTCTGACATTTGTCACAGAAAGGGATAGAATCTTCATCCCTTTGATTGACATAGAAGGCAGAGTTGTCAGCTTCTGACTTCACAGTGTTCTTGTAATTTTTCCTTTGTGCTTCCTCTTGCTGAAGAATGGCAGCGGCTTCTTCTACACTTGGAAGAGGTGACATCATGAGGATATTGCTCCTCATTGTGGAATAAGATGAATCAATGCCATTAAGGAATTGAAAGAGTTTCCTTTCATCTTGTTCCTTGAGGTGAGCACCTAACCAGGCATCAACTTCAGATGTCACTTGAGTAATGGGTGGCCAATCATTCATTAGTTCTAAGTTTTGCCACAGGATCCTCAGCTCTGTGAAGTACTCACATATGCTCTTGTCTCCTTGTTCCAAGTCATCAAGCTCTCTATTAAGCCTGAACTTGCGAGCACCATTGCTCACAGAAAATTGCCTTTGAAGGTAGTCCCAAATTTCCTTTGCAGTACTGGTGTACATCACAGATTTCCTAATCTGTGGCTCCACATTGTGGAGGATCCAAGTAATAAGCTGACTGTTGCAGGTAATCCAGGCTGCTTCCCTCAGTGGATCATTTGTGGGTTTCTTCACCACTCCTGTCAACAAGCCTAGCTTTCTTTTGGTGCAGATGGCTATCTCCATCTGTCGTTTCCACTCGAAGTAATTGTCAATCCCTGAGAGCTTGGTGTCCACCACAATGGGGTGAGTGCTCTCAGCTGGATGCAAGTACAGCGGATCTGATGCTTCGAGAATGGCACTTGCTGTGGGCACCATGGTCTCAGTTGGGTTTGCCATTATGTTAAGAAAGATTTGAGAAACTAAGATAGAAAGAAGAGGATTGAATATGACTTCTTCTATCTAAGGCTCAGTTTAAATAGGCTGAGTAATGTACTTGTATTAGAAGTTAATGCTCAACAAGAATTGGTTAGCAGTCTCCTCAATCCTGGACGGCTCTGATACCATGTTGATTTATATGCTGTACCAGGAGTAGAAGACTTACGTTGTTGAGCCATTAAATGTTGGCTTCTGTGTATGTGTTTTATTATTTCAAAAGCATACATATTACTGTGAACAGAATGAATGATATATACATCTGCATTTTGGTTAATAACCATTGAGTAATACTTGTACTTTACTAAGCTAGCTGACTCTATTGTTGACTCTATTGTTGCTTAGCCCACAGCTTCCTTTTTCCTTATTTTGTGCTTGCTTTTACCAGTTGGACAATGGCTTGCTTTTCTGTCCTTTTCTCTACATAGACCGTCTCGAAACCACATTTTACTTTCCGGGTGCAAAGTTGGTAGCGAAAGCCCAAGCATTGTTGTTAACCGGGTCAGCTAGATGGTCCGCCAAGTTCTCAATTGGACCCTTACCCGTAACAATTGCTTGTACGAAAAACCCGAACATTGAAAACATAGCCAATCTTCCATTTTTGATCTCCTTCACCTTCAACTCCGCGAAAGCTTCCGGGTCCTCAGCCAAATTCAATGGGTCAAAGCTACCTCCAGGGTAGAGTGGGTCGACCACTTCACCTAGAGGCCCACCAGCGACACGGTAGCCCTCAACCGCACCCATTAAAATAACCTGGCAAGCCCAAATGGCCAAAATACTCTGAGCATGGACTAAGCTTGGGTTACCCAAGTAGTCAAGCCCACCCTCGCTAAATATTTGTGAACCGGCCTTGAACCAAACCGCCTCACCGAACTTAACCCCATTACGAGCCAAAAGCTCGGGGAATACACACCCCAATGCACCCAACATGGCCCACCTACAATGGATAACTTCGAGCTCACGGTTCTTAGCAAAGGTTTCAGGGTCAGCTGAAAGACCAGCAGTGTCCCAACCGTAATCACCCGGGAACTCACCAGTCAAGTAACTTGGGGCCTCTCCTGAGAATGGTCCCAAGTACTTTACTCGGTCGGGGCCATACCACGCGCTCCCTGATGATACCGGCTTAGGCTTCCCAGCGGTTTTCCTCATGGTGACTCTCCCTTCACCTAGGACTTCCGAGGCGGCTTGCCCAAGATTTACGGCCTTTCCGGCTAAGGAAGGGGAGGAGAGAGCCATTGTAGAGGATGCCATTTTTAGAGCTGAATTGGGATGTAGAAATTGAATATTTTGTAATATTTATGGTTATTATTAGTTGTTGATGATTTGTTGATGTTAGTTTGAAGTATTTATAACAAGATTACTGAAATATGTTATCAGATAGTCTTTATCTAAGAAAATCAGTATCTACATTGTAATTGGCTTAGGCTTAGGATTCATCAATGCTTAGATTTTTTGTAGACTACTGAAAACTTTGAAGCCACACAAAATGGTGATCACGAGACTTTTGTTTTGTACAGATTGTGCAGAAACAAACTCTATAAATCTATGGTGAAAATGTTCACCTCCACAAACAATTATAGGAGTATCTTTTGTAGTATGGAAGTATCTTGTTCATAGCACCTTATCATAATAATACATTTATGATTTTATGATTTTACATTACTTCAACTAAAAAAGGTGCATCATGTATAACGTCTCTAAATGAAATTGCAAAGATTAGAGAGGCTCGTCTTGTATTGGTCGCTAATTAGCAACTAATGTTGTACTATGTAGTTGAATTCTCCAAGTAATACAAAATTTTTTTTGCACAAATTCTCATTGAAGACAGGCACTATCTGTCACAATCTGAAAATTTTGTTGGAATTTGTCAGCGGAATGTAATGAGCCGAAAATATATAAAGCATGATTCTCTTGTTATATTCCGCAAATGTGATATTACAATATAAGAGGGAGATAATAAATGGGAAAGGCCTACTCAACTTCTTAATTAGGCCTTAAGACTACTCACATACAAAATTACAAATGATGCATACTTAGCTTTTTATACTTGTATTGAGATGATTTATAGTACTTTGCTAGAAACTCGTAGATACAAGGTTTTTAAAAGTTATACACCCTTCATTTCAATCATTTGTTTGTCTTTTGTATTCTTTGTGATAGTTATTTTAATGAAAGATAAACAAATGACTGAGACGAAGGGAGTAACTATCAGTCTCTTATTGAGACTCGACCACCACCCTTGACCACACCGAGCCCACATAGCCAGAGCTCAACAACCTCACTCAACCCCTCGCATTAGATGATCCATTTCCCCACCGCCACCGGAGACCTCACAACATAAACCACCACACTAGCCCCGATGCTCATCCTACCGAGGAAAAACACTTCCAACGCCGTTAATGAACCGCTTTTGCTTTACCATACGCTCATCGTATGTTTCAACTGTTGTAACTATCGATTATATATATTGTCAATATTCATTATACCCCTTGTCCGAAAAACTTATTTACTCTTAACTAATACTCTTCCCGAAAAAAAAAAGGTAAACAATGTAAAATTAACCTTGACATAATTAAGAAAACCAAGTGTAACTAGGTGATATTAAGGTTTTGAATCAACCAGGCAACGTGATCATACTCCCGCGCTCTGTCCCGGTTAATAGTTTACACTTGCTTTATTTCGTGAAGGAAAAATTAAGTAAGTGCAAACTATATATTGACTGAGACGGAGGAAGAATAACATCTCTTAATCAAGGTTTACTTCCTATCTAATGGTTTCATGTGAAACTCTGACGTCTTTTCGTGAGCATAAAAGATCGACTTGTAAAATAGACTACACCTTTCTCAGATGTCTTAGTTTAATACTACCTCCATTCAACTCCACATGGTAGGTTTCTATTTTTGACACTATTCACAAGTCGGAAGAATCTTTCAATTTCCGGCTAATGCATAAGAGAAAATATATTCATGTGGGATCTTGTTTGATTCGTCTTTAAGAGTATATTAAAAATATCTAACTTGTATAATTTTTGCAAATACGTAGCGAACTATATTTACGATACAAAACGCGCGTTGGCAAACGTGAAAAAAGATAAGTGTAGTGTGGAGTTGAATGAAGGGAGTAGTTAGGATAAAGGTTTAGTATGCAATGGTCCCAGGTCCGAATATTCACACTCCGGTGTTGTACTCCTCTTGCGACTCATTTAACACAAAAAAAAGAGGTAGAATACAACCAATACACTATAGATAACTTGGCCATCTAAACTTAATTGTAGAATCAATCGAAACATAAACAAAACACTAGCATTGTGAAATCACACAAGTGACAAATCATATTAAATCATACGAACGAACCATACATAATTTACATCCACACTTAATATTTTAAACAAAATCAAGCATTGTTGGCTAACTGTTAATTTTTCAATAGCTTCTTAGTCGTCTCGAAACCACATTTTACTTTCCGGGTGCAAAGTTGGTAGCGAAAGCCCAAGCATTGTTGTTAACCGGGTCAGCTAGATGGTCCGCCAAGTTCTCAATTGGACCCTTACCCGTAACAATTGCCTGAACAAAGAATCCGAACATTGAAAACATAGCCAATCTTCCATTTTTAATCTCCTTCACCTTCAACTCCGCGAAAGCTTCCGGGTCCTCAGCCAAATTCAATGGGTCGAAGCTACCACCAGGGTATAGCGGGTCGACGACCTCACCTAGTGGCCCACCAGCAACACGGTAACCCTCAACCGCGCCCATCAAGATAACTTGACAAGCCCAAATGGCCAAAATACTCTGAGCATGGACTAAACTTGGGTTACCCAAGTAGTCAAGCCCACCCTCGCTAAATATTTGTGAACCGGCCTTGAACCAAACCGCTTCACCGAACTTAACCCCGTTACGAGCCAATAACTCAGGGAATACACATCCCAATGCACCTAACATGGCCCACCTACAATGAATAACTTCGAGCTCACGGTTCTTAGCAAAGGTTTCAGGGTCAGCTGAAAGACCAGCAGTGTCCCAACCGTAATCACCGGGGAACTCACCAGTCAAGTAGCTCGGGGCCTCTCCTGAGAATGGTCCCAAGTACTTGACTCGGTCGGGACCGTACCATGGGCTGCTTGATGATACTGGCTTAGCTTTTCCAGCTGTTTTCCTCATGGTGACTCTCCCTTCACCTAGAATTTCCGAGGCGGTCGGGTTGAGCTTTACGGCCTTTCCGGCTAAGGAAGGGGATGAAAGAGCCATTGTTGAGGATGCCATTTTTAGAATATAAAAAGTTAGTTTGTGAGTTTTGTGTTGTGTTTGTGTTTGGTTGATGAAGGTGTTGAGCGGTGTAATATGTGTTTTTATAGCAAAAGTGAATTGTTTTTAAGAAAAGAAAATTGAAAATGGATTTGGAGATATTGTTATCATGTGAAAATCTAAATGTGGATTCATATCTTGTTGTCAAGATTTTTGTGGGATTTTAGACTTAAGTTGGTGATTTATGAGCCATGGAAATTAAGATTTTTGTAGGGTTTAAGTTGGTGCTCTATGAGCCATATAGCTTCATATTTTGTTCACTTTCTGTTGAATGATGACCAATGTGTGGTGTACAAGTGGACTTCTTTGGATTGTGTTGATCGTTTATTATCTACTGCCTGTCTCACTGAAGACGGGCACTATCTGTCATAAACTGAAGACGAATAGTAGTCCTCTCACAATATGCAAGTGGGGGCTTCATTTTCCCTTCAGTTGCCCTCCCCACTTGCATATTGTGAAAGGGACACTATCCGTTTTCAGCTTGTGACGGATATCACTCGGGCTCAATGAGAATTTGCGTATTATCTAGGAGTGCTGAGTTTTTCTTAAAAGATCGAACTCCCAATCTCTTGGTTGGAGTAAGAGGCTCTTACCACTCGAGCTAATTAACTGTTGTTCTTAATGTTGGATTTTGTTCGTGGCTGCGCATAATTGTTATCGTTTGGCAAAGAGTTATCGGATCAGTGTCATTCGAATGAGTTGTACCTCCAATTACAGTAGCGACTTTGTAAGTAAATCTGCTCTGTTCTTGATCAACTGTAGTCGATGGCTATTGTCATTTCTCGTTCTTAAAGGTTATGTGTGGTAATGAGTTTTGATGCTATATGTTCTATTTTATCTAATTTGATCAGTGTCATTCGAATGAGTTTTGATGCTATATGTTATCCTATGTTGGTCACATATATATCGTCTTTATCATTTTTTTTATTACACATTTTATGTTTTGGTAATATTGTCGGTAAGTTGTCGTTGCTAACATTCAAGCCTTAATCGTATGAATCTAAATTCCAGTATTTAGATTTACTTAAAGACTTCAGCTAGATCGGACAATTGGTTGCTAATCAGCGACCAATACTTAGACTCGGATATCCAGTTGCTAAAGTCCAATTCATTGCTGCGTTGGTTGCATATATCAGTCGCAAATGGAGTCCTACTAAAACGACTATTGTTCTGCTAATCGGCTAGTCGCTACTTAGAGATGGACCGTCAGGCTAATCGCAAAAACAGCCGTTGATTATAGATTTAATGTATGATATGGTGTTATGAACAAGAGACTTCCATACTACAAAAGATACTCCTTTAAATTTTTGTGGACAACAACATTGTTGAGCTAGTTTGATTGATGATGACAAGCCTAACTAATGTATACTTCTTAGTTAAGCTTTCAGGAAATCTTGAGTCTCCAAGCAAGACAAATCTCCAAGCAAGAGTAGATGAAGAGTTGAAATGCCCAAGAAGAATCATGTTGTAAAGAGTCGTCTTTTGTAAAGGTAGAAGAGTATGGTACTTACAAATGCAACAGTCTTGGCAACCGTTACCTCACCTGTTCAGTGTAACAGTGAGGACGACTGTTGCATATGTCTGAAACTTTTTCAAAGACTTTCCAAATCAAAATCTTCCTGCTGCTTTTGAAAAATTACTTGAACCATTCATGAAATGATTTTGAACGTGATTTGAAGGTGATAAGAAGGAATCATTTGAAAGTGTTTTTCCTCATTTGCACAAACAAACTTTTTCTCAAAAAGAAAAGCAACACTTGGCTTGTTCCCATGTAAGTTTGTCATCTTATGACTTTCACCCAAGAGTAAACTGTTTCCTGCATTTTTGAGCAGCCCACTTTTCTGATGCATTTTGTCACTTGTGAAAGCCTTTTGCAAGGACATTCACTTTGCCCACATGCTTGAGAGTGGACTTTCTCAAGGCTCTCCTTTAACCTTTTCAAATCACCTCTTCCTCTATAAATAGAGAGCTCACCTCTCTCATTTCTTCAAGGCTTTCCAGAGAAATCAAACTTACTGCTTTGCAAATTTTCTTCAAAAGTTCTTAAGCTTTTAATCTTTGCAAACTTTCTTCAAAGTCTTCAAAAGTTACAGACATGACAACTGTTGCGTTAAGTATAGTATTCTTCTATCTAGAATAGTTAGATCTTAATGAATTCGCCTTCGTTCTTTCCACAAGAACAAAATCAGGGAATTTGATCTTGTAACTTTCTTAGAAGAAGAGTCGAGTTTGAGACGGAGTAGTCTCGAATTCATTTCGCAACCGGAGTAGGTTGTTGGTCCTTTTTATTGTAAGGGTCTTAGGTAGTCGGAGTAGATTACTTAATTGAATCAATAAGAAGAAGATTGGACGTAGGCCTTTCAAAATGGCTGAACCAATTCAAAACTCCTGTGTTATTTTTGTTGTTTGTTTAATTTCCGTTGCACTCTTCTTTACTTATGTATCTCGCATTTCTGTCTAGTGCAACAGTCTCGAATACTGTTACTTTCGTATTGTAGCCTTTACTCCATCTGCTGAAACGAACAAAGTAACAGTCAGACTCACTGTGACATTCTCTTTACAGCAACTTATTACTTTAGCTATACACTCTTGATAACCTTGTTCATTTAGTGTATCCATTTACTCTTCTTAACTCCATCAACTTTCTTTAAACAATAAAGATTAAGTTGAAATTTTAAAGTGGTACCTAATTCACCCCCTCCCCCTCTTAGGTACTTGGAATCCAAACCCTTCAATTGGTATCAGAGCCTCGTGCTCTTGATCGAGGCTAATCGCCTTTGAGTTTGATTCTAGGCCTATGGATTCCTCAAAGTACTCCAAGATCCCGGTCTTTACCGGTGAGAATTTTGGATGGTGGAAACTCAAAATGGAACACTACATCAAAAGTATTGATTACCAATGTTGGAGAATCATCAAAGATGGACCACTCATTGTTGAAGATAAGGACATGATGACGGGATATTCTACTGTCAAACTCGAAAGAGATTACAATGAAAATGATTTTAAATTGGTCGAGAAAAATTCCAAAGCCATGACTATTCTTCAACGATGTGTTGGTGAGGAGGAAGTGAGTCGTATATCCGGTTGTACGACGGCTAAGCAAATATGGGACGTCCTTGAACTTGCACACGAGGGAACCATACAAGTTAAGAAACAACGTATAGACCTTCTCATAAAAAAATATGAGATGTTCCATATGTTGAAGGACGAGTCCATCAATAGTTTAGCCTCTCGTTTTTCTAGCATTATTAATGAGCTTAAAAGTCTAGGAAGAACTTTCGAGTCCGAGGACATCATTCGAAAAATTCTTCGTAGTCTTACCGCTAAGTGGCAACCAAAAGTCACCGCTATTGAAGAGGCTAGAGACCTAACCACATTAACCTTTCATGAACTAATGGGGTCCCTAATTGCACACGAGTTAAATCTCGACAATGCTCCTAGTGAGACCTCAAAGGGAAAAGGACTTGCTCTTAAATCCACCTCAAGTGATGAGGAAGGAGAAGAGGAAGATGAATTTGCCATGTTCTCAAGAAACCTTGTTGGGATGGTCAATGGCCAAGGATTCAAAAATTTCAAAGTGAACCATGCTAGAAAACGATTTCCTAAGAGACGACCGAATTCCGCTATGGGATGTTTCAAATGTGGTGACAAAGGTCACTTAATTAAAGAATGCCCAAAATGGAATGACATCAAATCTAAGGATAGAAGAGACACGGCTAAGAGAGAACTCAAGCATAAAGTAATGTCCGCCATTTGGGGCATGTCCGACTCCGAGGACGATGAACCCATCGAGGAGCAACTAGATGCTAAAATGTGTTTGACAAACAATCTCAAAAATAAAACACATAAACTTGCTAGGAGTGAGTCTCTTAGGTGTCTTATGGCACATCCGGATGAATCCGATTCCGAGTCCGACAATGAGGTAAAATATCTTAAGGCTAAGGTCAGAACTTATTCCAAGGACAAGGTGTGTAAGTTGCTTGATAAGTTGTTTGATAAGTGTCGTAACCAAACCGAGAAACTTGATGTCATGCAAGATCAAATAGAGGAGATTGCTCAAGAAAACGTTCTTCTAAAACAGGAATTGAATGATACAGACACAGTGACTGTTACATCTGAAGTTGAGACTGAATTTAAGAGATTAAGGAAATTAAACAAAAATCTGACTAATGAACTTGATCTCCTTAAAACCTCTAGCTCTAACTCTACCCCCTCTGATCTTGAAGAGATTAACACCTCCTTAGTCTTCCAAATCTCAAAAATCTCAAAGGAGCGTGATGATCTCATCAAAGATCTTGAGTTGTCTAAAACTGAAGTTGTCGACCTTGAAGAAAAAGTTGAAAGTCTGAAAGTCACAGTCCCTCTGTCTGTTGCCTCTAACATTGAAAAGCAAAGCTCTTCTTCTCCTGATCTTGTCAAAACTTTAACCACTGAGAATGATCGACTCAAGGTTGATCTCAATGCCTTCAAAGGGGAAATTAGAATCCTTCATGAGAAACTTGTTAACATACAACATGAAAAAAACAAGAATTGCTCCTCCGACCCTAAGGTCACTCAATTGAACTTTTGCATCTCCAACCTTAAGATTGACATTGAACAAAAAATCAACACCATCATTGACTTAAAATCTAAATTTGTTGTGATGAAAAATGATTTGGACATTTCTAAGGAAAAGAACAAGTTGCTTTTGGCTAAAATTGAGAAACTTGGCAAGGATCTTAATGAAGCTAAACATGTGTCTAAAAAATGGGAAGGAAGTCAAAATGTCTTGAATTTTCTCACTAGTCAATCCAAGAGGTGTGATAGAGTGGCTGGTCTGGGTTTTAAATGGAACAGTCAGTCGCACTGTTACATTCAAAAACCAGATCCTAGCAAAACTGACTTCCGAAGAAGGAAGTATGTTGGTCTTCCTGAATACATCATTTGCAACTATTGTGGAAAAACTGGTCATGTCTTTAATGCTTGCAAAAAGAGACATAATGACATTGAAAGAAATATTAAAGTTGTTAAGCAAATATGGATTCGGAAAGATCTCCTTAAGCAAGTTGGTGGTAAGAAGGGACCCAAAATGATTTGGGTTCCTAAACTTAAAGTCTAATCTCTTGTAGGGCTTGGTGAGAGGCGGCCGCAATTGGTACTTGGATAGCGGATGTTCTCGTCACATGACGGGAGACAAAAGCCAATTTCTCTCACTTGAAGCTTATGATGGTGGCACGGTAACGTTTGGTGACAACAAGAAAGGTGAAGTAATAGGCATTGGGAAGGTTGGTAAGTCATCGTTACTTTGTGTCGACAATGTGCGGCTTGTCAAAGGTTTGAAGCACAATCTCCTTAGCATTTCTCAATTGTGTGACCGAGGTAACTTGGTCGAATTTAGTGCTAGTCTTTGTCGAATCATTGATGCCACAACCCATGAGGTAATACTTGAAGGTAGACGAGTGAAAGACGTCTACCTAACCGATTTAAACACTTTATCCGGACATACTATGTCTTGTATGAGTGTAATGAAAAATGATCCTTGGTTGTGGCATAAACGATTTGGACATGTAAGTACTAAGACTCTCAATACTCTCAAGAGACTTGACTTGGTTGAAGGATTTCCTAACATAAAATTTGATCTTGATAAAATTTGTGATGAATGTGCTAAATGCAAACATGTTAGAAGTTCCTTCAAATCGAAAAAGGTTGTGAGTACCTCTCGTCCACTACAACTCTTGCACATTGATTTATGTGGACCCATGAGAACACGTAGTAGAGGAGGGAGTCGCTATGTGTGTGTCATTGTTGATGATTATAGTAGATTTGTTTGGGCATTGTTCTTGAGTTCCAAAGATGAGGCATTTGATGAGTTTTTAATTTGGTTGAAAAAGATTCAAAACAAACTTGATTTAAAACTCGTTTCCATTCGAACCGATCATGGAACCGAATTTGAAAACTCATCATTTGGTGCTTATTGTGATGACAATGGTGTTGATCATAATTTCTTCGCCCCAAGAACTCCACAACAAAATGGCGTTGTTGAACGCATGAATAGAACTCTTGAAGGCATGGCTAGAACCATGTTGTTGTGTAGTAAGCTTCCTCGAAACTTTTGGGCCGAAGCGGTAAACACCGCTTGCTATATTCATAATCGAGTCATGGTAAGAAGTCTACTCAATAAAACACCATATGAATTACTACGTGGAAGAAAGCCCAACATTTCATACTTTAGATGCTTTGGAAGCAAATGTTTTGTTCACAACAATGGTAAAAATAATTTGGGTAAATTCGATCCACGTAGCGATGAAGCGGTTTTTATTGGCTATTCTAATCATAGCAAGGCCTACAAAGTTTACAACAAGAGGACTATGTTGATTGAGGGAAGTGTACATGTCATTTTTGATGAATCTAGTCTCTTTGAGCATATACAAATTGATGAGGAAGATGATGAATTCGAGATTGGGCTTGTGCGAGAAGACTTTGTGTTTAATCAAGAAGAAGCCTTGAACAATTCGAATATCATTGATCAGCAACAGACGTAGAGACTGTTACCTGTTACAGACAGCATCAACTCAGGGGGAATCAACAGTAACTCTGCTACTGCTTCTACCTCCCAGACTGTAACAGTCCCTCTGACTGTTGAACAGGGAGAGTCCTCCAACTCTGATGAAGGACCAACATCCGACCAGGAAGTAACAGTCACTCAGACTGTTGCTGTTGAAAGAGAAGAAGTCCCCTTCGTGCCAAAGAAGTGGAAACATCAAAACTCACATCCTTTGTCAAATCTGACAAGTGACATCAGATCTGGAATAAGAACAAGAGCCTCTCTCAACAACTTCTGTGCACACAATGCATTTCTCTCTCAAATTGAACCTGACAATGTAACAGTCGCTCTGACTGTTGCTGACTGGGTAATTGCAATGCAAGAAGAACTCAATCAATTCAAGAGAAATGAGGTATGGCAATTGGTCCCTAGGCCACCCAATCGTACCGTCATTGGTACTAGGTGGGTCTTTCGCAACAAGCTTGATGATTCCGGAGAAATCGTAAGGAACAAGGCTAGACTAGTGGTGCAAGGTTACAATCAACAAGAGGGTATTGACTATGAGGAAACCTATGCACCGGTAGCTAGACTTGAGGCCATACGATTACGTATTGCTTTTGCGGCTCACAAAGGCATTAAACTCTTCCAAATGGATGTTAAAACCGCTTTTCTAAATGGCTATTTAGAAGAGGATGTCTTTGTTGAGCAACCCCCGGGGTTTTTGGACAATTATTTTCCTAATCACGTTTTCAAGTTGGACAAAGCTCTTTACGGTTTAAAACAAGCACCCCGTGCTTGGTATGATAGATTGTCAAAATTCCTACTTGAGAACGGGTTTAGAAGAGGATCCGTGGACAAAACCATGTTCTTAAAGTCACAGTCTGATGGACTGTTGATTGTGCAAGTGTATGTCGATGACATCATTTTTGGTGCTACTAATGAGCTTCTTTGTGTGTACTTTTCCGAATTAATGAAATCGGAATTCGAGATAAGCATGATGGGTGAACTAGGATTCTTTCTTGGACTTCAAATCAAACAAACCAAAGAAGGAATCCTAATTCATCAACATAAGTATATTAAGGAAATGCTTAAGAAATTCGGGATGACGAATGCTAAATCATACTCTACACCTATGGTATCTACTTCCAAGTTGGACAAGGATGAAAATGGCAAAAATGTAAGTGACAAGGTGTATAGAGGTATGATTGGATCTCTTCTTTACTTAACCGCTAGTCGTCCCGACATTCTCTTTAGTGTTTGTTTATGTGCTCGGTTCCAATCAAATCCGAAAGAATCCCATTTCAAAGCCGTCAAACGAATTCTTTGATATTTGATTGGAACCCAACATCTCCACTTGTGGTATCCGTTGTATTGTCCCCTTGATCTTGTAGGATTTTCCGATGCCGACTTTGCGGGATGCACGGTGGACCGAAAGAGCACCTCCGGGATTGCCACGTTTCTTGGACCTTGTCTCGTTTCATGGGGTTCAAAGAAACAAAATACGGTAGCTCTTTCAACGGCCGAAAGCGAATATGTTAGTGCCGCTCATTGTTGCTCACAACTTCTTTGGGTACGTCAACAACTTCAAGACTTTGGTATGATTTATGACTCTATTCCTATTATGTGTGATAATACTAGTGCCATAAACATTTCCAAAAATCCCATTCAACACTCTAGGACTAAGCATATTGAGATTCGTCATTATTTTCTTCGTGATCACGTAGAGAAAGGACATATTAAGCTTATTTTTTGCAAAACCGAAGATCAAATAGCGGATATTTGTACGAAACCACTAGCAAGAGAACAATTTGAGAAACTTCGGTTACAAATTGGTTTAATTAATTGTATGTGATTAATGTGTGTGTGTGTCTAATCCCTTACATGATTGACGAGAATTGGCTTGTAAGTATACTCTTCCTTATTCTAATTCACATGTGTTTCAATTTATCATGATTTTCCTGCACATTTTTGTCCTTAATTGCATACTCAACATTTGACTATCTCATGTTCAAAGTTACTGCCATTTACCCACTCAAATAAACAAACTCAAATTAAACCACTCAAATAAACAAACCCTATCTACCCACTAAAAACTACCCGTCCTATCCCAACCGACACAATCCCTCACCCTTCCCTCATTATTACCCTCATTAAACCTAACCCCACTATGGTAAAAACCTCTTTTAATACCACACTTCACATCAAATCAACCAAACTCATCATGTCTACATCCTCAACTCCTTCATCCGCCTCAACCGTTCCCGACACAACCAAACCCTCATCTCCTCCACCACCGCCGGCTACCGGCGAACCCTTAACCGTCGAACCCATTTGTGTCTTGCCACCGCTTGATCCTTCCCAAAACCCAACCTCTTCTTCCACCGAGCCTCCGGTGACCTCCTCCTCTCTTGTTGATGATGCTCCTGAAAATGTTGAAGAAGGTCCCGATAACACTTCACCCGAATCAAAATCCAAGAAGAAAGGAAATGGTAAGGGACCGGCTGTTTCTCGAAAACCGGTCACTCGGAAGCGTGGCCGATCTGGGCCCATGCCAGCAATAATGGAGGAAATTAAAGATGATGTTGATGATACCGATGTCGCGGGAAACAATGAAAAACCCGATGTTGAGGAAGATGAACCGGTTCCTAAACGGGCCAAAGGGAAGGAAGAAAGGCCGAAATGGGTCTATATTTCTTCAACTGATCCGATTCCTGTTACCAACAAATATCAAAATCGGGTCATCAAGCACCAACTTCTCAAACTAGATCTACAACCATCCACTTTGGCCAATTGTGAACTTCTACTAAAAAAAGGCTGTCATTCATAACCCGCGGATCTATACGAGTGAATGGTACTCTTCCTCTCCTGCTTTTACCACTTTCGGCGACGCCATTGATGCTCAAGGATGGGGCACGTTGCTTGAAACTCCACATCCGGTATATGTTAGTGAAATCCTCCAGTTCTATGCAACAGTCCTGTTGGAGTAAGTGTCCTCAACAATAGTGCGATCACATAATTAAATCTCAATAATAAGAATACAAAGGGATGATGAATATCATAGTCAACTGGTCAACATAAATCGGTAACGATTGGCTCAATTGAGTTTGACGTTACTGTCGTATGACGGTGGTGATCAGTTGATCCCTTGAGGTCACACCTAAAGGACAATCCCCTAATCATGTACATTAATTAATTGTATAGTGATACAGATTAATTAAGCCCTTAAAATGAACCAAGTTCAAATTGTGAGTGAGAAATATATCTTATTGTAATATGATTAAATAAGATTCATTTTGGTAATTTAATTGTTATATTACTAAGAATGCATTATGTTTATGAAACATTTGAGATAAGTTAATTTGGTTAATTATAATTAACAAATTGTTGTAGATTATTTTAACCAAATATGAGAGGACCCATTTTATTTACATGTAATTATAAAATGTGACTTAAAATGTGAAGTCTAATTCATTTGTTATGAAATTGCATTTAAATTGGTTAAATGCACATTTATAAGCAAAATTACATGTTATATGTCACATGTCACACTTGTGACAAATGACAAATTGCAAAAATAAAATGGACACCCATATTACATGGGTGAACCGGTTTTGGTAGTGTGCCAAGAGGGTGATTATTTTTGTGTATTATTATAATTGGAAATTAGACATAATCATACCCAAAACTATTACCAACACTCAACCTTTTTACATTGTTAAGAACAATTGGAAGTGACAACACCCCACCCATGTGGGGTGTGTGTGACCGGTTTTCACAAGCCAAAAGATGGCTTGTTTTTCCTCTTATTTATACAATACACTACCTCATATAATTCATTGATGCAAAATCACTACTTCTCTCTACATTCTCACACTAAAAGAAAGCTTAAGAAGCATCACATTTCTAGTGTTCATTTACTAATAATATTACTAAGTGTAGTAATTAGATTATTAGTTATTTAAGGGATTTACTATTTTATACTAGTGTAGTATTTTAAATAGTGATTAAAGGGGTAGTCTTGGGTGCATCTAATAGGAGTGTTCTAACACTTAGAACTTGGAAGTTCATCCCTAACATTATAAGCTCAAGAACAAAGAAGGAAGGAGTCCTATTTTGTGCCCATATTTGTCATAAGATCAATGTAAGGAAAAATTCTTCTTATCTTTGTCTTATTTTGTTATGCATGCATAAGATTTATTTAGTTTAAGAGTAAACTAAATGTATAATGATATTAGAAGTGTCTAATATTGAGTTTAAGAAACTTACAAGTCCGAGTGTCTGACTCTTTGACACTATCTGCCCGAGTCAATGGTAAGTCATTTTCCATCACTCCTGCTTTCCTTGTTGATGTTCTTTGAGTGACCGATGATGGTTACGATAAAATTCCCTCTGACAAAGTCTGGCCAGTTCTTCAATATGCTGCCCCCTTAGATGTGGCTAAGACTTTAATGCCCAAAACCAAAGTTTTCACCACTCTTGAATCCAAAAAATTGCTCACCCAACACCGTCTTCTGTTCAATCTCATCTATCGAACCATCTACCCCTCAAATGACCGTGGAAAACTCTCAATAGCCAAACAGTACCTTGTCTTTCACCTAGCCACCCACAAACAAATTAGCCTACCCCGACTTATGTGTCACCGAATATCCGTCCTAGCCTCCAAAATTCAAAAAAGGAACTTCCCTCTCAAAGACCTTCTTCGTCTTCCCTATGGCCTCTGGATCTCCCTAGCTCTAAAAGCTAAGGGTGTACTGACTGATAAAACCGTGGGGTCTCTCGGACTTTATGATGTTATGACCACGGGGAACTTGGGTAAAATGATGCTAAAAGAATCAAAAGGGAAACTGGAGGATGTGAAATTCGCCAAGGATAAGGTCGTGGAGGTAGGCTCATCTAGCAAAGGTGGGGTTAATGAAGAAATGTGTGGGATTATTTTGGCTGAGATTCGGGGTTTAAAGACTTGGGTCGAGGAAAAGTTGGATGTGCTTCAACAATTAGTAGATTCTACCAAAGGTGAAGTGGACATTCTGTCAAATATTATCAAGGATAAGTATGGTGTTGCAAGTGACGAGGACGGCTCAGAGGATGGCTCGGATGAAGAATGATCCTGTTTTAACCCTTCCCTACTTATTATAACCTTATCTTATTCTATTTTGGTGGTGTAATTTAACACTTGATCCTTTTCTAAACATATCATTCTGGTGGTGTAACAATGAACATGTTTTATCTGTGTTGACTATGTCATTTTGACCTCTCTAGTGCGGATTTTGTGATATCTTGTGCATTTGTGTTCTGTGTCCGGGATGAGTATCATTGCCCCTTTGATGATGTCAAGAGGGGGAAAAGGCTAAACACACACTAGATAAGCATATCTTTGATTAAACTCTTGCTTGTCGACTTAGTAGAATTATCTTGCTTACTAACTCTCTTGGTTTTGTTTGTCATATGCTTACTACCGTCACTTCTCTTTGTGCTATCTTTGAAATCATTTGCCTTGGACTAAACTTTTGAGGGGGAACTTATCTTTAGATTTATGTGTTCTTAAGGCTTGTCATCATCAAAGGGGGAATTTGTTGAGCTAGTTTGATTGATGATGACAAGCCTAACTAATGTATACTTCTTAGTTAACTTTTCAGGAAATCTTGAGTCTCCAAGCAAGACCAATCTCCAAGTAAGAGTAGATGAAGAGTTGAAATGCCCAAGAAGAATCGTGTTGTAAAGAGTCGTCTATTGTAAAGGTAGAAGAGTATGGTACTTACAAATGCAACAGTCTTGGCGACCGTTACCCCACTTGTTCAGTGTAACAGTGAGGACGACTGTTGCACATGTCTGAAACTTTTCAAAGACTTTCTAAATCAAAATCTTCCTGCTGCTTTTGAAAAGTTATTCGAACCATTCTTGAAATGATTTTGAACGTGATTTGAAGGTGATAAGAAGGAATCATTTGAAAGTGTTTTTCCTCATTTGCACAAACAAACTTTTTCTCAAAAAGAAAAGCAACACTTGGCTTGTTCCCATATGAGTTTGTCATCTTATGACTTTCACTAAGGGTAAAACACTTCCTGCATCTTGAGCAGCCCTCTTTTCTGAGACACTTTGTATCTTGTGAAAGCTTTATGCAAGGACATTCACTTTGCCCACATGCTTGAGAGTGGACTCTCTCAAGGCATTTCTTTAATCATTTTCAAATCATTTCTTCCTCTATAAATAGAGAGAACACCTCTCTCATTTCTTCAAGACTTTCCAGAGAAATCAAACTTACTGCTTTGCAAATTTTCTTCAAAGTTATTAAGCTTTTAATCTTTGCAAACTTTCTTCAAAGTCTTCAAAAGTTACAGACATGACACCTGTTGCGTTAAGTATTGTATTCTTCTATCTAGAATAGTTAGATCTTAATGAATTCGCCTTCGTTCTTTCCACAAGAACAAAATCAGGGAATTTGATCTTGTAACTTTCTTAGAAGAAGAGTCGCGTTTGAGACGGAGTAGTCTCGAATTCATTTCGCAACCGGAGTAGGTTGTTGGTCCTTTTTATTGTAAGGGTCTTAGGTAGTCGGAGTAGATTACTTAATTGAATCAATAAGAAGAAGATTGGACGTAGGCCTTTCAAAATGGCTGAACCAATTCAAAACTCCTGTGTTATTTTTGTTGTTTGTTCAATTTCCGTTGCACTCTTCTTTACTTGTGTATTTCGCATTTCTGTCTAGTGCAACAGTCTCGAATACTTTTACTTTCGTATTGTAGCCTTTACTTCATCTGCTAAAACGAACAAAGTAACAGTCAGACTCACTGTGACATTCTCTTTACAGCAACTTATTACTTTAGCTATTCACTCTTGATAACTTTGTTCTTTTAGTGTATCCATTTACTCTTCTTAACTCCATCAACTTTCTTTAAACAATAAAGATTAAGTTGAAATTTTAAAGTGGTACCTAATTCACCCCCTCCCCCTCTTAGGTACTTCGAATCCAAACCCTTCAATTGGTATCAGAGCCTCGTGCTCTTGATCGAGGCTAATCGCCTTTGAGTTTGATTCTAGGCCTATGGATTCCTCAAAGTACTCCAAGATCCCGGTCTTTACCGGTGAGAATTTTGGATGGTGGAAACTCAAAATGGAACATTACATCAAAAGTATTGATTGCCAATGTTGGAGAATCATCAAGGATGGACCACTCATTGTTGAAGATAAGGACATGATGACGGGATATTCTACCGTCAAACTCGAAAGAGATTACAATGAAAATGATTTTAAATTGGTCGAGAAAAATTCCAAAGCCATGACTATTCTTCAACGATGTGTTGGTGAGGAGGAAGTGAGTCGTATATCCGGTTGTACAACGGCTAAGCAAATATGGGACGTCCTTGAACTTGCACACGAGGGAACCATACAAGTTAAGAAACAACGTATAGACCTTCTCATAAAAAAATATGAGATGTTCCATATGTTGAAGGACGAGTCCATCAATAGTTTAGCCTCTCGCTTTTCTAGCATTATTAATGAGCTTAAAAGTCTAGGAAGAACTTTCGAGTCCGAGGACATCATTCGGAAAATTCTTCGTAGTCTTACCGCTAAGTGGCAACCAAAAGTCACCGCTATTGAAGAGGCTAGAGACCTAACCACATTAACCTTTCATGAACTAATGGGGTCCCGAATTGCACACGAGTTAAATCTCGACAATGCTCCTAGTGAGACCTCAAAGGGAAAAGGACTTGCTCTTAAATCCACCTCAAGTGATGAGGAAGGAGAAGAGGAAGATGAATTTGCCATGTTCTCAAGAAACCTTGTTGGGATGGTCAATGGCCAAGGATTCAAAAATTTCAAAGTGAACCATGCTAGAAAACGATTTCCTAAGAGACGACCGAAGTCCGCTATGGGATGTTTCAAATGTGGTGACAAAGGTCACTTAATTAAAGAATGCCCAAAATGGAATGACATCAAATCTAAGGATAGAAGAGACACGGCTAAGAGAGAACTCAAGCATAAAGTAATGTCCGCCATTTGGGGCATGTCCGACTCCGAGGACGATGAACCCATCGAGGAGCAACTAGATGCTAAAATGTGTTTGACAAACAATCTCAAAAATAAAACACATAAACTTGCTAGGAGTGAGTCTCTTAGGTGTCTTATGGCACATCCGGATGAATCCGATTCCGAGTCCGACAATGAGGTAAAATATCTTAAGGCTAAGGTCAGAACTTATTCCAAGGACAAGGTGTGTAAGTTGCTTGATAAGTTGTTTGATAAGTGTCGTAACCAAACCGAGAAACTTGATGTCATGCAAGATCAAATAGAGGAGATTGCTCAAGAAAACGTTCTTCTAAAACAGGAATTGAATGATACAGACACAGTGACTGTTACATCTGAAGTTGAGACTGAATTTAAGAGATTAAGGAAATTAAACAAAAATCTGACTAATGAACTTGATCTCCTTAAAACCTCTAGCTCTAACTCTACCCCCTCTGATCTTGAAGAGATTAACACCTCCTTAGTCTTCCAAATCTCAAAAATCTCAAAGGAGCGTGATGATCTCATCAAAGATCTTGAGTTGTCTAAAACTGAAGTTGTCGACCTTGAAGAAAAAGTTGAAAGTCTGAAAGTCACAAGCCCTCTGTCTGTTGCCTCTGACATTGAAAAGCAAAGCTCTTCCTCTCCTGATCTTGTCAAAACTTTAACCACTGAGAATGATCGACTCAAGGTTGATCTCAATGCCTTCAAAGGGGAAATTAGAATCCTTCATGAGAAACTTGTTAACATACAACATGAAAAAAACAAGAATTGCTCCTCCGACCCTAAGGTCACTCAATTGAACTTTTGCATCTCCAACCTTAAGATTGACATTGAACAAAAAATCAACACCATCATTGACTTAAAATCTAAATTTGTTGTGATGAAAAATGATTTGGACATTTCTAAGGAAAAGAACAAGCTGCTTTTGGCTAAAATTGAGAAACTTGGCAAGGATCTTAATGAAGCTAAACATGTGTCTAAAAAATGGGAAGGAAGTCAAAATGTCTTGAATTTTCTCACTAGTCAATCCAAGAGGTGTGATAGAGTGGCTGGTCTGGTTTTAAATGGAACAGTCAGTCGCACTGTTACATTCAAAAACCAGATCCTAGCAAAACTGACTTCCGGAGAAGGAAGTATGTTGGTCTTCCTGAATACATCATTTGCAACTATTGTGGAAAAACTGGTCATGTCTTTAATGCTTGCAAAAAGAGACATAATGACATTGAAAGAAATATTAAAGTTGTTAAGCAAATATGGATTCAGAAAGATCTCCTTAAGCAAGTTGGTGGTAAGAAGGGACCCAAAATGATTTGGGTTCCTAAACTTAAAGTCTAATCTCTTGTAGGGCTTGGTGAGAGGCGGCCGCAATTGGTACTTGGAGAGTGGATGTTCTCGTCACATGACGGGAGACAAAAGCCAATTTCTCTCACTTGAAGCTTATGATGGTGGCACGGTAACGTTTGGTGACAACAAGAAAGGTGAAGTAATAGGCATTGGGAAGGTTGGTAAGTCATCGTTACTTTGTGTCGACAATGTGCGGCTTGTCAAAGGTTTGAAGCACAATCTCCTTAGCATTTCTCAATTATGTGACCGAGGTAACTTGGTCGAATTTAGTGCTAGTCTTTGTCGAATCATTGATGCCACAACCCATGAGGTAATACTTGAAGGTAGACGAGTGAAAGACGTCTACCTAACCAATTTAAACAGTACTTTATCCGGACATACTATGTCTTGTATGAGTGTAATGAAAAATGATCCTTGGTTGTGGCATAAACGATTTGGACATGTAAGTACTAAGACTCTCAATACTCTCAAGAGACTTGACTTGGTTGAAGGATTTCCTAACATAAAATTTGATCTTGAAAAAATTTGTGATGAATGTGCTAAATGCAAACATGTTAGAAGTTCCTTCAAATCGAAAAAAGTTGTGAGTACCTCTCGTCCACTACAACTCTTGCACATTGATTTATGTGGACCCATGAGAACTCGTAGTAGAGGAGGGAGTCGCTATGTGTGTGTCATTGTTGATGATTACAGTAGATTTGTTTGGGCATTGTTCTTGAGTTCCAAAGATGAGGCATTTGATGAGTTTTTAATTTGGTTGAAAAAGATTCAAAACAAACTTGATTTAAAACTTGTTTCCATTCGAACCGATCATGGAACCGAATTTGAAAACTCATCATTTGGTGCTTATTGTGATGACAACGGTGTTGATCATAATTTCTCCGCCCCAAGAACTCCTCAACAAAATGGCGTTGTTGAACGCATGAATAGAACTCTTGAAGGCATGGCTAGAACCATGTTGTTGTGTAGTAAGCTTCCTCGAAACTTTTGGGCCGAAGCGGTAAACACCGCTTGCTATATTCATAATCGAGTCATGGTAAGAAGTCTACTCAATAAAACACCATATGAATTACTACGTGGAAGAAAGCCCAACATTTCATACTTTAGATGCTTTGGTAGCAAATGTTTTGTTCACAACAATGGTAAAAATAATTTGGGTAAATTTGATCCACGTAGCGATGAAGCGGTTTTTATTGGCTATTCTAATCATAACAAGGCCTATAAAGTTTACAACAAGAGGACTATGTTGATTGAGGAAAGCGTACATGTCATTTTTGATGAATCTAGTCTTTTTGAACAGGTACAAATTGACGAGGAAGATGATGAATTCGAGATTGGGCTTGTGCGAGAAGACTTTGTGTTTAATCAAGAAGAAGCCTTGACCAATTCGAATATCATTGATCAGCAACAGACGCAGAGACTGTTACCTGTTACAGACAACATCAACTCAGGGGGAATCAACAGTAACTCTGCTACTGCTTCTACCCCCCAGACTGTAACAGTCCCTCTGACTGTTGTACAGGGAGAGTCCTCCAACTCTGATGAAGGACCAACATCCGACCAGGAAGTAACAGTCACTCAGACTGTTGCTGTTGAAAGGGAAGAAGTCCCCTTCGTGCCAAAGAAGTGGAAACATCAAAACTCTCACCCTTTGTCAAATTTGACAAGTGACATCAGATCTGGAATAAGAACAAGAGCATCTCTCAACAACTTCTGTGCACATAATGCATTTCTCTCTCAGATTGAACCTGCTAATGTAACAGTCGCTCTGACGGTTGCTGACTGGGTAATTGCAATGCAAGAACTTAATCAATTCAAGAGAAATGAGGTATGACACTTGGTCCCTAGGCCACCTAATCGTACCGTCATTGGTACTAGGTGGGTCTTTCGCAACAAGCTTGATGATTCCGGAGAAATCGTAAGGAACAAGGCTAGACTAGTGGTGCAAGGTTACAATCAACAAGAGGGTATTGACTATGATGAAACCTATGCACCGGTAGCTAGACTTGAGGCCATACGATTACTTATTGCTTTTGCGGCTCATAAAGGCATTAAACTCTTCCAAATGGATGTTAAAACCGCTTTTCTAAATGGTTATTTAGAAGAGGATGTCTTTGTTGAGCAACCCCCGGGGTTTTTGGACAATGATTTTCCTAATCACGTTTTCAAGTTGGACAAAGCTCTTTACGGTTTAAAACAAGCACCCCGTGCTTGGTATGATAGATTGTCAAAATTCCTACTTGAGAACGGGTTTAGAAGAGGATCCGTGGACAAAACCATGTTCTTAAAGTCACAGTCTGATGGACTGTTGATTGTGCAAGTGTATGTCGATGACATCATTTTTGGTGCTACTAATGAGCTTCTTTGTGTGTACTTTTCCGAATTAATGAAATTGGAATTCGAGATGAGCATGATGGGTGAACTAGGATTCTTTCTTGGACTTCAAATCAAACAAACCAAAGAAGGAATCCTAATTCATCAACAAAAGTATATTAAAGAAATGCTTAAGAAATTCGGGATGACGGATGCTAAATCATACTCTACACCTATGGTATCTACTTCCAAGTTGGACAAGGATGAAAATGGCAAAAATGTAAGTGACAAGGTGTATAGAGGTATGATTGGATCTCTTCTTTACTTAACCGCTAGTCGTCCCGACATTCTCTTTAGTGTTTGTTTATGTGCTCGGTTCCAATCAAATCCGAAAGAATCCCATTTCAAAGCCGGCAAACGAATTCTTCGATATTTGATTGGAACCCAACATCTCCACTTGTGGTATCCGTTGTATTGTCCCCTTGATCTTGTAGGATTTTCCGATGCCGACTTTGCGGGATGCACGGTGGACCGAAAGAGCACCTCCGGGATTGCCACGTTCCTTGGACCTTGTCTCGTTTCATGGGGTTCAAAGAAACAAAATACGGTAGCTCTTTCAACGGCCGAAAGCGAATATGTTAGTGCCGCTCATTGTTGCTCACAACTTCTTTGGGTACGTCAACAACTTCAAGACTTTGGTATGATTTATGACTCTATTCCTATTATGTGTGATAATACTAGTGCCATAAACATTTCCAAAAATCCCATTCAACACTCTAGGACTAAGCATATTGAGATTCGTCATTATTTTCTTCGTGATCACGTAGAGAAAGGACATATTAAGCTTATTTTTTGCAAAACCGAAGATCAAATAGCGGATATTTGTACGAAACCACTAGCAAGAGAACAATTTGAGAAACTTCGGTTACAAATTGGTTTAATTAATTGTATGTGATTAATGTGTGTGTGTGTCTAATCCCTTACATGATTGACGAGAATTGGCTTGTAAGTATACTCTTCCTTATTCTAATTCACATGTGTTTCAATTTATCATGATTTTCCTGCACATTTTTGTCCTTAATTGCATACTCAACATTTGACTATCTCATGTTCAAAGTTACTGCCATTTACCCACTCAAATAAACAAACTCAAATTAAACCACTCAAATAAAAACTACCCGTCCTATCCCTTCAATATTACCCTCATTAAACCTATCTACCCACAAACCCCATCTACCCACTAAAATCTACCCGTCCTATCCCAACCGACACAACCCCTCACCCTTCCCCCATTATTACCCTCATAAAACCTACCCCCCACTATGGTAAAAACTTCTTTTAATACCACACTTCACATCAAATCAACCAAACTCATCATGTCTTCATCCTCAACTCCTTCCACCACCTCAACGGCTCCCACCACAACCGAACCCTCATCTCCTCCACCACCGCCTGCCTCTGGCGAACCCTTAACCGTCGAACCCATTTGTGTTGATGATGCTCCTGAAAATGTTGAAGAAGGTCCCGATAACACTTCACCCGAATCAAAATCCAAAAAGAAAGGAAAGGGTAAGGGACCGGCTGTTTCTCGAAAGCCGGTCACTCGGAAGCGTGGCCGTTCCGGGCCCATGCCGGCAATAATAGAGGAAATTAATCTTGAGGATGATGTTGATGATACCGATGTCGCGGGAAACAAGGAAAAACCCGATGTTGAGGAAGATGAACCGGTTGCTAAACGGGCCAAAGGGAAGGAAGAAAGGCCGAAATGGGTCTATATTTCTTCAAATGATCCGATTCCTGTTACCAACAAATATCAAAATCGGGTCATCAAGCACCAACTTCTCAAACTAGATCTACAACCATCCACTTTGGCCAACTGTGAACTTCTTCTGAAAAAGGCTGTCATTCATAACCCGCGGATCTATACGAGTGAATGGTACTCTTCTTCTCCTGCTTTTACCACTTTTGGCGACGCCATTGATGCTCAAGGATGGGGCACGTTGCTTGAGACTCCACATCCGGTTTATGTTAGTGAAATCCTCCAGTTCTATGCAACAGTCCGAGTGTCTGACTCTTTGACACTATCTGCCCGAGTCAATGGTAAGTCATTTTCCATCACTCCTGCTTTCCTTGCTGATGTTCTTGGAGTGACCGATGATGGTTACGATAAAATTCCCTCTGACAAAGTCTGGCCAGTTCTTCAATATGATGCCCCCTTAGATGTGGCTAAGACTTTAATGCCCAAAACCACAGTTTGCACCACTCTTGAATCCAAAAAATTGCTCACCCAACACCGTCTTCTGTTCAATCTCATCTGTCGAACCATCTACCCCTCAAATGACCGTGCAAAACTCTCAATAACCAAACAGTACCTTGTCTTTCACTTAGCCACCCACAAACAAATCAGCCTACCCCGACTTATGTGTCACCGAATATCCGTCCTAGCCTCCAAAATTCAAAAAAGGAACTTCCCTCTCAAAGACCTTCTGCGTCTTCCCTACGGCCTCTGGATCTCCCTAGCTATAAAAGCTAAAGGTGTACTGACTGATAAAACCGTGGGGTCTCTCGGCCTTTATGATGTTATGACCACTGGGAACTTGGGTAAAATGATGCTAAAAGAATCAAAAGGGAAACTGGAGGACGTGAAATTTGCCAAGGATAAGGTTGTGGAGGTAGGGTCATCTAGCAAAGGTGGGGCTAGTGAAGAAATGTGTGGGGTGATTTTGGCTGAGATTCGGGGTTTCAAAACTTGGGTCGAGGAAAAGTTGGATGTGCTTCAACAATTAGCAGATTCTACCAAAGGTGAAGTGGACATTCTGTCTAATATTATCAAAGATAAGTATGGAGTTGCAAGTGACGAGGATGGCTCAGAGGATGGCTCGGATGAAGAATGATCCTGCTTTAACCCTTCCCTACTTATCTTAACCTTATCTTATTCTATTTTGGTGGTGTAAATTAAACACTTGATCCTTTTCTCACATATCATTCTGGTGATGTAACTATGAACATGTTTTATCTGTGTTGACTATGTCATTTTGACCTATCTAGTGCGGATTTTGTGCTATCTTGTGCATTTGTGTTCTGTGTCCGGGATGAGTATCGTTGCCCCTTTGATGATGTCAAGAGGGGGAAAAGGCTAAACACACATTACATAAGCATATCTTTGATTAAACTCTTGCTTGTCGACTTAGTAGAATTATCTTGCTTACTAACTCTCTTGGTTTTGTTTGTCATATGCTTAGTACCGTCACTTCTCTTTGTGCTATCATTGAAATCTTTTGCCTTGGACTAAACTTTTGAGGGGGAACTTATCTTTAGATTTATGTGTTCTTAAGGCTTGTCATCATCAAAGGGGGAATTTGTTGAGCTAGTTTGATTGATGATGACAAGCCTAACTAATGTATACTTCTTAGTTAAATTTTCAGGAAATCTTGAGTCTCCAAGCAAGACAAATCTCCAACCAAGAGTAGATGAAGAGTTGAAATGCCCAAGAAGAATCGTGTTGTAAAGAGTCGTCTTTTGTAAAGATAGAAGAGTATGGTACTTACAAATGCAACAGTCTTAGCGACCGTTACCTCACCTGTTCAGTGTAACAGTGAGGACGACTGTTGCACATGTCTGAAACTTTTCAAAGACTTTCCAAATCAAAATCTTCCTGCTGCTTTTGAAAAATTACTTGAACCATTCATGAAATGATTTTGAACGTGACTTGAAGGTGATAAGAAGGAATCATTTGAAAGTGTTTTTTCCTCATTTGCACAAACAAACTTTTTCTCAAAAAGAAAAGCAACACTTGGCTTGTTCCCATGTGAGTTTGTCATCTTATGACTTTCACCCAAGAGTAAACTGTTTCCTGCATCTTGAGCAGCCCACCTCTCTGAGACATTTTGTCACTTGTGAAAGCTTTATGCAAGGACATTCACTTTGCCCACATGCTTGAGAGTGGACTTTCTCAAGGCTCTCCTTTAACCTTTTCAAATCACTTCTTCCTCTATAAATAGAGAGCTCACCTCTCTCATTTCTTCAAGGCTTTCCAGAGAAATCAAACTTACTGCTTTGCAAATTTTCTTCAAAAGTTCTTAAGCTTTTAATCTTTGCAAACTTTCTTCAAAGTCTTCAAAAGTTACAGACATGATAACTGTTGCGTTAAGTATTGTATTCTTCTATCTAGAATAGTTAGATCTTAATGAATTCGCCTTCGTTCTTTCCACAAGAACAAAATCAGGGAATTTGATCTTGTAACTTTCTTAGAAGAAGAGTCGAGTTTGAGACGGAGTAGTCTCGAATTCATTTCGCAACCGGAGTAGGTTGTTGGTCCTTTTTATTGTAAGGGTTTTAGGTAGTCGGAGTAGATTACTTAATTGAATCAATAAGAAGAAGATTGGACGTAGGCCTTTCAAAATGGCTGAACCAATTCAAAACTCCTGTGTTATTTTTGTTGTTTGTTCAATTTCCGTTGCACTCTTCTTTACTTGTGTATTTCGCATTTCTGTCTAGTGCAACAGTCTCGAATACTGTTACTTTCGTATTGTAGCCTTTACTTCATCTGCTAAAACGAACAAAGTAACAGTCAGACTCACTGTGACATTCTCTTTACAGCAACTTATTACTTTAGCTATTCACTCTTGATAACTTTGTTCTTTTAGTGTATCCATTTACTCTTCTTAACTCCATCAACTTTCTTTAAACAATAAAGATTAAGTTGAAATTTTAAAGTGGTACCTAATTCACCCCCTCCCCCTCTTAGGTACTTCGAATCCAAACCCTTCAATATGCATATTTTTTTTTAATAAAAATGGCAGAGTTCGACACTTAGACACGCACCCATGTCGAATACTTTTAGACGAGTCTGAATAACATAGATTATAAGAGTATTCACGACACTTCCACCAAAATACATGTGTTAAGTCATCGTACACAAGTATTTGTGTTAATTATACCCGGTTTTGTTCTTATCCAAGAAACACTACAAATTTTATTATAACCCACAAGATGATTTGATTATTCGAATTGCTGGTAAAGAATGAAGTTCACTCATGTTTGTGCTTAAATAAATCATGTAGCAAATTATTACTTTTCCATTCTTTGTGAATGATAGTTTAATCAACGATAAACAAATGATTGAAACACATAAAGTAATCAAGTAGATTTACAAGTTGCAGACGGAAAGTTTTAATTATCTTCGTCATGATTAACCCATTGAATTCGTTTGCACTCCATCATCATTCTCATGTGCTAATGTACAATACAAGCAACAACAAACTTGCGTAGTAGTCTTGATATTACAATCTATACAATCAAGGTGACATACCTTGACAAATCCCTTAATTTTATGAGCCTAATTCTCTAATTAATCCCATAATATCAAGCTTAAATCAATAGGGTACCAATACAAATCTAATTAATAATTAAATAAAAGATGAACTAAAAATAACCTAAGGATGTACTATATTTTTATTGTTATTACTATTAAAGAAGTAATTAGAACATTCAAGCAATGCTTTAGCATTCATTTCACGCTCAAATCTCCAAATATAATTCAACCCAACTAACAATTCTGTAATTGCAGCTTCAGTCTTGTCTTTATTTGCAAAATAAAGTGTTTGCAATAACATAACATTAGTGGATTTAGGCATCAAGTTTTGTTGTTCAAAGCTCCTTTCACTTTGCCATTTGATCATGTTATGGGCCAACGGTCCGAGCCACGCTAAGATCCTCCCTAGCGCGTCCCTCCATTCTCCGGCTAAGTTGGGGTCTGTGGCTGAGAACCCTACCCCTCTTAGCCTCGCGCGTAGGGAGGATCTTATGCTATTTGGGAGCATAGTGTAAACATCCTCCCTGGCGTCTAGTCCCACTAAGTGGGGTGACTTGATCATCTTTTCCAAGACGATTATCAAGTTAGCGTAGTGTAATGACAAGGCCGCTGCCCCTAGTGTCGTTGGTGGCGGAGTGACAAAATCTTTTGTCCTCGTTTCAAAGAACCCGTTGACAGTGTACTCTATTTTGTTGGATTCAGTCGCGAAGCTAAGATTTTTGGACTTCCTGTTTAGATTAGCTTGATTCTGATTAGTTGTGTTTCCGAGGTCAGATGAAGGAAAGACCATCGCGCTACTTGTCGACAGACTTCGAGGAAGCGTGCTTGAGTGAGAGTGGTAATTGTTTTCAATACCGAACACAAACTTGACACGGCTTAGGACGGTAAAGATCATCCTAGCCAAGATTAAAACAACCGAATCGTAACTTTTACTCCAAAGAGCTTTCTCTTTGACTCTCTTGATTTCCTGCTTTTGCCACACAATCTTCTGCTGAACATCTAAGATGCTTTCTTGAGTTGTTTTCTTAAGATTGTGTTGCAGCACATTCAACTCCTCCATCTCCCGATACAACGCGGCTGTAGCCGCGATGTACCGGTCTGCCCGACGGATCATTCCCTCAACGTCCTTCCCACACGGGGCGGACCAATTATTAATGTCCCGTCCCGTGCTAGCAAAGTCCTCTAGGGACTCTGGGAAGGACTGAAGACCCAAGTCTGAGCACCGACTGCTAAGTCGTGCTGCAGACTTGGATATGACATGGAGATTGTGCATCATCTCGGCGCAAGCCAAACCCAAAAGAAACGACTCATCATTCGACACAATTTTCCGCACCCCGTCTAACGCAACCGCCTCGTTCTTTATCCGAACGATATTATCATCCGATACAGATTGATACAAAGCAAGTAACTTGGACAAAATGCCAGCAATCTCGAAAGCTAATATACCAACATTGGTAGACTTTGATGATTTAGTAAGTTTATTAGTAGTTGGGTGTAAGAGTTTATGAGTGATTTGTGACTTAAGTTTGCTTAACCAAGTTGAATCTCTTGCCATAATAATAATAATAATATGAATGTCTAATTATATTAAGTTAGAGTAGGAATTATTGATGATATATATGAGAGGAAAGAAGTGAGAGAATGTAAGAAAGGTGAGACACTAAATGTGGGGAGTGTTGCATAGATGAAGGAAGGGTGAAGGGGGAGTTGAACCCACATGCACTAACTCACTAGATGGGCGTGATGGGTGCTGCACAAATGAATTTAGATTACTTTGTCTTTTTGTGGGCCTTTTATCCTCCTCTATTATTGAATCTTTTTATTGGTTTTTACAAATTTTAGAATAAGACGGTCAGTTTTTGGAAAAATTCATCCATTTATTACTATTTGTAAAAGGATATTTGTCGACCGACCGTCTCACACAAGACCTGCTGATTTGTTTTTTCCCCTAGTTGTAATAGTAATAAATAAATAAATATATAATCAAATTTTGGATTTGGAGAATGTGGTTGCTAATCAACTTTTTAGAGTGTGGAGTTTAATTAATGGTGTCTTCTTTACATGATTATGAATATCTATCATGTATATCTATAAACTCCCCTATTTCAATCATTTGTGATAACTAAAGTTCCTCTATTTTGGCTACCAAACAAGTTTACATATTTCACTTTTCCAATTCCATGAATTGTTAAGAAAATCAAACAATCACCGGATTAAAATACGTTTCACAAAACATAGAAAGCTTAAATAAATTATTTTGCTAAGGGAGATATTAGGTAAGAACGAATTGAACCTTTTCATATACCGTGTATTGTCTACAGTTACAACCAACCCGCGTCTTTTTTAACTTTTCATATACACTGAGTTATCATGTTGAGTTAGACCTTTATATTCATCACATAAGGTGTTGGCATGTCAATTCTAAAATAGTTGGGAGTAATTTTAAGGTGATTTCTAAGTAACTTTTAAAGCAAGCATTGAACATTGAGATTGGACTACATGTAAATCTTTGTATAATTATATAATGTAAAACTGAGTTTATGATCTTATCATGATGAATATAATATTTGGAGATAAGTTTTTCTGATATACAACTGAAATTATCCTGAATATGAATCAGAAAATCAGTATTTATATACTGTAAGAGCATCTATGAGTGAAATCTGAAGTTAAATTTACAGCTAATAAAATTAGGAATAAAACATGGCATCATGTGCAGTAGAGACAAGTGCTTGAGTTTGTAACAAAAAGACAAAAACTAACTGGCTTTGCTTTGGTGCTTTTTACTAAGATAAGACACTCTCGTGTGACTTAACTTTTCTACCAATTAGGTACTACTAAAAGTGTCGGAGTGTATAGTGTACTAGTAGTACTCCTTTCATGACTCTTGTTTTGTTGAATATGCACCAATAGCTAAACCCAAAAGCTAAATGTTGTAATGTCGAAACGACGGTACTGAGTTTTAGTATCACTCCGTTCTCATCATGTAATGTACTGAAAGAATGGTATTGAAATTTAATAAAAACTCCAAAAAAAAGGCATATATACAAATTAGATAATTGACTTCATGGTGAATACCGATCACAATATTTAACTTACTAGGATACAAAAATTGTGGACTTGTGGTCTGATCTTTCTCCCAGCACCATAATAATCACGACTTGTCACCATACCAAATTGTGGTAGTTGAGAGTAACCTTGGTCAAAACTATTATAAAGCAAACAATGTACATACAATCAATTCTCGAGTTTAATATCATATGTTCAAGCTCCATAGTGGCGCGACATCCGCCCTCGTCAAAGCATGAGATTTTCAAAGTTTTTAGTTACGGAGTATAACTTTTTATTTTTAATTTTCTTTTTATTTTTACTCATCCCTTCTGAGCTCAAATCATTTCTTCGTAACTGTAATTAAAAAAAGTCCCATTTAAACAACTTGGCCAACATCAAAATTATCAACCATTAAACGTTTTATTCAACCAACAAGCTAAGTTAACATTTATTTCCAATTGAACTTATCATCTCTTGGGGTGAAGAGCTAGCCAGCTAAGGAGCGGTGGAGTTATGAAAATCACAAATTTCATACAAGTAATATTATTAGATGCCGCATGAACCGGTGAAACCCATGACAAAAAAAAATGTAGGAAAATTGTTGAAATGTGATTGGAGTAAATGATACCAATGATAACATATGCTGATATGCTCCTATTTACCCTGCAAACTTTTTTAAACGCCATCATATTATCATCAAAATGCGACATATATATATTATAAAAACATAATTTTATTAAATTTAAGAAAACAAATATAAGTGGTCCTAATTTGTAATGTCTAATATATGTTTCCTCATGCGTTATACCATGTTGATGAAGATGATTATATTGTCATCATGCAACTATCCAACGTCTTCTCTTTCTTTTTTATTCCAAAATATGGTCAAACTCTAACTCACACTCATTATTATTATTATTATACGTTAATCAGTGACGGAGGCAAGATTTGAATTTTGGGTGACGAATTTTGAGGGGGAACGACTGATGACTTAAGGCACATTCGAAAAAGTTTTAAAAAATTTAACTTAAAACGTTGAAAATCATGTCCGCCACGGGAGACGATCGCCGCTGCTAACCCTCTAGTTCCACCAGTGATATGAATAGTTTAATTAAGGGTATAATTAGAGAAACAAAGTAATGATTAAAGGGTGTGATCTCTTTTGCTTTGGAATAATCTGGTGATCACTATCATATCCCATTGCGCATGTGAATGGACACTTATAATTATTTCCCTAATACACCATTAACCTTTCTGTTTCTATTTTTTTTGTAAACAAATCATTTGAACAACTTTTGTGTGACTAACCCCAATCAATTTGTTTTGGTACAAGTATAACACTACTAGCAATATGTTTCTGTCACTATTCTTTTTGAGAAAATTTGAGTTATTTTAGTGTCAATTTCATAGATAATGAGTGGTAGGGTACGGTTGTGTAAAAAATTCGATTATCCAAATCGATTCGATATCTTATGTGAATCTGATCAGATATCTGATCCGAAAGTTAAGTTTGGTTCGGATATCGATCTGAAATATCTGGTTTTGGTTTGGATATGGATATTAGAATTAATGTATTTGGATATCCGATCCAACCCGACCGAAACTATAGTTTTAGTATAATTTCGAGAAAATACAATTTTATCTTATGAAACAATTTTATATAGGTTTTTGCATTTTATGTTATTTTCCTTTTTTTTTCCATGATGAAAGTTGAACCGTTAGATCGTTGCAAAATGAAGTGTACACCATTAAGAGGAAATGAACTATGCAATTTTTTAGGAAATGAACAAAATCCTAATTGGTAATAACGAGTCTTGTTGTTTTGTAGTAAATTTGTTTAGATGGTTGTTTTGATTTATCGCAACAAAGAATTATACTCCCTCCTAGTCACTCATTTCTTCCCCTTTCCCTTTTACACAAAAATTAAGAAAATGAATTTGGACCACACAAAACACACTACCCCACATACAAATGAATTTGGACCACACAAAACACACAACCCCACATCCAAAAAGAGAAAGAGGAAAGAAAACCCGACTTACCCAATAAGGAAAGAGGGAAGAAATGACCGATTAGGAGGGATTATATGTTTCGCCGGTTTTTGTGCTTGTTGGTATTTTGAAATACATTTAATATTCTTTTTCGCTTTTTTTTTTGTTTTTTTTTTACTTAAACCTACTTTGAAGTTTTTATAATTAGACAATTTTAATTAAGTTCATGTCCTAATTTTGAGTTTGAAATTTGATTTAACAAAATTGCCTCAAAATAATTCAAATGTTATACTATATATCATGTGAAAAGCTGAAATATTTACTACTCCGTACTAGAATTTAGCATCTTGGCATCAATGCATCATCATGTTCATGACTTGATGTATTTGTCAACTGGCATTTGGTGATTGATGAACTGTAATTGAAGTGTGTTAGTGAAAAAAATAGAGTTAAAACATACACAAGAAAACAAATGGATACATATTTATATTTCTCATTTTTTCAAACAAGCTAGGAAATACAACCAAAAAGGATCACGTTGTGCCATGCACCTTGTAGGAGTTGTAGCTGTGAGAGACATAATGGTTCCAAAATAACAAACAAGAATCTTATTTTAATTCACTAAATCCAACAGCAAAACCAAATCATCTAATAGTAAATTAACTTTTTTTTTGGCAACTAAATTGCGAAATAATACAATAACAAATATTAAATTGTTTATAGTGACGGGACGATGTGTGTATAATAATCCATTCACTCAAATGTATATAGACTTGAATTGTCATCGTAGTTTGGGCTTCTTCCAGCCATAATTAAGATAAATGTATATGTAATGTGTACGCAAAATTCCCCGGGGGCTCCATTTCTTTGGCTTTGGCTGGTTTGATTTCCCTTTCGATTAACCAAACGCAATCTCTCTTTTTGTCAAAAAAAGAAAAGAAAATTGACACCGACTTACTATAAATTTGTTGACGGGTATTGTTGCCTGTAAGGACAATATGACATACT
Source organism: Heliosperma pusillum (assembly GCA_022085475.1). Lineage (NCBI taxonomy): Eukaryota > Viridiplantae > Streptophyta > Magnoliopsida > Caryophyllales > Caryophyllaceae > Heliosperma > Heliosperma pusillum. The sequence goes on from JAIUZE010000039.1 coordinate 410,564, forward strand.
CGAATTCAAATTTTCAAAGAAAATGACATTTGCAAACTCTTGATTGGTTAACATTTTCGGGCTATTTAATTAAAAATCGCTTAACAGATGTACTGTTCAATTTGCTTAATACACCATGAACTTAGAGAAGGGATCGGTAATACTAATTACGGAGATTTATTGTTTGGTTGTCCGATTATGTAATGACATAACATCTTATTCATGTTTTTTGGAGCTTAATTCCAGTTTCAATGAATAAAGTCAATTTTTTTTATATGAAAAGGTAACCTGCATCCATATTCATGCTTACAACTTTTTTTATTTGTGGCATGGTCGGAGTTTAGAATGCATAGTCCCAATAATCAAGTAGACTTGAACGATAATGTAACAACGTTAGATCTTCCTTTCTCAGGGCGGATGACTTCCACCCTAACCTGCCCTTGAACCTGGCTTGGGCCGGTTCATGCATATGATGTTTGACGTGCCCAACCCTGCAAAAAAAAAGGCAAACTATCCCAGGCCAGGGTCCAAGACTAAGTTCAAGGCATGTGGTTCGTGGCTCGGCCCATCTGGCCCTAACCAGGCATGTGGCCAGTTTAATCTTCCGTCCGAGACAACTCCCCTAAAATGGTTTAATAGGAGCTTGGATATGGGACCTAAAAATTGCGCCCTTGTTTTGACCACGGGATTTTACCCATACTAACGAATAATCATGGAATTTGGTATCTAAATTTTGAAGAGTCTTACTTAAAAGAATTATTTGCTATGAATTTAAATTAAAGGGAAATATAATTTGAAGGGTGAAAAATGTTTGAGAAACCCAAAAGCTTCTTGGTATGATCGATGTTAGAACATGTAAACGGGTCGGGCCACACTTAAACGGAGGAGAGAGACGGGCCTCTTGACAACACAAGGGAGGTATCATCGCAAAATCAATTGGCAATAAGAGGAGTAACCCCCTTGGTTATAATGGTAACATCTCTCTTTCTCCAACAATGTGAACAATTGACATGTGGGTTAATATTCCAACAATCTGAGATTCGAGTATACATGATCAACGGGGTAGGTGTATGTATTTCTAGGAGATCCTTATTGAGAAATACTAGCAAAAGAAGGCTTTACTCTTTGATTTCTGCATAAAATCTACTCGTTTAAGACATATGTCGGCTAAACCGATAGCTAAAATTGGATCAACCAAGATCTCTTATCTTTGTTCATTAGTCAGACAATTAGTCAAATAATGCACCTATCAACACAAATCGTTGGTAAAAGAATTCAGCTTCATATAACGTTTGTGATTTTGTTTAGTGCTTTGACACCACACTATACAAGTCTACATGCATGTTTAATAGGAATGTACGGCTACTAATTACGTAATTGCTCTTTCATGGACAAAGATTACTCTTTCATAGACTTTTTTTCATTATTTTTCCACATCTTACCCTTTTCAAAAATAAAAATAAACAAACCCCTTATAAATCTCTTCCTCAAAAATTAATCAAAACTGTCAAATTACTCAATTATGAACACTATATTTCATGTGAATCAAGCAATAATTCTAAATTAAATTACTGTATTAATTTTATCAACAATGCTTATATCAAATTACTGAGACTAATGAAATTAGGGATTATGATGGAATTGAATCCCTAATACTACCCTTACTCATTTTCGTAACAAGTTCTCCCATAATTTCAATGATGTTCATCTTTGTGGAGGACGAAATTTATCTTTATGCAAGGCAAATTCCATTAATTATCCTGGCTTTATGATGGAATTAAACCACATGAGAATATCATTCTTATTTGCCTGTTAATATTATCTCAATTGAATACTACTCCGACCGACGCAAGTCGTCAAACGTTCATCATCGGCTTCTACGAAAACCAAGATTGGACTACTATTTCTTGGTACTGGGTGGTGCGGCGGGTGAGAGGGTGGTCAGGCGAAATAGGCGAGGAGAGATGTGGTGGTCTGGTCGACTGGGCTTTGCGGCGGGTTCGGGGTCCGGGGGTGGTCTAGGATTGGAGCGGTTGGTGAGTGGGTGGTGCGTCTGATCCGATGGTCGGGGAGAGGAGTATATGGGGTGGTCCGACGGTCTAGCCGCGCAGGGGGTGGCGGAGGGGAAGTCTGGTGGTTTATTGTGGGAGTTACAGGGATTAATTTGAGAGGATAAATTGATTATCAATTGAAATGGGTAAGGTGGATGTAGAAATGATAAGGGTATAATGGTCATTTATGTCCATGATTGAGTAAATCATGTCCATGAATGAGCAATACCCATTAATTAAGGGTAATGATAAATACAACCCACTTAAGAATTTAATATATTTCCTTAAGTAGAATTAAAGTTGGAATTTTTGACAAAATTACGCGTATATTGATGTCACTAATGCTTGTTTTAAGCTTTTATTTTCTCTTTTAGACCCTTAAATACAGCCCAGTGGGTTGTATATATCATTTTCCATTAATTAATCTTGTTTACATTTTTTCCATGTAAATTCATGCAATTAGACAAGAGAGAACAATAGGTTTTGGAAAATAAATGTGTGTTTCATCCTTAACCCAATTACTTTTATAAGGCTCTTTAACATAAATAAACATAAAATGGGTTGGTTGATAACTATATTTTCAATAATATCAATAAACATTCCTTGTTGGGGATATTTTTGTAACCTTTTTGTATCTTAAAGTATGCTATAGTATCATTAAATTTTCGAAATATATATTTGAAGAGGATTTTGTACATCCAAGTGAATGATTAACATCAAACATTGCTTGGCAAATTTACTAAACTCTATTGTACCTTTGTCCCAAATACTTATTTGTTTTTTATTAAAATACTTCTAACAAAAAATAACGAAGGCAAATAAATGACAGGAACAGAGGGTCTACGTAATTGATATAGTGGCATCTGTTAGAAATGGAATAATGAGGTTTTTCATTAGCTTAAATATACGATAATGTAATACACCAAATAATTTGTAATAGTCGACGACTCAAATTAATTTCCCGGTGCAGATTCAAAACCGTTTCATATAGTCAATCCCCAAGCTCAAACTTGACACAATATACTACTCCATCTGTCCCAGTCAATTGTTGTCATTTGCCGTTTACACATTTGTTAATGCACAATTCATTTCGAAAATATATTTTACTACATAAGTGGGAAAATTATAAAATTTTGATATTCTTAACGTGCTCATTAAAATGAATCAAATAAGATTTCACATGATTATATTTTGTGTTATGCATTGAAAATGTCAAAAAAGCAAAGGAAAACAATTAATCGGGACGGAAGGAGTAGTATTGGAAGATAGGAAGACACATTCAATTAATTCTCTCTTATTAATAGTCAAGTTGGATAAGACCCAAAGCCGACAATACGTGATAGTGAGTTTAAGGCATCACCACTTCTCCACACATTCACTCGTGTAGTCATGTAGGGTAACTTGTGCATTCACTCTACTAAAGTCTTTTGCTTTTGGAAATTAAGTGGCCGCTAAAGCTTGTTTTTTTTAGTGAAAAAGTCTTATTTATGAGGTAAAAGCTTCATTTAATTACGTTTAAAACTAATAGTTACTCCGATTAGAGATAAGAGACGAGTTGAGAAAGTGGGCCATAGAGGGTTCTACATTCTTTAAATAGGTATGGGCCCAATTTACTTTACGGCCCAACCAAATACAAGCACCTTCACAACTTTGCTTCGCTTGTAAATTCTGTAAAGAGGTAATGGGCCCATTTTTTGCCATAAGAATGAAAAATGTAAACGTTTACTTGAATAGGACTAATAAGTATTGACCTAGATAAGCACGGACACTTCTCCTAATCAGTCGGATATTATGTCGGATACGTAGACGTATAAATAAGGAATGAGAGGTCGAAATGCCAAAAGAGATTGATTAGAAGGAAGTTTGGGTGATAAATGACTAAATGAGAATGAATTATAGTCAAAGTCAAATTTTACATTTAATTATTTACATTTAGTATTAAATATTAATACAAAAATAAAATCGTACATTATATATAACTACAAAATATATATTTTATTAAATTTAAATCACGTGTCTCGTGTTTTAAATTTTACGAGATACCGTATCACGTGTCCGTGTTCGTTTTGATGCTACCTAGGTAGTGACCTAACCAACAGTTGGAGTGAGGGGCGAAAACCATAATAAGAGAAATAATGAGGGGCAGCCTGCCCTTGACCATATACGAGTAGATTTAAGTTGCACGGTTAACCACGGTTACATTTGAAATGTTGTAACCAACAGGCAACAGCCATACAAATGTCTTGACTCTGGAGGCTCATATTGAATTTCTTGATATATACTTGGAATGCCAGCTCTAGATAGGGCATGCCTTCAATTAGCTGTGTTCATGTTCTAGGTTGCACGAAAACGGACACGGACATGGACACGGACACGGACACGGGACACGGCACTCAAAATTTTTTAGGACACGGGACACGGCAAAAAAAATCAATATACATATTGAAATAAAGGGAATTTGAAGACCATTGTAACCAACACCTAAATTTTGGTCATTTAAAGACCACAAAGTCGTTAAATGACAGATTGACTAATTACAAACAGTAGGTCTTGCTTAAGACGGGTCGGATCTTGCAACGGGTATTTTGTGAGAAGAAATGGGTAGAGGGGACAAGGGGACAAGGTGGGCACCCCCATGTGCTCTCCACTCACCCTTGATGGGTATTTTGTGAGAGAATATGGTATCCGTCTTAAGCTTAAGACGGATACCTCCGTCTTAAATAAGAATTTGTGAATTACAAATATACTAATGACAAATTTACAATCCCAAATCAATAAACACACCAACATCATAATCAATTAATACCATTTGGCAAAATGCAAAAACACCAATACAGTAATACACCATCATCCTAAATCCTAATATCAACATCATCATCATCATGCTATTCAATTAACAACAGTACAACACCAACATGCTATTCAATTGACAACACGTCAACACCAACAACCCAATTTAGTCGTGTAGAAGTGTTCATTTCAAGCATCCCAAGTTCATTTCAAGCATTTACCAAATCAATAATACAAATATGGTAGTGTGGTGTTCATTTCAAGCATCCCAAGTGTTTACAAATATGAATCTATGTTTTTATTTACAAATAAAAGAATGAATTTGGGATTAATTAGTGAATAACAAAACCCCAAAATTAGGGAAAAGAAAGTATGAACTTGTTATCGACGACGAGATGGCGGCCGGCGACGGCGAGCAGATGTGGCATCGGAAGCAAGTAGATGCGGCGAGGGGCGACGGTAAGATGTGTTTGTTTTAGCAAAAGAAACAGGTGAGTGGCGGTAGTGTCGTGAATAAAATTGGGGCTTATTGTTTTGAAACATCACTAAAAGGCGTGTCCACACAAAAACGGCCCGTGTCCATTTTTTTTGGACCGTGTCCGACACGGCATAAATTAAATTGGAACCGAGGACACGGTTTTTGAGGTGTCGGACACGTTTTCAGCCGTGTCCTAGGCGTGTCCGTGTCCGACACGGTGTCGGACACGCGGAGGGCAAATTTGGGCCGTGTCCGTGCAACCCAGTTCATGTGTAGTATCTAAGTAGGGCATGCCTTCATTTAGGTCATTAGGTGGGTGTTCATGTGTAGTGTCTACTAGCTTTAAACCCAGTTCATGTGTAGTATCGTGAGTTGAACCGTGTCACCATCAAAAACAAATATCCTCTTCCACGTATTAATGATCTCTTTGACCAGTTACGTGGTGCCTCTACTTTTTCAAAGATTGATCTTAGATTGGGTTATCATCAAATTCCCGTTCGGGAAGCAGATATGCCCAAGACTGCTTTTAGCTCGAGGTTATGGTCATTTCGATTCAATGTGATTTGCCATTCGGTTTGACTAA